>CM033473.1:54198456-54458521 GCA_019447015.1 Hymenochirus boettgeri | reverse complement strand
TTTTTTTTTTGCTTTCATTTTTTATTTTATCTTTGTTCTGATTTATTTCCTTTTTACAATAAAAGGAAAATGTCTGGACGCAAGAGAACCAAGCTGTCTGGAGCAGCGTATAATAAAAAGGCTTGATAAAGAGGCTGTTTTATTCAAACAAAGAAGAGCTATCCTGAAGTTTCTTTCAGAGGCAGAGCCATGTGAAGGAAAATCTGTAGAACCTTTAGAGCCAAAAGCAGGTTGTAGCCATGATTTGGTCAGTGAACTAACAACTGTTGCAGATTCTCCTCCTGGTAGCACAACATTCCCTATATTACTATCAAAAGAAAGTTCAAGCAATGCCAAGGAAACTTCACTAATAGAAGTGGAAATGGAACCAGGATCTACAGCTACAGCTATGGAAGTTGAGCAAAGCGTGCCCGAGGAGGAAATTAATGAGTCAGTCGCCCATGCAAGTTCAATCCATCTCTACTGAGAGACCCTGGCCTATGGATGGATATGAATAATGAACTAAGGCATTTCCTTGTGTCACATGGTCCACAGCAGGTTAACAGTTTTAACTTTCCAAAGGACCAGCACAAAAGAGGTTTTAACCGTAAATATTATTGACGAGAATTGCCAAATTCAGAAATAACCAACAGATCATGGCTCCTGTACTCTGAGAGCAGAGATGTTGTATTTTACTTCTGCTGTAAAATATTTCCAACTAATGCTGCAGTTTCAGTCCTGTGCACAACTGGGTATAACGACTGGAGGAATATAAATAGAGCTTTGGCCAATCATGAGAAAGCAGATTACCACACGAAGGCATGCTTTAAATGGAAAGACCTGGGGCCCTATTTATAAAAGATCGTTATCGTAAAATAACGACCGTTTTACCGATAACGACCGTTATTTACCAATAACAACCGTTATCTACCGATAACAACCGTTATTTAGCGATAACGACCGTTATTTACCGATAACAACCGTTATTTAGCGATACTGATCGGTATTTTACGATAACGATACTGATCTTTTATAAATAGGGCCCCTGGAGACAAGATTACATCTGCATTTGACGATTGCTGACACAAGTAGAGAACAACTTAAATCAGATACTCAGCACTGGAGAAATGTTTTAACAAGACTAATCATACTTATCCGAACTCTGGCTACACAGAACATTGCCTTCCGTGGAACATCTAGCAAGCTGCATGAAAGAAATAATGGCAACTTTCTTAAATTTGTTGAGGCAATAAGTGAGTTTGATGTTCTTGAAAGCACGTAAAAATGGTTACCAACAAGGAAACACACATACACTATCTTGGCCCTGGTATCCAACATGAAATCATTAATTTACTGTCTCTGCAGATCAGAGAGAAGATTTTGGTGCAGCTCAGTGTTGCCAAGTATTATTCCATCATATTGGACTGCACTCCGGATATCAATCATATGGAACAGATGACACTGATGGTGCGCTTTGTTACTGCAACAGAATTTCCTGAAAGTGGTTCTGAAAGAATTTCCATTAAAGAGCACTTTCGTTTATTGATATAAATGACACAACTGGAGCAGGAATGACAAAGGTGCTGCTCGAGAACCTAGAAGCTTTCAACATTGACATTAAAATATGCGGGGCCAAGGCTATGATAACGGGTCCAACATGAAAGGTAAAAACAAAGGAGTGCAGGCTCAGGTTCGTGAGTTAAACCCTAGAGCTTTCTATGTGCCTTGCAATGCACATTCTTTAAATCTGGTTGTTAGTGATGCAGCATCCTGCGCTATTGAGATAGCCAAGTTTTTCAATATAATTCAAAGTTTATATGTGTTCTTCTCTGGCTCAACACATCGATGGAATACTTTGAAGCAACATCTGTCAACAAATCATCAGTGGCTTACACTTAAACCATTAAGTGCCACTCGCTGGGAAAGCCGCATCGATGCTGTTAAAGCTGTCCGCAACCAGATTGGCAAGATAGATGATGCCCTCTCTGCTGTGATTGAAGATACAACTTCAATACCTAAAACTATTGCTGAAGCAAGCGTCATACAGGACAACGTTTGCAACTTTCATTTCTTGTGTGGATTAGTTCTGTGATATGACATATTATTTGTAGTTAATATCACAAGTAAAAGACTCCAGGGAATTGAGGAAGACTTACATGGTGCAGTGGAACAGCTAGAAAGAGCAAGGTTGTACCTGAGAAATTATCAATCAGATGAAGCATTTGAAAATGTTATCAAGACTGCACAAAACCTGGCTGTAGAATTGGGCATTGATGGCAATTTCCCACCTGAACAAAATGCTAGAGTACGTCACAAGAAGAGACAATTCGACTATGAAGCACGGGATGAACCGACTGCAGATCCACAGCAAAAGTTTAAGGTGAACTTTTTCTACAAAGTTCTAGATTGTGTGTGGAGATCATTAGAAGATCGTTTTGAGCAGATAAAGGAGCACAGCAGGATGTCTGGATTCCTGTATACAATTCCAAATGTCACAGAAATCTCAAGGTAAGAAGTTAAACAGCAATGTGATCAGCTGGAGAAAGCACTTTCGCATGGCGAACAACAAGATATTGATGCTGCCGATTTGTGCTATGAGCTGTGTGTGCTCAGTAGTCATTTACCAACAAACTGTAACACACCAAGGACTGTTCTGGATTACATATACAAAAACAAAATGAGTTCAATGTTTCCAAATATGTGCATTGCTCTTCGTATACTACTCACACTTCCTGTTACTGTTGCAAGTGGTGAACGTAGTTTCTCCAAGTTAAAACTAATAAAAACCTATTTACGATCTACGATGTCACAGGAGAGACTTGTTGGCCTTGCTACTATATCCATTGAGTGTGAGTTAGCCCACAGCTTGGATCTGGATGAAGCAATAAAAGCATTTGCTTCTCAGAAGGCAAGGAGGGCACCTTTGTAATAACTGCAAGACAATTCAAGTATTCAAGTTTGTTTTAAAGTTCTAAAGTTTCAAAAGTTTTAAAGTCGCCATTGTTCCGGCATATAGTAAAAAAGTTAAATAAATTAGAGACTCCTCTGCAATTACCATCCGCTATCTACTTGACTCCCTCCCTTTCAAGTCTTCTTGGTACGTAGTATTTTGCTTTTTTTAATACTTGTTATTTCTTTCAGTTGCATTTAATCTGTAAAATGACATTTTAAGATTGTGCTTGGAGTTGGACTTTTTCATTATTAGCATTATGCATAACCCTTCTACCTTAACAGGTTTGTATAAATGTTTGTCATTTTAATTCAAATAGTATGTGTGTATGTTACTAAAAGACATTTCATATGCTAGCTTTAGATAGAGTTTGTTAGGTTAGATTAGGTAGGTTAGTTAGGGCCCTGCTGTCTGAAAGTGTCTACATTCATGTGGTGGCAACTGACAAGCTTACAAATCTTTTGGCCAAAACCTTTTATTCCACAGGAAGTATGGTTGATCTGGGGTGGGGAATGGGGATACTATTCTAGAGGGTATGTATTGTAAATAAATGGAGGAATGATATGTAAATACAATGATAATGACACAAGTTAAATCAAAGTGTATAAAGCACCACCCACTTTCAATTATAAAACCACACCCCTTCCAGCGGCGAGGGGGGCAGCATTTGGAATTTTGTGTCAGGTGCCAAAAAGTCTAGAGACGGCCCTGATGATAAGTTCCGAAAATGTTGAAAATTCTGTCTGATCGGCGTATTCCCTAAACAGGCAGGTCTGAATTAAAACCTGGTTTGTCTGAAAAGACTCATCACTGGACACCAAGGACCCTGGTGATATATAAAAGCACCACATATAAAATAGCTGTATGGGAGAAAGAGGCCCTTTTCTTCTCAATTTCATTGATTTCCATGTGAAAAGGGGAACAAGTTAGGCGTGCACGGTGTGGATGAACAATGATTCCATCAAACAATAGAAATAATTGAGGTCGGGAACCAAGCTTGTGTCAGTAATTGTTTCTGTAATTAAAAAATGGAAGGTAGGTATACAGTAGTAGCACTCCTACCTACCAGACAATATTATAGAATATGGGTTTAGAAATGGTGGGTGGGCACTTTAGTTTTAAAGTTATATATTTTTAAGTTGTCTCCAGTTTAGTTCATTAGACAAAGTGAAGAAATGTCTCCAAACTATAGAACTAAAATGATTTTTCAAACTATTGAATTCCTTACAACTATTTTGCATATTGTTTATAAAATCTTTAAAAGTTAGGAGGAGTAGGAGAAGAGTTAAAGGGGATATCCACCCCCAAAACTATAATTTTATATGTTATTGGCCATGATTCTAGCTTTAAAATAAACCATCCCCCATTAACATCCATTCAGCCAATTTGAAGATACATATACATATACATTTTTCCAACATGCCTTTTGCAGACCAGGAGCAGCTCACTGAAATCCAGTCCATGCTTTCAGCCTCCCTTTGCCTTCAGCTGACATCATAAGAAAGCACCGCGGGAATGAAGGGCTGTAAGTAAGGTTTACGATGATTTTTTAAAAAAATTTGGGTCTGGGCAGGGGGCCTCTATCACACCCTAAAAGGATTTCACGCTACGATGCAGGGGGACCGAGGATGGATCCGGATGGTGTGAGGTGGGGTGTCACCAAGGGAGGCTGAAGGCACGGCTTGAGGTGACGTCAGAGAGCTTGGATTACAGTGAGCTGCTCCTGGTCTGCAAAAAGCATGTTGGAAAAACTTATGTATCTTCAAATTGGCTGAACGGATATTAATGGGGGATAGCTTGTTTTAAAGCTAGAATCATGGCCAATAACATATAAAATTATAGTTTTGGGGGTGGACTTGCCCTTTAAAAGCAAAACTGAAAACGTGTTAGATCAGATCGTGGTAAATAATTTTAAATCCCAAAATTCCCCGTCAGGGCAGAAAATCCCATCCAAATCCAAATTTCATAAATATACCCTTGTATTTCACACCCTTACCTTGTATTTCATACACCCTTACCCGTATTTCCACCCTAACCTTGTATTTTCACCACAAAACCTAGATTTTCAAACCCTTACCCTTGTATTTCATCCACCCTTACCCGTGTATTTTCCACCCACCCTTACCTTGTATTTTCACTCACCTTTCACACCCCACCCTTGTATTTCATACCCCCTTACCCTTGTATTTCATACACCCTTACCCTTGTATTTTCACACCCTTACCCTTGTATTTCATACACCCTTACCCTTGTATTTCATACAACACCGTACCCTTCTATTTCATACACCCTTACCCTTGTATTTCATACACCCTTACCCTTGTTTTTCACACCCTTACCCTTGCATTTCCAAAAATGGCTCCAAATGGCAATCGGAAACTATCCCTGGGAATCAACTCAACTTTAGTATCAATTACCAGTAACATGGGATGTGACTATATTTCCTTAATTTGACTGTCACATTAGTTGGAAGTCGTTAGTTGGTAGTCAGATTCCATCATCAGTCAAAAAGGGGAAATTTACTGGACACAATGCTTCTTTGTTGTTGGTAACGATAATAATCTATCAGTTGGTCGTCACATTCCGGTAGGTTGTCGCCTCCTCTCCTCGCTCTATGAGTTCTTTACAAGATCAAGGAGGCACAGGAGGGTCAGGAAGGGGAAGGACAGCCAATCATTGTCAGGCCTGTAATTGATGCATGAAGGAAAGCAGCACCTACCACTACCATAACAGGGTAATATATTGTATAAAGTCTTGTAATTGCTGCTAATAAGAGAATGTATATAAAGCATTTGGGGTTGGGGGTGCGGTAAGCCACTTTACATTCAAAGATGGAAGTAGGAGTTATAATAATTATATTGTTTCATATTAAAATACATTATTATAATGTTCATACACTGAGAATAGACCAAGAAGTGAATGACAGCAATTCTCGCCTGTTACTTCCAAGAGAAGTGTTACCCAATATATGGAAAGTGCAGGAAGATATGCTACAGTGTGATGGACACTGGAAATGTCCATATGGATCTTACATCAATTTTAGAAATATTTACCCATGTTATGACCTGTTGGGTAGTGCAATGAAAAAATCATCAGCCCCATATGGGCTAAAGGGTATGTCACAAGGAAAACATTATGTGCCATAAAATCCCCGTCCCCCCTCCCCAACCGCTATATTTATTTTATTAGAAGTTCCCCCAACTTAACTACCTCCCCTCTTTCCTCCGCCGCGCTGCCGGCCCTCTGCTTGCGAGAAAATGCAAGACAGACGGCGGGACCGGCAGTCGCGTCTGTGATTGGCTGAGCGGAGGCAATCCACGGACGCGGCTGCCGGTATTCAGTGCGGCGGAGGAAAGAGGGGAGGTAAGTAATGCTTGGGGCACTTCTAATAAAATAAAACATAGCGGTTGGGGCGGGGGGACAGGGGGATTTGTTATGGCAAAAGGGATTTACACTAGGGGGAGGGATGCTAATGGGAGGGAGAGGGAGGGGGAGGGAGGGGAGAAGGGCTGCAGTACGCATGCCAAAACTTCTCCCAGAGGCCAGGTAGGAGGCAGAGTCCTATATGGACTCTTGCTATCCTCCTATGGGCAGTTTTTGGGACTTTGGGGGGGACTACAGGAGAACCAGATGGAGTGGGAGCGAGGTAAGGATAACTACACTACACAATTGGGGGGGATTATAGTTGGGGGTGGGACATGCCCTTTAAACCAGCCGAGCAACTGCCTTCCATTAATAACCCCCAGTGTGAGGACCTAAGCCCCTGGAGTAGATGGTTACCTATTTTACTTACGGTCCCTCGCCGGTCAATTCAGCTCTGCCCCTCCCTCTGTTGGCGACAATAGCTTTGGGAAGACGCACCCTCAGAATCACAGTACCTGTGGTGGTTTGTGGTTTGAATATAACTGCCATTTTATTGGCCATTTGTCTGCATCTATCTTTGCTTAAATATGATAGGGCAGGTTTTACCATGGAGGGCAATTACGCATGGGCCTAAACCCCTAAGGGGGCCTTAACTCAAAGGTTTAAACAGGTGGAAGTTAAAAAGGGTCCCACACAGTGATTTACCCAGGGTTTCCCACAGACCTTGCTTTGGCCCTGATAACTGTCATGTACCAGTATATTAAAGCAGAATTGTTTCATATAACAAATACATGTCTATTAATGAGAACAGGTCCCGCCCCCCTATTATGTAGTGCTATTAATAGACCCCCTTCCTCTCTACCTGTATCATTATTACCTCTGTCCTCTAATCTCGCCATTTTACTCTCCTTAACATCTCCTCTTCACTTTCTAATTTCCGTTTAACGCCATGTTTTCTCACAATTGGCTCCATTTAGATTTTAAGTCTTCGCTTCTCTCGTTCCTCACGTTTCCGTTTTCATTGCGCACTCTTCCTTCACTTTCTAATTCCGTTTAACACCATGTTTCTACAATGCTCCATTTTGTTTTCTTAACTTCTCTGCTCTCTGCGCTTTCCTCGCTTTTTTCATTTCATTGTAAACTCTTTCTCGGAAAAAATCACCAAAAAATGCAAAAAAATATCACAAAAAATCAAAAATTGCCCAAATGAAAAAATGTCCTTCCCTACAAAAACCAGTAAAGAAAGTAATTGTGTTTGGGTAATCCGTACACTAGGCAACAAAAATTGCTCATGAATATTATTAGCTCAGTAAGTAAATGGATTAGGGTAAAGTGGTCATGTGACAACCATTACTGATCATTCTACATAAGTGTTATACAAGATAATTATTTTTATTCATTTTATTTGTTGTTAAGGTGTCATTAACCATAGATTACCATGCAAAATTGAACCTTACATTTGTGTGGTTTATTTCGAAGAATTTGTTGATTTGAGAGAAAAAAATGCTGAAAACAGAGAAACCAGAGAATATGCCATTCCTTGACTATTATCATATTATTGCACACATTACTGCAAACATAATATGTGTGAAAATCCATTTATTACAAACATCTATATGATAATAAAAATGTCACCTTAATCCCAAATAAAAAGTCCTAGGTTATCAGATTGGGTATTTTATGGCTACCAGCACCCGACTTGAATTTTATTCTGACATGTTACCTTTGACTTCCCTCTGAACTGTGTTGTTGTCTTTCTTTGCCCTTTAATCTTACTTGTCAAATTGCTGTTCATGGGCTAAGGAGGTGCGTCAGATTGGAGCTTTACTTTAAAGGGAATATTTTTTAAATCTGGAGAGTCCAAGGGGTGAGGCCAGAGGTTTGGGTTAAATAACCATTTGTTTTAAGGTACAAATGTATATGACATATCTGACAATTAAAGTCACCATTTGCTATCTTGGGCAGATTTCAAAAGATATCGCAAGTGTTGATTTTCTAATTGGTTCATTCCCTTCTGTTCAACGAATTTCCAATACACCAGACAGCCTATGGAAAAGAAGGCCATACACAAACTTTCCATTAACTTGATTGAAACTGATCTTAATAGATTCCCCATGTATGCCTACCCAACAGGTCACAATTCTCTACACTATTTTTCAATGTAAGTTCTAATCAAGATACATGCAAAATGTTATGGTGGCCATATACCGAGCCCACATATGGGTGAGACATTCAAATCAACAAAATGATGAGTCAATGTAGTGCTCATGGGTTGTGATTGTGATTGACATTATGGTCATTTATATGTTGATGCAATATGACCAGGTTTCCAAATGCCAAGGAATATAAGCACTCAGTGTATGGCAGCTTATAGTCCTTGCCCCTCCCTAGCTTGTTGAGCTAAGGCACGCTCAGTGTGAGTCTCCTTAAACGAAAGAGAATATTCTCCAATAAGTTACTTGTATCTCCCTCTCTAAAGGAAGGAATAGAAACTGTAAGGGAAATATGGGGGGATGAGTTTGTAAGGGGAGAGTTTCTGTACTGATGGATTTATTAAAGTGAAACGGTTTTATCATTTTTTTCCAAACTAAGGCAAGTAATACATTGTTTTAATATACAGTTTTTGACCCAAAGGTTTTTCTCTGCATCTTGCAAAGGAGGCCAATGTCATGTCCTTTAGTAATGTTTGGAGTGACTTTCATGCCCTTTTGCCTTTGGGATATCTTTTTAGTCTTATATAAACAATGTTTTTGTACCATTAGCCTTGGTAGTTACAGTTGCATAATTTATCCCAATGGTACAGGAGATAAATACTCCCTGAATCTGCTTGGAAAGTGCATGTTGGGAATTCCAGGAAATGTTCATTTATATTAATTGAAAATTCCCATTTATCCAGCTTCATTTGCTTTTGGTGTGGTTGCCAGCTTTATAATAAGAGACCTAACAAAGCCCCAGCCAAATATGTATTCATTGTCCTTAAAATGCTGAACTTTGGGACCCAACCAGGCTGGACAATATACCAATATTCCAGGTCCATTGCCAGAATAATGAGATTTTATTAGACATGTTTGGGGGGTTACCCTTGGATTGTTACTTTTAAAAACAAAAGCTTTATCCTAATCTATTCCTGGGTGTTTGCTATGGGCATTATCTTCTTACTGAGGCTCAAACATTACCACTCATGTCTTGTAGTGATAGAGACCAACAGGGAGATTCACCAAGTTGCAAGCGCTGTGGGCAAATCTCCCATAGCGGATTTACCAGAGGCTGCGTGGCTCTGGGTGAATATCACTCGCACGTAGTTTATCAGCTAGCGTTAAATGCTTAGGTGAAACAGCCGGGAAGACTCTCTTCTGGTTCTCAAGCAGCCGCCGCAAACCAAGGCTTAAAGTCGTGCTAACCGATTGTAAACGGGTTAGCCCAACTTTAAGGGCAGGAGAATGTGCTGAGTGGCTGCAGCGCTCCCAGATAAATGAGGCTACAAATGTTTAGCCACGTCCACCCCATTGCAGGGACTCTGTGAATTTCATGGGTTGTCTATGTAATACAAGATACAGAATAGCCTACCTATAAACATGGAATTGTGGGGATTCCACGTGTATTTATACCGTATTTATATTATTTGTGTTATTTGTATTTATACACTTTGTTCTGTTTTGTTACAGTGTCAATTTTGAAAAAAACGAATCCAACCAACAGCTTGTTTACACATTTGCAGCAGATCATCCACCTGGAAAAAACATTATATATAAAATCGTATCTGGTAATGATCTCGGTGCGTATAAAATCTCTCCTCACTGAATCTCTCCTCAGAATTTTCTAATAATATACTGTACCCTTTTAGTTAAAATGCTGGTAACGTAAAGTAGCAATGTGCATTATGGGATTGTTTCGGGGAGGGGTAATGATGTCAGATTCAAAAACTGGTTCACAAATGAGTGGGAGGATTTTTCTAAAGGGCTATAATGGTGGTTTGTTTTATCCAAATTTACCAGTTACCAATGCCAGGTATCCCACCCCTCACGGATCGTCCGGGAGTGTCCTTCATTCTGGGGTGGTCTCCCGTACTCCCGTGAGACCACCCCAGACTCCTGGACTTGAGAGGAGACTTGAGTCTCCTCCCAAGTCATGCCCACTTTCTAAGGCTACGCCCCCGGAAATGTCGCTAACCCCTCCCTAACCCCAACTCCCACCAATCTAGAACATTGGCCATCCACATTGTGCCATCACGCCCCGCCCCTGTATGACATCACACCCCCGTGCCATGCTCCCTTTCCCCACCCTGCCGGGAAGCCTGAGGGGGCAGGGTGGGATGTCTGCAATGCACAAAGGCAAACGGGTAATAAAGTCTAAAATGATTAAGTCATTTTGTATGTACCTCCTGCATGGTATTTACTGTACCTTACTGAGTACTAACCAGGGCCATTTTTAGGCATAGGCCACCTAGGCAAAGAGCTAGGGTGCCTATGTTAAACCAGGGTGCCCAGTGTTTTCCCTAGCATCTCCCTGTCAGCTTCTACTTGCTGTGTTAGATCTGCTCTCCTTGTTCTGCTGTAATTTGTAACATTGTAGTGAGTAGAGACCCTGAACTCAGCTCCCTCTACTTGGAATCAATGTTACAAATGAACTGAAGGTGAATGAAGGAGGGGGGAGGATGAGCTCAGCCAATAGTACCAGGGGTGGACTGGGCCGGTAGACCGGGGGGGGGGCATTTGCCCCCCGGACCGGTTCCCATGGCAAAATTCGGGCCGCACAGCTTTCTACAGCACACTTCCGCATTTCGGCTGGCAGCATAGCTATGACATCACACAGAAAAAAGCGGAGGCGGAGCATAGAGGAATTGGGAGCAGGAGGGGAGGAGAGAGGGCGGCTCCATTTCATTGATTGAGTCACTGACACTGAGAAAGGAGAGAGGAATGCTCAGCACTGTCGGCCAATAGGTTGCTGCAATCTGAAAGTCTGAGAGAAAGTGAGTAGCAGTACATGGCAATGCTAGTGATGCTATAGTGTTTTGATCATCCAGTCTGGTTTAAATTCATATATTTATTTATTCATTTTTATATCAGTTTACCTGTCTATCATTATAAAAATTATACAAACTCAATCACAATGATAACGGTCAGTAACTAAAAATCAATTATTTATTGTTGGTAAAGTTTGGGGGAAATGTTAGTGTCCGGTGTTAGTCATCTCTCCAGTTCATTACCCGGTTTTAGTCTGCCCTCTAGTTGATTACCCAGTGTTAGTCAGCCCTCCAGTATATTAGCCAGTTTTAGTCAGACCTCCAGTTTATTAGCCAGTGTTAGTCAGCCCTCCAGTATATTAGACAGTGTTAGTCAGCCCTCCAGTTTATTAACCAGTTTTAGTCAGCCCTCCAGTTCATTACCCAGTGTTAGTCAGCCCCCAGTTCATTAGACAGTGTTAAATCATCCCTCCAGTTCATTACCCGGTGTTAGTAAGCCCTCCAGTTCATTAGCCAGTTTTAGTCAGACCTCCAGTTTATTAGCCAGTATTAGTCAGCCCTCCAGTTTATTAGCCAGTTTTAGTCAGACCTCCAGTTTATTAGCCAGTGTTAGTCAGCCCTCCAGTTCATTAGCCAGTTTTAGTCAGACCTCCAGTTTATTTCCCAGCGTTAGTCAGCCCCCCAGTTCATTAGCCAGTTTTAATCAGATCCTCCAGTTTATTTCCCAGTGTTAGTCAGCCCTCCAGCTCATTAGCCAATTTTAGTCAGACCTCCAGTTTATTAGCCAGTGTTAGTCAGCCCTCCAGTTCATTAGACAGTGTCATCCCTCCAGTTCATTAGACAGTGTTAGTCATCCCTCCAGTTAATTATCCAGTGTTTGTCATTCTTCCAGTTGATTAGCCAGTGTTAGTCAGTCCTCCAGTTGATAAACCAGTGTTAGTCATCCCTCCAGTTCTTTAGCCAGTGTTAGTCATCCCTTCAGTTCATTTCCCAGTGTTAGTCATCCCTCCAGTTCATTACCTAGTGTTAGTCAGGCCTCCAGTTCATTAGCCAGTGTTAGCCAGCCCTCCGGTTCATTAGCCAGTGTTAGTCAGCCCTCCAGTTCATTAGACAGTGTTAGTCAGCCCTCCAGTTGATTAGACAGTGTTAATCCTCCAGTTGATTAGCCAATGTTAGTCCTCCAGTTCATTAGCCAGTGTTAGTCCTCCAGTTCATTAGCCAGTGTTAGTTCTCCAGTTCATTAGCTAGTGTTAGTCCTCCAGTTCATTAGCCAGTGTTAGTCAGGCCTCCAGTTTATTAGCCAGTGTTAGCCAGCCTTCCAGTTTATTAGTTAACCACATCATACAGTTGAAAATTTTACAGGCAACAATGTAAAATAGGAATAGTAGTCTTAAAAATGGGCGTAACTTAAACAAAGTGGGTGTTGGCTTAGCAAAATGGGCGTAACTTAAACAAAAGTGGGTGTGGCCTTAGCAAAATGGGCATGGTCAAAAGTGTGTAATCTACCATGGAAGAGCCACTTGGTCGGATTTGCCCCCCAGGCTAAAAGGTCCCAGTCCTCCCCTGAATAGTACTGAGGAGAACAATTCTAAAATGCCAGGTAAAAGCTGCTGCAGACTTTATAACAGTGACCCCTGTGACTATCAGCCATAAGATCACTATTCCTGTCTCTTTCTTCCTTCCACCCAACTCTCCAATTAGAGTAGGTGAGGAGTGAACAATTAAATGGAGGAGACATGGAAAGCAGGTACATACTGTATATTATGTCAATGCTGGCAGCTGAACGAGTTAAAGGTAATACTCTGCTGGCACTGAAAGTGTTAATGGTAATACTCTGGGAAAGTGCTGGCACTGAAGGTTTAGGGGCATATTTATAAAAAAAAACGAAAATAACTCGAAAATAACGCTATCGCCGTATTTATAACTGCGAGTGCCATTGCTGCGATATGTATTCATTTTAAGTCCCTTCGCGGCAATACTGCACTTAGCGCAATGTGATGGCATCTGAGTTCCGCAGTGGAGTGCACCTCTTTATATAGGTTTGCAGAAAACCCTAATCCATTTCTGATTGGTCAATTTTTTAATGCATGGTTTACATGCTTTACATTAACCAATCAGATTTCAGGTAAAGCATGTAAACCAAGCATTAAAAAATTGACCAATCAGAAATGGATTAGGGTTTTCTGCAAACCTATATAAAGAGGTGCACTCCGCTGCGGAACTCAGATGCCATCGCAGTAGATGGCTGAAGATAGAAGAAAGAAGCGGCTGGCAACATCGGCTCCGCTGAGTCTGTCAGTGCCAGCGGGCTCACTGGCGGCCGCAGTCCCGGTTCGAGCTGCGGGACCCCTTAAGCCCCAAAAGGCCCTTCTCAGGGCGCCGCTGTAGGGTGCCTCCACCCCTCCCAGTGGGCCCTTCCCCTCCCTGCCAGCAGCTGCTGGGGAGGGGGTGCGCGGCGGGTGGTCGCGACCATTGCCGCGAGCGGGGAAGGGGTTGGGAGGGGCTGCTGGGAAGCGGCGGCAGGAGGTCTCTGCCGCCGTGGGGGGGGTCGGGGGTGGGCGTGCCTCCTGAGGCGGGTGCGACCACCCGCCGTGGGTTGTTTGCCCATCTCCGCCGCAGGGCAGCTAGTATCGGCCGCTTTCGCCACCTTTAAGGGGGTGAAGCAAAACGGGCGATACTAGCAATGCGAAACAGTTACCGCCGCTTTATAAATAGAAGCGGCGGTAACAGGTAAGTATCGGCCCGAAGAGTTAACGCCTCGTTAACGTTTCGTGGCCGTTTCCCGACATTAATAAATCGCGTTAAACACGATTTATGTGGAGAGGTCGGGGAAAACGGCTGCGAAAACTTAACAAGGTTTTATAAATATGCCCCTTAATGTCAATACTCTGGGAAAGTGCTGGCATTGAGAGTATTAATAAGAAAGTCTGTTGGCATTTAAGGGTTAATGGTAATACTCTGTTGGCACTGGAAGTGTTAATGGAAATACTATGGGGAAGTCTGCTAGTGTTCACTGAAGGGTTAATGGTAATACTCTGGAAAGTGTTGGCACTGACATTATTAATGGCAATACTCTTGGAAAATCTGCTGGCACTAAAAGAGTTAAACATCTCAGATCTCACCTAATCACCCTGTTCTGCCCCACCTGGCTGGAAACACTTTCTGGGGAGAACACTGGCGCCACATACTGCACATCCACAGAAACCTATCCTGTCCTTCCAATCAGTATTTCATTGGTGGTCAGTGTCACTGCATACGCACAAACAAATGTATACACACCCTCCTCACCTGGTACAGCGTGCGCCTCTTACCAACTAGTAAAGCGTTCCCACTATAAAGAAAAGCAGCAGTGTCAAAAGGAAGAAACCCAGCTTTGACAGGCCAAGTTTTTTTCTTTTCAGGGGAATGGAAGGCGCCCTAGGTGGGCCACGCAGGTGGGAGGGTGCCTAGGGCACTAAAATGGCTAGAAACAGCCCTGGTACTGAGTAATGAGTAACAGAAGTTTAAGACTTTTGGAGTTTTCTACTGAAGGTCACCATGTTGCTAATTTTGACAGCCCTTGATTCACAGCCTTCTACATAATAAGACAAACAGAGTGACATTTTATATGTATTCTGGGGCTGTTCTTGAAATATAAACCTTTTTCAAATGATTTATAGCCCAGGTCCTGCTGATTAAAATAATATAACCTAATATATTTCTAACACTTTTCTATGTTTTCATCATGTTATCCTGACGTTCACACAAAATCAGCAGAATCACATGGGCAGATTTCTTTTGTAATTGGTTTCTGATCGCAAAATGAATAGGCCAGTTCAGGAATGTTGTGGGAAAGTCAGAAGGTCATTTATCTGTAGACATTTGATAGAATCTACTTTTGTAGATTCATGTGCTGATACACACTACGGATTAATTACATTTGGCAATAACAGTAACAGTAAGCGGAACTACCGCCCCTGCCACCCCCGCGACCGCAGGCCCACACCAAAGGTCAGCAATCAGGTGTTTTTAAACAGCTGATTGCTTATATGAAGTAAACAAATGCGCGTGAAGGGGCCCGGCCTAATCAGCCTGTTCAGTAAATATCTGTTGTATTCAATTAGATCAACTGGACTTGAAGGGCCCTATTTATAAAAGATCGGTATCGTTATCGTAAAATACCGATCGTTATCGTAAAATAACGACCGGGTTTTTACCGATAACGACCGTTATTTACCGATATCGTTAAATACCGTCGTTATCGGTAAATGCCGGTCATTATTTACCGATAACAGTCGTTATTTACCGATAACGGTCGTTATTTACCGATAACGTGTTATTTACCGATAACGGTTGTTATTTACCGATACGACCGTTATCGGTAAATAACGGTCGTTATCGGTAAATAAGACCATTATCGGTAAATAACGGTCGTTATCGGTTAAAACCCCGGTCGTTATTTTACGATAACGCTCTGTATTTACGATAACGATAACGATTTTTTATAAATAGGGCCCGAGTTGTTCTTGAAGACGTTTCGCTAGTCATCCGACTGGCTTTCTCAATTCAGAATGACTGTACAAGAAACTGTGGCAATTATGTACCCTAGAAAATCCCAATTAGATATCACAGCCAAGTGTTAAAGGGCTGTCCACCCCCAAAACTATAATCCCCCACATACTGGCCCCATCATGTAGTGTAGTTTAATCCTTACCTCACATCCCAGCTCCATAAGGTTCTCCTGTAGTCCCCCCCCAAAGTCCCAAAACTGCCCACCAGGAGGATAGCCGAGTCCATATAGGACTCTGCCTCCTACCTGGCCTCGGGAGAAGTTTGGCATGCATACTGCAGCCCTTCTCCCCCTCCCTCCCCTCCCTCTCCCTCCCTCTCAGGATTCCCTCCCCTATTGTAAACCCTAAGATATAGGATTCCCCCTTCCCCCCAGCCCTAACGCTCCATTTTATTCTCAGAAAGTGCCCAAACTTTACTTACCTTCCCTCTTCCCCCGCTGCAATGAACTCCCGGCAGCCGGTCCGTGATTGGCTGCCGCTAGCCAATCACAGACGCGATGCTGGTCCTGCCCTTGCTTGCATTTTCTGCAAGCAGAGGGCCAGCAGCGTGGCGGAGGAAAGAGGGGAGGTAAGTAAAGTTTGGGACACTTTCTAAGAGTAAAAATAGAGCGGTTGGGGCTGGGGGGACAGGAGGAATCATATATCCAAAAATGGTTTTAAGGGTGGACATACCCTTTAAGGGCGTGATTGCATAGTGAATAAAAGGTGTTATAGGAACGCCCAGAGTAAGGTGGCAGAACAGCATTGTACATGGCAGACAGTTGGTGTCGAACCCCCCCACCTCTATTTAGGCTTGGTTATTTATTTTCCACAAATGGCCTCCTTAACACCTCTCGTGAACCAGTCATGTTCCTTTGCCAATATGTAACATTACATATTCAAGGTATGTACTTTATCCTTAAGATGCAGGTACATGGCTGAGTCCTGACCCGAGAATTGGCTTTTCTGTGCTGGGCCATACATGATGCAGTTGCTGTTTGGTCTCCCCCACATACAAATCAGAGCACTGCACTGCACGTGTGTACATGCGTTGACACTACTTTTGGCGTTCCTATAACACCTTTTATTCACTATGCAATCACGCCCTTAACATTTGGCTGTGATATGCTAATTGGGATTTTCTAGGGTACATTATTGCCACAGATTCTTGTACAAGTCATTCTGAATTGAGAAAGCCAGTCGGATGACTAGCGAAACATCTTCAAGAACTAAACTTCACATCCAGTTGATCTAATACCATGACCTGGATGAATGAGAACCTTCACAAGCATTATGACAACATCCCATGTCAAACACGGTAATGAGTTGGAGGGCTGACTAACACTGGGTAATGAATTGAAGGGCTGACTAACACTGAGTAATGAATTGGAAGGCTGACTAACACTGAGTAATGAATTAGAGGGCAAACTAACACTAGGTAATGAATTGGAGGGCTGACTAACACTGGGTAATGAATTGGGAGGACTAACACTGGGTAATGAATTACAGGGCAAACTAAAACTGGGTAATTAATTGGAGGATTGATTTTACACTGGGTAAGCATTTGCAGTGCTGACTAACACTGGGTAATCATTTGTAGTGCTGACTAACACTGGCTAATGAATTGGAGGGCTTACTAACACTGGGTAATGAATTGGGAAGTCTGACTAAAATACATGAAAACTCGTAATTTCGAAAATTCCCGAAAATACGTGAAACTCGGAATTTCGAAAATTTTCGAAAATACGAAAAATCTCGTTATTTCAAGGGAATTTTTTCGAAAATTCGCGGATCCTCGAGCGGACCGGATTTTGCGAAGTTCGGACATCTCTACTGGCTTTTGAATTTAAGGGCTGACTAACACTGGGTAATTAATTGGAGGGTTGACTTTACACTGGGTAATGAATTGGAGGGCTGACTAACACTGGGTAATGAATTGGGAGGGCTGACTAACACTGGATAATGAATTGGAGGGTTGACTTTACACTGGGTAATGAATTGGAGGGCTGACTAACAGTGGGTAATGAATTGGAGGGCTGACTAACACTGGATAATGAATTGGAGGGCTGACTAACACTGGGTAATGAATTGGAGGGCTGACTAACAGTGGGTAATGAATTGGGAGGGCTGATAACACTGGATAATGAATTGGAGGGCTGACTAACAGTGGGTAATTAATTGGGTTTGACTTTACACTGGGTAATGAATTGGGAGGGCTGACTAACACTGGGTAATGAATTGGAGCTAAATAATCTGCATAATGAATTGGCAGGGCTGACTAACACTGAGTAATGAATTGGTGGGCTGACTAACACTGGGTAATTAATTGGAGGGCTAACTAATACTGGGTAATGAATTGGGAGGGCTGACTAACAACTGAGTAATGAATTGGAGGGCTGACTAACACCGGGTAATTCATTGGAGGGCTAACTAATACTGGGTAATGAATTGGGAGGGCTGACTAACACTGGGCAATGAATTGGGAGGGCTGACTTACGCTGGATAATGAATTGGAGGGCTGACTAACAGTGGGTAATGAATTGGAGGGCTGACTAACACTGGGTAATGAATTGGGGCTGACTAACACTGCATAATGAATAAGAGGGCTGACTTACACTGGGTAATAAATTGGGAGGGCTGACTAACACTGAATAATGAATTGGAGGGCTGACTAACACTGGGTAAGGAATTGGAGGGGTGACTAACACTGTGTAATGAATTGTGAGGGCTGACTAATAGTGGGTAATGGATTGGGAGGGCTGACTAACACTGGATAATGAATTGGAGGGCTGACTAACACTGGGTAATGAATTGGGAGGGTTGACTAACACTGGGTAATGAATTGGAGGGCTGACTAACACTAGATAATGAATTGGGAGGGCTGACTAACACTGGGTAATGAATTGGGAGGGCTGACTAACACTGGGTAATGAATTAGGAGGGCTGACTAACACTGGGTAATGAATTGGGAGGGCTTACTAACACTGGGTAATGAATTGGAGGGCTGACTTTACACTGGGTAATGAATTGGGAGGGCTGACTAATGCTAGGTACACACCTGAAAGATGTTGAAAGATGACAGACAGGATCTGCAAGATCCTGTCTGCCATTTTTCAAACGATCGGGCTACACACAGTCCCGAGTGCTCCCCCTATGCACAGCATAGGGAGAATGCTCAGGACTCTGTGTTCCCTTGGCCACTGTCGACTCCCCTATAGGGAGTCTACCGCGGCTGAGGGAAATTTTCCCTGTTTTTCAAACGAGCATTTGGACAACCTGATCGTTCGGCGGCCGTGCACTCGTTCAGAAAACGAAGGTACACACAGTACCAATAAAGCCCCAATACTGTCGGATCCAATGTTATTGGGGCTTTATCGTTACTGTGTGTACCCAGCTTAACACTGGGTAATTAATTGGAAGGTTGACCTTACACTGGGTAATGAATTGGGAGGGCTGACTAACACTGGGTAATGAATTGGAGGGCTGACTAACACTGGGTAATTATTAGGAGGGCTAACTAATACTGGGTAATGAATTGGGAGGGCTGACTAAAACTGGGTAATGAATTGGAGGGCTGACTAACACTGGGTAATGAACAACTGGATGGCTGACTTTGGTAATATGCTTGGCATATGGCACTGATAACATAGTGTCAGAGACACTGATGATGTGTTTAATATAAATATAATATAAACATGTCCAACAGTGCCAGTCAGTGGCACTAAACCAGTGTTTACTTTACTTTAGGTCAAGGAGCCAAACCAATCCGGCACATTGCTTATTGCAATGCTAACATTATATGTAGCAGCAGGTAGAAGGAGGGGGACAGCCCACTTGACTCACTGCCCACCAATTTGGAACCTTCCCAACCAACCAGCGAAAGGGGAGGGAGCAGAAGCAGCAGCTAGCTAGAAACGAGATCTCCACATTCTACATGTTTGGCCCAGCCCTTTTCCAATAAAAATGTAAAAGTTTTGTAACATTCGCTACTCGCTTCCTCAGCACGGTGCGCAGCATCATTATGCACTGACGCACGCTGTGAAGTCTGTGGGACAAATTGGAGATTGGCCCAAGTCCTGTCACTGCCTTCCTGTCGTGGCTGCCAGGGAAATCTGACAGGCTGCTGCTTTTTGTAATTTTACCAGGGGGCGTGTGCTGTGAGCATTTTTTTCATGTCACTTCATGGTAGGAGCAGCCCTGCATATACAGTCTCTGATTAGTAGTTTGTTTTATGGGGCATATTCACCAACCCGCAGTATGGGAAACCTCAGATAACATGGGTTATCGTTATTCTATGTCAACGGTCATACATTTACGACTGCTCACTACAGCAATGGTATTGTATAGATGATCGTACATAAATGAGTGATCGCAGCCATAAAATTGGCAATTGTTAAAGGTGCAGTATTGCTACCAAGCGATAGCGCTACTTAATAAATAGGGCCCATCGTTTATTTATGTTGCTTATCCTAACCTTTGAATTTGGATTCATTGATATACTCATATATACTGTATTCAAAAAACCCTGCTATTGTTAATAAACTAGACATTAATATGTGAATATATATATATATTTAGGGCAGTTTTTTTTGGATGAGAAAACTGGAAAGCTGTGGACAACAACCAAGTTTAGAAAGCGATCTAAGCCAAGTTATAATGTCACTGTGGAGGCCATGGAAGTACCTGATCTACTAATACAAAGTGAGTTGTTTTCTTTTACTTTTCTGATCCTCACAAGACCCAATGGTCTATGGATGTTATGGCCAATAAATGTTACAATCTGCAAGATTCTGTCTGTCTTCTTTGACAGATGGGAGTACACACATTCACGAGCGTTCTCCCTATATAAAGTGTTTATAAAGTATAGGGAGATGGTTTGTGACTGCCATATTCCCTACGATTGCAGCCGATTCTCTAGACTGTACTCTAGTACAGGGGGCCGACTGCGGCCGAGGGAAATTTTCCATCCAAAACGACCATTTTGGTCGGTGTCGGTATCGGTAACAGTTTTTTCAGACATACACACATTTGCGATATAGGGCCAATCCCGTTGGTACCGTCTGGATCGGTCCTATATCACTAATGTGTGTACCCAGCTTAAGACCAGGGCCCCACCAGGAAGCATTAATCAGCATTAGCGTTAGAAATTTTGCAGAGGTTGCAGCTTGTAGTTTTAGTTAATTATTATTATAATTATTACATAGTCATACATTACATACAGGGTAATATGTATTATACAAAGTCTTACATATCACATACACAGGTAATACATAATATAAGCATGCAGCGATTAGTTACTTACAGCAATACCGTGATAGGTACAATAGGAGAGAGGACCCTGCCCAAAGAGCTTACAGTCTAGAGGAAACGGGGGTAAGGTGACGGGAATCGGTAGGCTGTAAATAGATTGGCAGGGGAGTGTGAAAGGTGGGTTGGATCATATTGGGTAGTAAGAGGGGTAATGTCTAGGCCAGGTTATATGCTTGCCTCAGTTTAATATAAATATTGTTACAAAAATTGTTAAAAGACAAGTCAATGATTCCTGACAGAGAGACTGAAAGCTGGAAACACTCAGTACCTGTTCCTACCTCCTGTAAAAGTATAGATGAAGGTGTCTACATTGTTTTTAGGGGGTACAGTAGTTGTCATTTAGGGGAACTAATCCCTAATACTAATTTAATCTTATTTGATTCATTATTTAGGTTCTTTACCTAAAAATGTGGCACGTTTACAGATACTCGTACGGGATGTTAAGAAAGGTCCTGTGTTTGAGAAGAAATTTTATAGCACCGAGATTTTAAATACGGTTCCTCCAAAGTTCCCAGTCATCAAAGTTGTGGTATGTTTGAATTTTTTTTCTGTAGTTTTGCATCTGAATTGTTTTTTTATGGCTTAAACCTTTTAAATACCAATTTATAAAGAAGATGATGGATGGTGATATTAAGGCAGCAATCTAGAACCCTTCAAACATTAAAGCAATTATGCTTGTGAAGGTTCTCATTCATCCAGGTCATGGTATATCTGTTGTATTCAATTAGATCAACTGGACTTGAAGTTTAGTTAAACTTCAAGTCCAGTTGATCTAATTGAATACAACAGATATTAAAGCAATTATTTTAAAAGTTACTTGTTTTTGTTGCTCCTGGTCCACCAGAAACTGGGACATACACATCTCCCCATTCAGGTGACCAACAACTGAGTTGGAGCACGATTTCTGGACAGCAAGACATGATGTCACTTTCAAATCCCTTCTTCTCTGTTCATTTCATTACCTCCCTTTTTTCCAGATGAATTTTTGTAAATACAAGCAGTATTGTATTTTTCCTGTTAAGGATAGATGTTCTACACAGTGACTGTGAGATGGGAGGTCTAACTCCACGTAACCAGTGCATGCACTTTAATCTTAAAAACAAATAAACATTCTACATTCATCATATGATCATAGTGCCACCCTTGGTCTTTGTTAGCTCAAGGGGATAACAAAGGGGATTATTGTAGGGAAAAAAGTTGATACGACAATACAATGGAAATAGAAGATATATTGGTCTATAGTTTAAGCCTCGTACACACGTTGGATAATTTTCGTACGATGCAGCCGACAAATGTTCAACGACATTCTGTACACACAGCAACAATAGTCACCACGATAATCGTTAGATATAGACGTTTGTACGTAAAGTAATGTTCGTATCTTTGCGCAATTACGAAAAGCAGCGCATGCGCCTTATATATATTTTTCCGTAGAGCGTTAACGATAATCTGCCGACCATGTACAAATATACCATAAACGGCAGAACAAATCCGCCAGGCTGATCATTGTTGATAGTCGACAGCCGTTGGTCCTTAATGATCGTTGATGTTATATTTTCATACGAATCTCGTGCAATTGCTTGTTCGACGGCTGCATCATACAACAATTAACCAACGTGTGTACGAGGCTTTACTGTTCCATCATTTGAAATTTCTTTTATTATCTTTTCTCACATGTAGGCGAACGAGTCAAGACTTGAAGAACAGAGTCTGATCTACAGAATGGTCAATCAGTCAGGAAATGAATTTGGCATCAATAAATATACGGGGCAGATTTTTGTGGTATCAGTTAAAGGCAAAAATGGAGTTTTTCAATTTAATGTGGAAGTGTCCGACCCTGCTGGTCTTTCTGATGAAACCACGGTTCAGGTATTGTGCTTACTGTGTAATAAAATATTGGTTATTATTGGAATGTATGTAATTGTGGGTGATTATATAGTGGATAATGTTTTCCCAACGTAGTAGTATTGTGGTGACATGGGGGAGGTTATTACATTGGGAAGGACTTCTGTGTTATAATCGGCATGCTGCTACTACAGTATATCCAATATATAGAGAAATAACTCACGTCCTTTATCTAGCCGCCTCCTCATTCAATCTTGCCCTGTTCCTGACAGTATTATATCAGCAAATAGAAGAAATTGTATCCACAGGAGTATATTACTTTGTCACTTGACAAAGAACCTATATGGTTCCAAACATGTAGTGTGGCGAGATTGTTTGCATTTTAATAAACAATACCATCGTTTACCATCGTGATAAGCGCCTTTCTGTGGTTACCATTTCTTCTTTTTGCTGCTATTATATACCTTAATCCTCCATTTCAACGAGGCAAAACTATGGGGCATATTTATAAAAGTCTACATTTTTCGCCTAGTTAATAATGGCGAACATCGCAGCGAAAACAACGATTTTTTGGGACTTCTTTTCGTGGTATTTATAAAAAAAGGGGGGGGGAAAGACTTTGCGTCTGAATAGGCGCGATAAAGAGTGAAAAGTATCGCAGCGAAAACTTAACACGTCTACAAGATGACTGCATTGCGAGAACCATTAGACATAGCCAAACAAAAGTAGCTCCTCCCCACCCATTTTCTCTAGCCTCAATGATAAGCTTAAGCTGCTGGTTTAAATAGTGTTTGTTATCAATCAAACTTTATTGTTCCTGTTTTTTAATTATGTGAAATTTGTAGTAAAAGAAGTGAAAACCACATCCAATCATTGTTACCGGCTAGCCAGCTGTTCAACATTCTTGGCACTATATTTCAATTTAGCAAGCAATGGGAGAATACAGAGAAAGAAAAATAATAAAGTTGCCAACACGCCTATTAACAACGTAAATGCGCATTCGAAAGGCGAACGGACAGAATGATTTGTTTGAACACTACCAAAAAGCAGAGCATAAAGCACACACCCTGAATGCTAACAATTGGCCCTGCATTGGAAATGCAAAAATGAGCCTACATTGCGACTGCTAAAATGCCCCAAGAAAAAAGGGGGTGCGGGTGCTTTCACGTGAAAGACAAAAAAGCAGACTTCATTTAAATTCCAAGCTAAAAATGTGATTAAAAAGGCAAAAGAAATGTTACGTCACATAAAGTCATTGTGGAAAGTATACCAAAATTTAGCGAAAAATAAAATCTATACCTTCATAGATGTGTCCAGCAAAACATGTTAAAATAGTAGTAAGATTATTTGTATGAATATGTTGTAATTTTTGGGTGCATTAAAAATCATGAAAAACTCCAAAATCTCAACAGACATGGTAAAAAGATGCCTTTTCGCCACCTTCAAGTTCGCAATAATATTCCGCTCCGTTTAAAGCGAAAACACACTTTTCGCTTTTTATAAATCACGTTATGCCTTTTCGCTCCCTTTTCGTTCAAATTACTATTGCGATGTATGGCGAAGTATGGCGAAAAGGGTTTTAGTGATAGGCCGTGGAAACTTATTTTATCTTATGGATAAAGGACACACCTTTGAAGATTGTAATGTTAACATATTGGCAAAGGAACGTGACTGGTTCAAGAGAGGTGTTCGACACCATCTGTCTGCCATGTACAATGCTGTTTTGACACCTTACTCTGGGCGTTCCTATAACACCTCTTAGCCACTATCCAATCACACCCTTAACACCTGGCTGTGATATGCTAATTGGGATTTTCCAGGGTACATAATTGCCACAGATTCTTGTACAAGTCATTCTGAATTGAGAAAGCCAGTCGAATGACTAGCGAAACGTCTTCAAGAACTAAACTTCAAGTCCAGTTGATCTAATTGAATACAACAGATATAACTCAGTAATCCTTTTCTAACTAGAAGAAAACACACTTCTCCAGTATTGCCCACCGGTGTATTCACAATTGTTTGTCTCTGGCTCAAAAACTGTGGGGGGAGATACTGTCTAAAAATGGGGGAAATGAAAGAGAAGAAGAAACAGCAGTTTGTCTTTTTCAAGCAGATTAATTGAAAACATTTTCAGTATAACACAACTTGCACTTTCAAATGTATATTTGTGTTAAAATGTGTAGGAAATTGCCCTAAAACATTTAACTTTATAAAGGCGCAGTATTTTAACAATAATAATTAGTGTAGATCTACACTCTCCATAAACTACCTTTGAGGTATTTTACTACCGCATGGTATTCTACCACCGAACCTTTGTTAATTAATGAACGTTCAGAGTAAATGTACATTATCGATAACGTGCGGTATTGCACATTTATAAATATGGCCCTTCGCTCTGCAGCCACACAGTCCAGAGCATAGTCCTAAATGCTACAGAATGTGTTTATCAAGCAATATGCTCTTGTGACTAGGGCGGGGCATATCTCACTGGGACGATAATGGGCATCCACCCAGCTAAATCTAGTTTTTTATAATGTTATATAATGATGAAAGCAAAACATTTCCAATGATAAGATCCAATAAATATTTACTATTAATAATCATTGTGTTTGGTTGAGAATATTGGGAAAACTAAATGAAACACGTAGATTGAGAATTAATAAAACAAAATTAATGTATATCTGTCCCTATACTTTATTCCATTGACTTAGCATATGACTACATGTGTAGCCCTGCCCATACAATCCATCAAAAGTTACCCTCGTCAGGTGGTACGGACGGATCACTGTCCTGGTATTAGTTTTTTTTACCTGGTAAATTCAATGAAACCTACTGTGTAGAAATAAAGACATTTAGTATTTCCCTCTTTCCATTTTTCAGGTGATTGTGAATCCTGGGAATTTCAGCAGATCGTCTGATAAAAACTCAGTGGAGTTTAAAATAAGTAAACCAATAGACATCACTAAGAAGAAGCTTCAAAAGATTGTTAGGTATAATAATGGTTTCCTGTGTCCAAGGTCCAGAAATCAATGGGGCACAGGGAGATGTTATTGGTGGCTCCATCCCTATGCCCCATGCCAAATCTCTATGTTCTGCACCCCAAAGCTACACTATGGTTATAGAATCCTTTCAGCAGAAATTAATCTTATCTTAAGAAGGGGAATGATTAAAATTAAATTCAGCTGCTTTAGAAAGAGGAAGGGGGAGAGGTCAAAATCACTGTACATGTGCTCCTTTATATTTAGGTCTGTAAACCACTCTGGTTAAGCAAGAAACCTATTGAATTAAAGGGCAATGATACTTATTTTTTACTTTTTGGAATGCAAATTTATATTTTTAGGGGAATCCCATACTCCTGCCTCCCATGCACATAGTGTTCTCACTGCAAAAGTCAGATTAGGTTGGAGTAGAAATCTCGTACTGACAGCAGCTTGTGCTTCCGTCCACATGATAAATGTGCAGATTGTAGAAAGAGGTAGGAGCTTATGATCCTGCCTCCCCTAAAAAATACATTTGCAATCCAAAAAGTAAATAAAATGTGAAAGGAGGAGAGAGTTACCAATTATAGATTCAGGTATATTTTGGGACAGTAATTTTAATACATCACTAATAGGATTGTTTGCTTGATCAATATCAATTAGATGAGCTAAAGTAGCTTTACATAATAACTTATTGAAATAATTATTATTAATACTTAATTACTAAATTAAAATAATTACTAATTGTAGGGTAAGATGAGTTTTCAGTGCAGGGCAGTAATATCCCTTTAATTATAAATGACAGGATTCTGGAAGATGCACTTAACCTGAATGTGGTGATTCAGTCTGTTTCTAATGTAACAAAAGATGGAATCGGAGGAGACCAAACTTACATTAAGTTTAAGGCTGAAGATGACTACGGCAATGTGGTGCCTGGGATGGAAGTGTGGAAGTGAGTAGTTCATTTCCTGATTAGATGCTGTTAGAATGTTGGATGTAATATAACATTATAGGTTCCTGTTTACAAACCTACACTGTTCACCACTTTATAACAAGCGGAAAGCAAAGTCTACCAATCAAAAGTATTCTGTTGCTGTTTTATTAATTGTGAAAAGACAGAAATGCATTAACACTGCTTTATAAATATTCACCAGTATTTTACTTGTCCTTTTTCAGAAATATCACCAAAAATCTGGAGACTGTTCGGCATAATATTGACACAATATTCATGAAACCAGTGAAGGTTTTCATAAAGGATGAGCCATTTTCTGTGGCTAATCAAGCGGCTATTGGAGGCTCCTTAGGCGCGTTGCTTGGAGGCGGACTGTTAGGCATTGCCATATTTTTTATGAAAAGGTCATTTGTTACTTCCCTGTCTGTTTTTTAGCCCTGTGTTCATAGCACAATGATATTCATTGGGAAGATCAAAATGTACATTTGACAGTCATTTGAAGTCTAAAATGGACAATTTATACATTTGTCATGGCACCTTTTAGTGTAACATCAAGACTGGATTAGCAGAGGTTGTGTTTGTTTTTGAAATAGCCCACCCCTAAAGTAACATTCATGTAGAACAGGAGGACCCTCATACCCTAAGACCACTATACCGTACTACTCCTGACGTTTCTAAACAGAGATATCCATTCCAATCCTTGCCGACACCTGCCATCTTCTTGCCTGTTCCTTCTGGGTAGCAGCCATCAGTCACGGTTGTAATGGTGGCTGCTTCCTGAGCCCTTTTAATATTGCTGCCATTTTTGTCACCATCCAGCCTCATAGCTAGCATTAAAGTCTGGCAGAAAATAAGATTTACCCAGACTCTTTGTAAATTGTCACCTGGGAAATGGAAAAATGTTTAGAGGGGATTTTATTAAAAACAGCAACGTATACACTGTATATACATGGAAGATAACTATTTGCTAATGTATGTTTAGTTTATTTATATAGCGCCACTTGGGGACACAGCGCTGTACAATATCAAAATACAAAAAATCATTGAAAGGGGACAAAAATATAAATACATTAATAGTTCAGTACATAATAATTAAATAATTATAGACATATATTAGTGTTTGAGCCTTGCCACAAGAGGCAAGATAGTCCCTGTCCCATAGAGCTTACAATCTAGTTAATCTAGGTCCTATTTCTTCTAATAAGGATTTACCCTGTATGGGGTTCACAAACCACATTTGACCCCTGCTTATTAGTAATAAAGCAATTAAAATTAAAGGGTATGTCAATCTAAGAAAACTACTTTGGGGGTTTCAGTTTTATTGAAGAAAGGGGGTAAAGGAGCTGTGTCTTACCTCCCGTTCTTCAATAAAACCTGCAGGAGCCAGGTGCGGAGGTAAGAAACTTACCCGGTAATAGTAAGTCACCCACAACAACCTTAATCCACAATAAATGGTACTAGACTGTCCCTGGTTGATTATGGTCAGGCAGTATATTGGCCACTTCTGACAGAGAATATGTAAATAATAACAATATTCTCCCTTTCTAGAAATAAATCTACAGATTCCCCAGAAGGTAAAGATGCACCTTCTACAACCGTGGATCTTTTACATAAAGAAAATGATAACATGCAGCCTCCCGATATCAACAATGGCAACACGTAAGTTTTTAGATCTACTTTCTTTAAAGGAGAAGTAGAGGTCAAAGTAAAGGGAAATTAGAAGCCTAGACTGTAATGTATTATAAATATATGTAATATTTAGGCTGTTGATTTGTTTGGCAAGAGCTAATGTGCAAACAAGGACAATGGGACCCTTTACTGGGTTGGTAATTGAGCTGCATTCACAGTAAACTAGGAATAAACCCCCTTATAACATCTCATTTCTTTTACAGACAGGAACCACCTAGAGAGAAACCACTTTTTGTTAGACGTGTCTGTATTGAGTTGGTTTGCACTCTTTACCCAAGGCTAATGTTAATTTAACTTTGGATGATTCTTTTTAAGGGCCATATTTATAAAGCACAGTATCGCTTTTTAGTGATACCGCAGGTTAGTTAATTTACGATTGCGGTAATTTACGACCAAAGGTTATTAATTAATGAATGTTCGATCGTAGAATACCATGCAGTAGTAAACTACCGCAGCGGTATTCTATGGGGATCGTAAATCTACGATTTCGTAGATATTGTCGGTTTAACAATCGTAAATTTCCGATAACGATCGTTAAAGTCACGGTATCGCTAAAAGGTGATACTGCGGCTTTAGAAATATGGCCCTATATATATTTTTCAGAATTTTCTTAAAATATTTACAAATAATTGTTACATAAGCAAAATGCTTAAACTTAAAGGAAAGTTGATTTCTGAAGCAAAGTAAACATGGGTAAATTTTAAAATCTATTCTATGGGTTCAATCAAGTTGATTGAAAATATGACCTGTGTATGACGCTCTGCGTGATATACTGTCCAGCTTGATCAGTCTATAAGATGGTGACACCATGGGCCCTATCTGTAAAGGTGCGGTGTTGCTTTTAGTGATACCGCGCCTTTAATGATCGGTTTAACAATTGTTAAACCGATCATTAATTTTAGTTAGTGATAACGATTGTAAATCTACAATAAAGTGATCATAGATTATGATCCCCATAGAATAGTAATTGTATTCTATGACCCAACATTCGTTAATTAACGTTTGGTGTAAATGCATGACCATGGTCGTACATTTATGGTCACGGTCATACATTATCGATAACGAATGGTATTGCTAAATTGCTAAATACCACGCGTTTACAAATAGGGCCCCAAGACTCATATGTCATTGTCATCTATTGAGGTTTAATTGGGAAAAATAAATCAGCTCCAGTTTTTAAAACCAAATCCAGGAATTTATTTTCCCCTGGTCCTTCACACGGCAGTGATGAATGGGTTAATCCCTGAGGCCTTGTGTGACAGGACAATAGGATATAAAAAGAGCTTGATTCGCCCCCTCCTCACGTCTTTTTTTCCTGTCCTCACCTGACCAGGACCAACTTTCAAGAAGTGCTTACCCCCATTACCTCTTTCTTGTGGGTCTCTCCTCCTCTCTGCCTCAAGTAGAGCAGAACAGGCGCTCGTACAATGTTCGGTTGAGGTTTGCAGCGTCCCCATGGTTACTTCCGGGTTGCGTTCCAACGCTTCCCCAGACGCACCTTGATGACATCACGGTCAGTGGACTCAAAAATGTGCGGGCTTTCACAAATTTGGGGGTTCTCCGAAATGATATATAAAGATAATTTGGATCACCTCATTTCCAAAATGAGAACAACTGAACCAAATTCCTCTCCTCATAGGGCAGACCATATTTTCAAAAAAGTTCTTGGCGATCAGAACCCCAACTACAACAACGTACACAAAACATATTTCATGGTTCAAGAGGTGGAAGATCTGGGCCCAAGACACAATGACGGTGTCATTCAACCCTCCAAGAAATAGTAGGGGGGGGGCGCCTCCAAGCTTTTTCACAAATCTGGGACTCAGATATTCGGGACTCTAGGGTGACCCAAACCATAAAACAGGGTTACCTATTGGAGTTCAAAAACCTTCCAATATTTCACTGGTTCCTGACTTCCAGATCTCCTGGGGGCAACTCCAAACCAGCTTTACGTCAGATATTAGAGGAATTGCATCGGGAAAATTCCATCTAAAAAGTCCCACATTTTCAACAAAAGGAAGGTATTTTTTTTTCTTCTTTTCTTTGCAGGAAAAAGACCAAAGAATTTTGAGGTATTCTAGACCTAAAACTGTTGAATTAATTTCTAAGAAAAGCCAAATTTAATATCTATTTCCTGGCAGATTCAAGAAAAGGATTGGATGGATAAAATCGATCTAAAAAACACTTACCTTCAAGTTCCCATCCACCCGGCGCACAGGCAGTTCCTTCGATTTCATATTCTGGCCTTCCACTACCAGTTCCTTTTGGCCTAGCATCTGCTCCAAGAGTTTTCTCAAAAATCCTCTCTCCCGTTATAGCAAACTTAAGACTTCAGGGGCTTCAAATTTTCTTATATCTCGACAATATCCTCATCAAAACAAACAAAAAAATCTACTCTGTTACAACACATTCTGTTCACAATCAACTATCTGGAAGATCATGTCTGGCTGATATATTATCAAAAATCTATGTAATATCTCTCCCAGCATCCACAGCCCTTCAATGTTAACAAATTCTGGGAAAACTGGTGTCACTCAAGAAATCCGTAAGATGGAGGGTATAGATAAAAACCGGAACCGGAACCGGAACCGGAACGGAACCGCAGGCACCCCACTGACCTTTTGCGTATGGGATGGCTAATTACCTGCAATTCCGGCTGAGAAGGTAAAAACCAGAACATTTCTGGAATGAAGTGAGGTCTGATGTTGGTTCCGGTATTTACATAGCAGCAAACGGAATCCCAGTAAATCCAGAAGTGAAGTCCCTGCAGTGTCGGGTCAGTGACTTATTGGGAACTTTGTAACTTAACTGCTCTGTCCACTCTGTCATGTTCTCTCTCGCTCTACCTGCATGGAAACCCAGGTTTTACAGAGGTAATCCTGTCCCTGTCCCCTGGGTTTCCATGCAGGTAGAGCGAGAGAGTTCAGCACAGAGTGGACAGAGCAGTTAAGTTACAAAGTTCCCAATAAGTCACTGACCCGACACTGCAGGGACTTCACTTCTGGATTTACTGGGATTCCGTTTGCTGCTATGTAAATACCGGAACCAACATCAGACCTCACTTCATTCCGGAAATGTTCCGGTTTTTACAGTGCAACTAAGATGGATTATGTTTAGGAGCTTTCTCAGCGTCTCAATGGAATGTATGGTTCTTAATGGCTCAGGTTCGCAGCAAACCAGAAGGATCCACTCTTGTATTTAAAAGTCTGTATTTCTAATACTGGTTGCGCAATTGACTCAAGCCAATAAAATATAGTATAGAAAGAGGGGGGGGAGAAAAAAGTATAAAAGCTTCGATCAGACTCAAGTTTTAAAAACCATTAAAATCAGTATAAATATCTAATTAATATTAAAAACACACTTACTCTTCTTGGTGATCGAGTCTCGTGTAGTATATTCCTCCGTGTGTTCCTATTATTCCCAATATATATATAAAAATAATATGGGCTGGTTCACACTTGATATTTTCAAACTATATTTATTTAGGCATTAAAAAGCTCCAATGATACCACTTAAGATGCAGTAAATATCACTCTAAAAGGCAACATATAGAATTCAATGCAAATCTATAAACAAGGTGATATCACTCTAAAAGGCAGTAGGTATCATATATGTTATCGTTAATATTAAAAAGTAGATCAACGCGTTTCGCCTATACGGCTTCCTCAGGATCACAAGAAATATAGGGATAAGATCTACCGATGCTATACCCCTTTTTAAATTCAAAATTTCCCGGGCTATGAGACCGGAAGTGACGTCATACTATGGGAAGTATTGCCCATACTTAGTATAATTAGGAAAGGCCCTTTTCCTAAAGGCCACTCAAAATGAAATTCCCTCTCATAGTCAGAAAGGAGACCGCCGGGATCCCACACCATCTAGTGTCTCCGCTTGTTCGCAACTAGATGTGCATACATTACATTCGCGGCCGCCATATCCTATGACAATGACTTCCGCGTTCCACCCATGGAACGCACACGTACGCGGCCGCCATCTCTGATCTAATAACTGAATGGGAGGGGTCCCCACCGATACATCTCCCTACATATTAAGTTAGAAATAGATATCCTCAATCTCAGTCTCTAAAAACTCCCAAGTGCTACTATCCTTCTTTGGCAAAGAAGCCCTTAAAAATATATATATCTTAAAAAATACATATATCTTAAAAAATAGATCTTTAGCAACTCCCTCTTAAGGTGAGGGTTAGAAATTGCAAGTGACAGGGGTTGGAACTTATTAAAACTCCCCCATAAGGTGGGTGATTATAATTACAGGTGACAAGGGGTAAAAATTATTAAAAGATATTGTTAAGAACTCACCCATAAGGTGGGTAGTCATAATTACAGGTGATAAAAAATCTTATAAAAAACAATCTTATACAAAGCATGATTCCTATCAAGAAATTTTCTTATTAATCAGAAAATGAAAAAATGAATTAAGATATATCATAAAGAGGATACAATATACAATAAAAAATATACAATAAAAACTTTTTAGAAACAGTTAGATAACAGGTTAAATAAGTTATGTTATAAGAAACTCCATAAGTCTATCTCTTTATTTATTCCTAATGGAGTAAGGGTATTGAGTTCATATATCCATTTTGTTTCACGTCTTGAAAGGGCTGCTTGTATATTGCCCCCTCGTTCTGGAACGTTCATGATGTCAATAGCCCAAAAAGTCAGTGCCTTATCTAAAGGTATGTCATTTTGGCATTCATTAAAGTGTTTAGGGATGGTCAGGTTCTTTTTAAGATGGATTATGAACTATGCCTCATCTAAGGCCTTTACAACTTACAACACCGGCTAAAGAATTGGTAAACTTGGGAGCACCCCTTTACTCACATTCATCTCTTTTTTCATCTATGTCAGTACGGTGGCTCAGTGGTTAGCACTGATGCCTTGCAGCGCTGAAGTCCTGAGTTCGATTCCACCCTTGGACACATCTGCAAGGAGTTTGTATGCTTGTAGGCCCCATACAATATCATATTATCTGCACACTGGCATACATTATAAACAAAGGGGTTTTAGTATACATTACTGTGATCCCATGAATGAAAAGCCTTCCAACCACTTCTATGTAACCCCAGTCTGGAAGGTCCTAACTTCTAACCTTTTTTACTTTATATTAAAGGCATAGAACATCACATAAAATGGGCGTGTTGGAGGTGCTATAACCACATGGAAGCTTGACCTGGCTTCCCAATAAATACTTACAATACAAGGATTGTGGAAGCACTCCAATTAGGCTAATTTACAACTACATTTAGCGGAAGTGCTACTGATCTGGTCAAACATTTATACAAACATAGAAAAGATAACCAATGCACATTCCTAGGCCCCATACAACATCATATTATCTGCACACTGGCCTACTTTATAAACAAAGTGGTTTTAGTATACATTACTGTGATCACATGAATGTATACTAAAACCCCTTTGTTTATAAAGTATGCCAGTGTGCAGATAATATAATATTTTATGGGGCCTAGGAATGTGCATTGATTATCTTTTCTATGTTTGCAACATGTTTCAACCAAATTGCCCAGGGCTAGTGGTCTCACAATCTTCACAGAATTTCAGGGAATTATACGCTTTTCTGTGTGCTCTGAAATCTTTTCAGAACCTGATTCAGAACTTCAACATGACCACTGTAGCTTACAGTATATCAACAAAGGGGGCGGTACTCACAGTCAACAACTGAATCACCTGACAAAGATCATCTTTTCTTTGGCAGAGGAAAACTTGGAAGACCTGAAAGTCACACAAATCCCTGGTCAGAACAACAAAATAGCAGACTTCCTCAGTCGCAACCCACTCCTACCAGGGGAATGGAGCTTTCACCTCGACATTTTTCAAATCACTCAAATTCTAGGTTATCCAATCATAGACTTGATGGCCACCAAACTCCATCACAAACTGACAAAGTACTGTTCATGGGCTCCAGACGAAAAAGCATTTGCGATCAACGCATTTTCTATAACATGGAAGGGACCTCTGATGTACATTTTTCCACCCTTCTCAATAATTCCACTAGTATTGAAGAAGATCCAACAAGACAGAGCCCATGTAATAATGATATCGCCCTGGTGGCCGAGGAGGCCATGGTTCCCCCATGGCTATTCTGGCTCCACTAGCCCTTCCAAAAATTCCATCCCTTCTACTTCAGGGTCAATTCATCACCCTCAAATAGACAAACTCATGGTTGTTAAAAGGAGGTGTTATTGGCATGGTTATTGAAAGGAGGTGTTTCGCTAACAGGGGCCTTTCAGAGGGATCCATCTCTACTCTCATGGCAGCCAGGAAACCCTCCACCTCCAAATCCACTTACAGAACTTTAGACATATTCTCAAACTGGTGCAAAAAGAAAGTTTTAAACCCAGAACATATTTCAGTAGAAGCACTTGTAGAGTTTCTTCAAGATGGCCTGAACAAGAATTTAAGTCTTTCGACCCTAAAATCCCAAATCTCTGCCATTTCAGCCATTCATAATACTAAATGGCCTCTGGACCCTCTGGTAGTCAGATTCATTCAAGGGGTCAAACATATCAAGCCTCAGGTGAGATCCAAGGTTCCCCAGTGGGATTTACCTCTAGTTCTACAATTTCTTCAACTCCCTAGATTCTCCAACTTGAGCAACATAAGTTTGAAAGACTTAACCTTTAAAACTCTTTTCTTGGTAGCCATCTCCTCAGCCAGGAGGGTTTCCGAACTAAATGCTCTCAGAGTTTCCGAACCGTATCTAATATTTCTCCATGACAAGGTTAGCCTGGGACCAGACGCCTCTTTCGCTCCAAAGGTAGTTTCAAGCTTTCACCTTAACCAGGATATTATCTTGCCCAACTTTTTGGACCCTGACTCCCCAGGAAGTTAATATTTGGATCCATGCAATTTTCTTAAAGCTTACAAAGAACAGACAGAAGATTTCAGGAAATCAGACGCATTATTCACCCTGTTCCCTGGACCCAAAAAAGGTCTTTAACCTTCTAAGCAGACATTGGCATCCTGGATCAAAACCGTAATTAGGCAAGCTTATGACTCTAAGTCATTTTCTCTTCCTAAACTGACAGCTCATTCCACTCGAGCCAAATCAACCTCTTGGGCTATGTCAGCCAAGGTGTCTCCAGAGGCTATGGGCCCTATTTATAAAAGATCGGTATCGTTATCGTAAAATACCAATCGTTATCGTAAAATAACTACCGGGTTTTTACCGATAACGACCGTTATTGACCGATAACGACCGTTATTTACCGATACCGTTAAATACCGGTCGTTATCGGTACATACCGGGCGTTATTTAGCGATAACGACCGCTATTTACCGATATCGGTTATTTACCGATATCGGTAAATAACGACCGGTATCGGTAAATAACGGTCGTTATCGGTAAAAACCCGGTCGTTATTTTACGATAACGATCAGTATTTTACGATATCGATACCGATCTTTTATAAATAGGGCCCTATATGCAGAGCAGCCACCTGGTCGTCTCTGAACACATTTATTAAACATTTTAAATTAGACACTTTTTCCAAAGATCAAGCAACTTTTAGGTCCTCAGTCCTTTCAGTGGCTGATACAAATTAAACTAATATCTACTTATCTGATTGTTTCCCTCCCTTTATTTCTTTTATTGCTTGGGAAATCCCATTCATCACTGCCGTGTGAAGGACCAGGGAAAAGCGAAAATTAACTCAAACTTACCGTAATTTTCTTTTCCTGGTTCTGAAACACGGCAGTGAGTATTCCCCCCCGCCCCTTCTATAACTTTACTTTACAGCTTGGTCAGTCAAAAAGATGTGAGGAGGGGGTGGAGCTAGCTCTTTTTATATCCTATCGGTCCTGTCACGCAAGGCATTAGGGATTAACCCATTCATCACTGCCGTGTTTCAGAACCAGGAAAAGAAAATGACGGTAAGTTTTTAGTTAATTTTCGCTTTTATTATTAACCGTTAAAGTAAATCCAATGTAACACCATTCTGTTTATTTTTACACTTACCAGAAAAACACCAGAACAAGTAACCACCAGTCCTACAGCAAGTGAAAGAGAAATAAATATGAATGTTGAGATGAACGTTCCCCTGGAAATAGAGTAAGTCCTGGAGTTACTACAAACATATTTGGTAGAAAATGTTGGGGCCCACTAGAAAATACCAGGAAAGACCAAGGGCCTATTTGGAAGAATTAAGGGGCCCATTCAACATTGTACCTTAAAAAAATGTAAGGGTAAATTGAGTGGGTTTCTGGTACCCTGGTGTATGTAATCAAGAAAGTGGTAATCAGGCTTCATTACAGCAAACTGGTCATTTCACAGAATATACTGTATTGGAAATTGAAAGCAGGTTTTGTATGATAATATATGTCTTTATATTATATTTATATCTTTTGGTTTTTATTGTTATAAACACATTAATTCCTTTAAGGTGACCAATTCTTATTTTTGATTGGAGGGAAGTTAAAGGACATGTCCACCCCACCTCCCCAACACGCACACACAGAGTATATTTTAAATGTAGCCAGGACCCTTAGCTTGGTCCCCAGTGAACAGTCCAGTCCACTGGTCCATCTTCTACCTCCTCCAGTCTAGGTAGCAGCCACGTCAATGAAGAATGGTGGCTACCCATGCCTCTGCATCTGAGTGAGCTTGTTAAGCTGTCAGAGGAGATGGAAATCTTTTGAAGAGTGAACTGCAGACTTGCCCTTTAAGACCTGGTTTTTGAAACTTGGGGCCATATTTATAAATCCTATCACGATTGGTTCAACGGTCGTTAAAACGATTGTTAATTAACGATCATTAAAACAAACGTAAATCTACGATAACAGTAGTAAATCTATGAACACTACCGTAGATTTAGGATCCCCACAGTATACCATTAGCATGGTATTGCATTAGCATTGCTGTACATTTACTGATTTACCAATCATAATTGACCGATAATGCGCTTTAGTAATTGTTAAAACGATTGTTAAAGGCGCGGTATCGCTTTTTATAAATATGGCCCTTGCGTCACTCTAATCTAACCTATTGAAAATTGTCATGTTCTAGAAAATGATCTTATCGGACATATTTATTTGCTTCTTCTATTGCTATTACTATTGGTACTGTGTTTTTGACGTTTTGAGTTTCTTTTCCCTATTTGTGTTTAAAAATGTTAATTGTTTTTACAATATTAATGTTTACCTGTCTACGTAATATAATCTGTCCAATTCTGGATCAATAAATATAAATTTAGTAGGTTTGTGTCATTGTAGTTAAACCTATAGAGCCACAAAGAAAGTTTTCATTTTTAAAGGGTTCATTTGTCCTTGTGTTGTCTGTTTAAACATAAAATAACAATGTTACTGTGTATACTAGATGTATAATAACGCTCTGAAGTATTTATCATAAGTTTGAATTAAACTTTTAAGCTGGGTACACACAATGCAATAATTTTGGCTTACCGACATTTCAATGTATCAGTCGGTCAGGCCAAAATATTGGATGGTTTCTTTGGTTGGACATGACCAATGTCTGACCGAATCAGACGAATGAATGGTCAGACACGTCGTAAAACAACGACCAATCACACGGTCCTCTATTGAAAACATCCTTGGTCGCTGCAATCTATTGGATGGGTCTACTTTTGCCGTGACCGACAGTCCTTTGTCATGGCCAACTGGTTGGAAAATAGCTGAACGTTCATTTGGGACAAAGGATTGGAAGGTGTGTACCCAGTTTAAGATCTTATAGGGGCGATGTATAGAGAGCTGTTATCGACTCTTATAGTCGGCGATGAACCGAGGGTTAACAAGGCTTTAAGACTATAACAATGGTGGTTTCCATTTCCCCTAATATTTTTATTACTTTCCATTTCCTAGACAAGAAACAGAAACATCACCCATCAGCCCTACATTACAGGAGCCAAGTGAAGAGACAAAGATGGAAATAAAGCTGGATGTTGAAGCAGCAGGTCCTCTGGACAGTGTGTGAGTCTTAGAAATGGAATTTCCTTGTAATGTGTGTTGGTGAAGATTGGCAGTAAAAGCCAGATGTAAACCCCAACAAGGAGAGATTTTAACTTAAAAGCTTTAGCCCATGATGAATCCCCTTCCATTCATCCATTCATTCCCTTTTACACATGTTATAGCCAAAGCTCATTAAATGCATGTGTCCAGACAGTTTAACCCTTTAACCCTACACAAGGTGTCTAGCTACCTAACAGCTAATCCAGAGGAAGGCAAAAAAACCAATGGATGTATTTTTGAGTGCTCAGTTGACAGGAACCTTTGCTTTTGCATAATATATGCAGTAAATCCTTTTAAATGAAATACACCCCCATATGTGTTTTTGTACGAGTAAAGATGGAGGTATGGCACTAGTTAGGTCCCCCAATGCTACTCTCCCTCCCTCTCCCGATTCCCTCCCCCTAGCGTGAAATGTTTAATATGTAAGATTCCCCCTGGGCTCTCAGCCCCAACCGCTATATTTTTATCTTTATAAAGCTCCCCAAACTCTTACTTACCTCTCCTCTTTCATCCGCTGCACTGAATGACCGGCAGCCGCATCCGTGATTGGCTGCCGCTCAGCCAATCACAGACGCGGCTGCCGGTCCCGCCCCTCTGCTTGCATTTTCTCGCAAGCAGAGGGCCGGGAGCGTGGCGGAGGAAAGAGGGGAGGTAAGTAGAGTTTGGGGGGCTTTTTTAAAAAAAAAAAATATAGCGGTTGGGGCTGTGAGCCCATGGGGAATCTTATATTAAAAATAGCCTTTTAGGGTGGACATGCCCTTTAACATTACAATCTTCAAAGTTATGTCCTTTATCCTTAAGATGCCGGTACACGGCTGAGTCCTGACCCGAGGAATTGGCTCTTCTGTGCTGGGCCATACGTTGATACAGTTGCTGTTTGGTCTCCCCCACATACAAATCAGAGCACTGCACTGCGTATATAATGTCGCTTTTCTTGTGTTTCGTTATTGGGTCTTTCGGATGTACCAACTGCTGCCTCAGTGTGTTGTTCAGTTTAAAGCAGACAGGGATACGGTGTTTTTTTGAAAATTTTTCTCAATTTCTCGGAGACCCCTGCTATATATGGGATGACTATGTTCTTACTCCTGTCTTGCTGTTCCCCTTCACTGTTGGTATTCGCGTTCTTTTCTTTCCTTCTACTTCTTTTAACAAAGGCCCAGTTTTAAGGGCTCCTCTCAGATGTTTCATTTCTTTAGTCTTCGCCTCTGTGCTAGTGGGGATGTTCTCAGCTCTGTGTTGCAGGGTTCTGATGACACCCAGCTTGTGATCTAAAGGGTGGTGGGAGTCAAACATCAAATACTGATCTGTGTGTGTTGGTTTTCTGTAAACCTCTACTTCCAGTTTACCATTTTCCTTAACTTCTACCAAGCAGTCCAAGAAAGCCAGTTTGTTGTTTTGTACCTCTTCCCTTACAAATTTGATGTTTTGGTCTACCGCATTAATGTGTTCTGTGAAAGCTTGTACTTCCTTCTGGTGGATTTTAACCCAGGTGTCATCCACATATCTGAACCAGTGGCTGGGTGCTATGCCCTTAAAAGGTATTAGGCGCCTGTTTTTCTACCTCCTCCATGTAAAGGTTGGCCACAATGGGTGAAACTGGAGATCTCATAGCACATCCATGTTTCTGCTTATAGAACATATCCCTGTATTTGAAAAATACAGAAAACCAACACACACAGATCAGTATTTGATGTTTGACTCCCATCACCCTTTAGATCACAAGCTGGGTGTCATCAGAACCCTGCAACACAGAGCTGAGAACATCCCCACTAGCACAGAGGCGAAGGCTAAAGAAATTAAACATCTCTAGAGGAGCCCTTAAAACTTGTGGATATCCAGACTGGGCCTTTGTCAAAAGAAGTAGAAGGAAAGAAAAGAACACGAATACCAACAGTGAAGGGGAAAAGCAAGACAGGAGGAAGAACATGGTCATCCCATATGTAGAAGGGGTCTCCAGGGAATTAAAAAATTAAAAGATTTCTAGAAGGGTTCCTATAGAAAGCAAGTTTGAAAGGCTGTACCCGTATCCCCCAGATAAGGTATCTTGTTAGGATAAGCCTCCTGTAGTGGACGCACCAGTGGCCCGTCTCTCAAAACGAACGGCCTTGTCCATTAATGATGCATCAGCATTGCGCCACCCCATGGACAGGAATATGGAGTCCGACCTAAAAAAGGTTTAGATCACAGCCAGAGCAGGATGTAAAGCAGCAAAAGCTTTAGTATCGGTCTCTAAATGTCTCTCAGTATGGACAGATAAATTGGAAGAATCTCTAAAGAATGGTACTGGTAGAGACTCAATTATTCGTACTATTCCGAAATTTCAATTAGCCACGAATTTTGCTCTAGAGTTTTCTGCAAATTTAGTAAAGTTTTCGGCCAGAGATACAGCTTTATCAGTCTTATCTTTGGCTCAGAACTTGGTTTGCTGACACCCCTTCAAAGAACACTTGTAAAATTCCCATTGAAGGAGAGAGATTATTTGGCAAGGATTTAGACATTATTTCTAAATCCACGGGTGGTAAAACCGTCTGGGGAAAGAATTCTCTAGATCAGCGAATTGGAAAGGAGGCCAATTCATTCTTTTTCATCCGCAAAGACCTTCCAGATCGCCCAAACAAACCAAGCCTTTATGATATGAGGCTTGTCCATACTCCTCCGGTGGGTGCCAGGCTTCAACAATTTCAGGAAGTATGGACAAAAAATGTGAAAGATGCCTGGGTTATCTCGACTAAGAAATGGATACCGCCTAGAATTTAGTTACAAACCAACGAAAAAAATCTCTTTGCTACAAATATTCCTGTGGGGAAGGAAAAAGCAGAAACGCTGAGAGCATATGTTCAAGATCTGCTAGAGAAACAGACTGTAGCTTAAATTCCAAAAACTCAATATCGAAAAGGTTTTTACTCTCAGCTTTTTTTAGTCACAAAAGCTACTGGGGATTTTCGCCCAATCTTAGACCTGAGACGTCTAAATCGGTTTATTGTGTGCAGAAGATTCAAGATGGAGACCTTACAGAGAGTTCGCGCAGCTGTAACCCCAGGGGACTGGTTGTGCACAATAGATTTGAAGGATGCTTACCTTCATATACCAATATCGGAGGAACATCCTAGTTTTCTACTGTTCACTCTGGAAGGTCGTCACTATCAATTTCGGAGTCTTCCCTTAGGTCTTTCCACATCCCCCAGAACCTTTTCGAAAGTGTTGGTGGTATCGATTGCAAAACTAAGACAGCTAGGGATAGAAATTTATCCTTTCCTGGACGAATTATTGATCATGGCGAGAACAGGGAACCAACTAATTGAGGACAGAGATCAAGTCTTACTGTTCCTACAGAAGTTTGGACGGATAATAAATTTCAAGAAAAGCCAACTTAAGCCATCCCAATCCCTGGTGTATCTAGGAGCCACCATAAATACAGTTTTGGATCTAGTTTTTCTACCATCAAAATGGATCCTTGCCATAACTCGCCAAGCAGAAGAAATTTTGCCTCTTGTGACAATGTCAGCCAAGCAATATATGCCAATTTTTAGGGACTCTGTCCTCAACAATAGGACTAGTGGAATGGGCAGCTTGGCAAATGAGACCAATCCAGTTTCATTTCCTAGACAGTGGGGACAATCTTTCTCAGGACTTGTCCCAGAGGATTTTCCTGCCCTCTCACCAAAGAGTTACATTCTGTGGTGGACATGCCCAGCCAATCTCCGCAAAGGAACGCCTTTATCAGATCCTCAATGGATAGAAGCATTTATAGATGCTTCAGCCAGCAGCTGGGGAGCCCACACTCTGCAAATCTCGGTTCAGGGATTATGGGCAGAGAAACAAGGAGGAACGAAGAGTTTTGGGATGATGATCGAGCTCAATTAAGCTCGATCATTAGAATTAAGCCCCCCAAAAGGAATAGGTGTCCTCAATGGGATCATAAGACAAAGGAATGAACCTCAAAGGGAGGTCCGAAAAAAGACCCCTTAAAAAAAGGCACACTCCATATTAGATCCACCAAAAATAATAATAGGTCGCTTTCCCATCAAATGTCAAATTTATTAAAGATACTTTATAACATTAATTAAAGCATTCATTTATGACAAGAATGCCAACTAGCATTCTAAGTGCAATTACCTTATCTAAAATATCACATACATAGAGCAATCACAGGCGTCCCTGTGTGCTTTTAAAGGTAATAAGCTGCCATGGACCCTGATTGTAGCAGTCTTAGAAATCCCAAGACAGGTGGTTCCACACAAAGTATCCACTAATGAATCACTCCAGAAAGGAGAACAGTTACAGTTGTTGGTTCTTAAAGCTGTAATACCACAGGACTGAATAGTGCACAATAGCTGTATTGTATATTTATTCCCCCAATGTTCAGAATAGTAAATGGCAGGCATATCCTGCCGTAATAAGATGTCCACAAAATAGCAATAAACATAAGGCAGATATGAAAGGAACGCCAGGGAACCGGGACTTACGTCACTCAGCCTAGCAGGTTCTTCACCCGGTCGCCTGGCTGCACTGCAGTTAAACAGAAAGAGTCCACTGTCTGAAAAAGAAGGAAATCGTAATAAACATATACAGCCCAATAGATTTTCCCGGAGGTCCGGGACTTACGTGGGCCCGCGTCTTGGCCTCTTCATCCGGACACACCGCAAATCATTTGTCCGGTTCAGTCCTCCCAGAGGACAAATGTAATGTGCCAAATCAGCAGTCCCTCTGAATGGATTATAGGCTTCACCCCTCCGATCTGAAGGGAATCCAAGGCATAGAAACAAGCAGGATTTTTCAGGCAGCAACAGAGTCTCACTCCAAACCTACGCGCGTTTCACCCACAATGCACCAGTGTGCATGGGCTTCATCAGGGTGTCCTCAATGGGATCTACCAGTGGTGCTTAAATCTCTAGCCCTTCCACCATTCGAGCCTCTAACCGAAGCATCCTTAGTGGATTTGTCATATAAAGTACTTCTTCTGGTAGCCTTAACTTCAGGCTGAAGATTTTAAATCAACCTATTATTCTTCCGGCAGTCCTAGATGAAGGGCTATCAGAGATGTCGAAGTTGGAGGTCTGTAGTTGTCTTAAACTTTATTTGGAAAGAACAGCAATATTCAGAAAATCTGTAAGATTATTTATTTTACCATTTGGAAGTAACAAAGGTAAAGCAGCATCAATTGTAACTTTGAGAAGATGGGTAAACAAAGCTATATTTTCTTTCTTTCTTTTCTGTTGAAGCTTTACACTAACTACACCAGAATGGGGGAGGAGGAGCCATTTATAACTTCCAATGGAGTCTGTTTCTTCTGATTGGAGGAGGCAGGAGCTACCCATTATGTCTTTGCTGCCCAGAGAGGCCAGGAGAAGGAACACTCGGTAAGTTAAGTTTCCATTTTTGCAAGTACACAAACTGTCCTATGGGCTTATTTAATAACAGTTGCAATATTTTTTCCCCATGTTTTTAATCTGCAACAACCAATCAGATTTTCTTTCTAATCGTAGTAGACCAGTAAAAAAGGCAACATCTGATTGGTTACAGAAGATAGTGTATGCAGCTCCACTATAACCCCAACGTAAAAAGTAAGGAACAACTTTTGATCCTTCAAAACAATCAGAGAGAGCAATCAGTCCTATTTATATAATTTATTTCCCTATTACAGCAGAATGTTATTTTATTACAAGACAAGGCCTTTTAGAAATGGGTGCACTCAATTTAACAGATATGTTTTGGGTTACCTTTTTGATAAACTCTGTTTCACAGTATTGTTGCAGCATTCCTAGGCACAGATTACAGGTTCTTGGAACTGTTGTATTAATATCTTCCGATGGGGGTACATGATCAGTCCCATCTTCTTTCTTGACTTTCTTGCAGGGAGGAACTTCTGTTACTTCTGCAGTATCTACCCGACATGGGGCCAAGTGCTTTTCCAATTCGAAGGTTAAGTCCTAGACAATGGGAATGTAATCATAATGTTCATTCATTTGTTTTACGGCATGTATACAGTACAACAATTACTCCAATTATTTTTAAGCTAAACCATATTTTATAAATACTTGAAGGGTTAACACTTTAGTTCCCTCACAAAGGGAAGCCAATGTTGTGTGTTGGCAAAGTAACAACACACAATTATATATTTCCTACTTTATTGATATTTCCTTCTTTATTGGAAAAGAAATTGTCCCATAACCTGCGGTTTAACAAAAAGTACCCTATATATAAACTTGTTTGTTTACAAAAAAAAGTCTGATCTGTACTTTTTGTGGTTGATTCTATTTCTGGCACAGATGTGGACAAGAAAAAGCCAAATGCCAGTGAGATTCCCTATATTGACTGCTTAAACAATGTAGCCTTTAAGTACCTTGTAAGGAAGTCTGTAGTGTGCTGAATACCCAACACAACAGAAACGAAGAACACATCGCGGGCAGGTACCAGAAGACAACAAGACCTGTGCAAACGGTCTAAACTTCTCTTGTATAAGAAGCATGATCTCCTATTCTGTGGAAAACAAATGTTTCAACAAGAACTGAAATGACAATATATGGTAAATAAAAAATACAAAATAAGCCGAAAATGTTAAGCTTTAAAAATAATCATAAATACAGTATGAAAACTTAAAAAAAAACACTTAAAGGGCAATGGGAAGATGTGCTTCTCGTACAGTGTGTCTTTCCATTGGTCAGGCCTGGGCAAAGAGAAGGGGCAGGTTGGGGCCAGCCCAGGACCAGCAGGCACTGGTAAGGGGGATCTATGAAAAAGTGTGAGAACCGAGCAGGCCCAACTGGGTGAGTAGTTTGACAGATTGGTTGTCATGCTCATAATATTACTGCTGTATAAAAAAAGAGTTTGTTTTTTAATATGGAGTGGATATGGTACCTGAAGACGGCTTTGAAAGTGTCTGTTTGCATTGTGTCTGGCACAGAACCATAGTCTAATACATAGTAAACACAAATAAAGGGTAAGCTAAAAAAAAAAAAAAAATAGATGTATCCTCACATAGGAATGTTAGGACAGAAAAGTACTACCATCTGCCCATTGTGACAAATTAACTGGTGCATTTTCTGGAGGCAGACGATATCAGCTTTATATGCTCATAGAGCAGGGAAAACCTACAAGCATTTATGTGTGTTGACTCCAATCACATTCCAAGTGAGCAATTTAAAGGACGACTACACTGTAAAAATTACTTTTAAAAAATGAAAAGTACTTGGGGCAGGGGGGTAGGATTGATTATTCCTACCTCCCAATATCATATTTTTAAGGGGCATCAGAATGTACACTTTTCAACTGCCAGGTTGATGTGCCGAGTTCTCCTGTATTTAAAATAGGGCCTAAACTGTATCATAAAAGCACATACATTGGCATATCTCCAAGCCCCAGACCTGCACCATATTGGACTAGCGACAACACTACACACCTAAAGCAGAAGGATATTGAATGAAATTAACCAAATACTACAATACCAATCTACATACATTTTATTCAGCAAAGGACTGGACCAGGGTCGGTATCAATAGACTTGAACAAATAGTGCAAAACAAAACATTACTCCCATTTAAAACTTCAACTTCAAACTACCACCCTCATACCTATTGTGTTACTTCCAGCTTCGTCACTGCATAAAAGCTGATTTTCCTCAAGGAGAGATAGAACTGACCCCACACCCACTACTCTCTATCCTTCACTCCCCAATCAATCAAGGCCCAATATCCCACATGTACAAATACATAAACGAACATGTAGCCCAGAATGACCTACATATACTACACTCCAAATGGACATCCTTGATACCTAATCTTGATATGGAACAAACAATAGACGTATCGTCATCACACATCAATGTGTCCCCATTATCCAACAATAATTTAATCCAATTGAACATAATTCACCAAACCAATTTAACACCGACTAAAATGCACAAAATGGGCAAAAGGGATAAAAGATGAATGCCCAAAATGTAAAGAGCCAGGGGCTAATTTTCAACACATGATATGGCAATGCCCACTTCTCCAAAATTACTGGACATCAATAACAAGTTTCATGCAACAGAAATTATCTCTCCGAATAACCCAATCCCCAGAGACTTGCATCCTAAGACTTATAGAAGAGGAAACTCTATCAAAATACACAAGTACAATCATAATAGAGTTACTATTCTATGCATGGAAAAATCTGATTCTCCGCTGGATGGCTGACAAAATTCCAACAAAAAAGAAATGGGTTAGACTGGTAAATGCTGATCTGGCGGCTCACAAAATACTATATATACATAGAAAATGCCCCAATAAATACGCTAAGATCTGGTATATCTGGTACGAATCTCCCTTACTAAGCACAAAGTATTAATTACTATTGTAACTCACCCCCCCCACTTACTTTAAACCTACTCTATATCAGTCATCCCACCCTGCCCTTTCAGGCTTCCGGGCAGGGTGGGGAAGGAAGCGTGGTGAGCAGGGTGTGTCATCATTAGGGGGCGGGGTGTAACATCAGGTGGAGGCGTGGGCCATCATTCTAGGGGAGGTGTGAGGCGGGGTTAGGGACGTTCCCATCAAAAGGGGGTGTGGCTTGGGAGGATACTCAAGTCTCCTTTCAAGTCCAGGAGTCTGGGGTGGTCTCATGGGAGTGCGGGAAACCACCGGGAGGGGTGGGATATCTGCTATATGCTCCACAAATGAAGTTATAGGTTAAAACATGTTATCTATGTTCTCACAGTTATATAAATAAGAAGATTGGGGAAAAAAGACAAATGTTCACAATTACAAACCTCTTTTTAATAGATCTCTGTAATGCATAAATGAACAGCAACAACATATAGTTACAGCTATGACAAATACATTATGTTTGGATTATTTTTGTAAACATATACAAATTTACCTGTTCTGTTTACAATCTTTAAAAAATAAAACAAATTTTAAAAAAAAGAAAAGGGCCAAAGCATTGAGGAAGCCTGGCAGAAGCAGTTTTTTAGGATTGATTATTCCTACCTCCCAATATCCTATTTTTAAGGAGCACCAAAATGTACACTTTTCATCTGCCAGATTAATGTGCTGAGTTCTCCTGTATCAAAAATAGGGCCGAAGCACTGAGAAACCCTGGAATAACCAGTTTTTTAGGATTGATTATTCCTACCCCCCAATATCATATTTTTTAGAAATTATTAATGCTACTTCCCTGTCCAAGGTACTTTTCGTTTAAACAGTTTTCTATATTAACCCACACACACACACAAAACTTGCGCTATAGTGTTCAACTATAATTACTTTCCTCGCCTCCTCTTCTGCCCATGTAAAGAACCCAAATTGCAAAGTCCTGACCCCTAGGTACAATCTCTATCTTCTGATATACTTACCGAAACTTTCCCTTGGCGGACTAGTCTATTTCCACATCTTACGGCTGTCCGCAAACTGGCCAATGGGAATACGCACGCGCTTTGGACTGCTGCAGGATTTTAATGCCAGCTGTCATTAAAAATAGTGCTGTCAATGCGATATAAAATTCCTTGCACCAGGTGTGCGGGTGTCTTTTATGACAGACGCCACAATTCCTGTCTTAAAGTCACTCTAATCGCTGGTAAATAGTTTAACATGACTAAGACGTGCTCTGGGTAAATTGCCCTTTTATAATGCACATAATTAAACAAGATACACTACTATAGCATCTGTAATGGAAAATCAGTAAAAAAATAATAATAAACATACAAAGCAAAAAAAAATATAATTTGAGAATAAACTTATTACTCAGCACACCACAGATATTTGGGCACTCCTAACCTGCCAAAACTAATTTCAGGGAGGGTACGCACCCCCACACTAGGAGGAATGCATAATCCATGCATACAGACACACACATGCACAGGTATCCTACCCCTCCCGGATCCTCTGGGAGTCTCCTGCAAATTGGGGTGGTCTCCCACACATCCGCAAGACTACCCCAATCTCCCGCAACGGAGAGGAGTTCTAAATATCCGTTACACCTCCTTTTTTGCTGCCATGCCCCTGGACCGCCCACTCCACAATGCCCATAACCCGCTTGCCTCCCCCACCCCTATCCCCGCCCACTGCGTGACATCAGTGATGTCACGCATCATCGCCACGCCCCCTCGGTACACTCCCACCCTTCCCGGAAGCACAAAGTATAAAGTTGAAGAATTGTAGGCGAGCCTAACGCAAAATTTATTGTATAACCATAACATTTATTGTATAACTATAGCAACATGTTTCGGAGTACGTGCTCCTTTATCATTTATTATACTTGATAAAGGAGCACGTACTCCTAAACATGTTGCTATAGTTATACAATAAATCAAAATCTGATGCTCGCCTACAATTCTTCAACTTTATACATGTGATGACCACAGGGGACGAGGTGGAGTAGACGAGGCCCATTAAGGAAAGAGAAAATTAAGTGAGTAGCTGCACTTGTTTCTTGTGACCCGGAAGCACAAAGTGTGTGCACAAATTCAAACATACAGACACTCATACAAGTCATGTTACCATAAAGTGATTCTGTCACTGGTTCATCTCCCGGTTTACATTTTCAGGGATCTGCTATTAATATCAGAGAGACTTTCTGAACCTCTGGGAGAGGTGTGACACCTTTTGGAGTGTAGGTTTGTAGTGTGAAGCCATTAGGTGTTACTTATGTTAGGAGTATGCAGGAGTGTCTCTCTAATGAGGCAATATGAGCATAATGCTCAGGGCAGCGCACCTGCTAAATATCAGAAAGGCGGCAGGAAAAGCTCACTTAAATTTTTTTCTTTTTTTAAGAAAAGCGGCAGGCAGAGCAGATGGAAAATAAAATTGCAGGAACGATTTCCCTCTTAGCTCTGCATTAACTACCGCCTTCATACAGGCCCTGCTCGGATCATCATAGGGTAAGTGGGTTAATTATCTGTGTGTACAGAGCTGGGCACAACCTATTTTCAACATAGTTTGGGTGATCTGGGCATTAGGGCATCTTATATGTACCTATCTGTGTGAGCTCGGCAGGAGGGCAACTTGGTTAGGTTAGTTAGGGCCCTGCTGAAAGAATCTACCTTGACGTGGTGGCAGGCTTACAAATCTTTTGGAAAAAATATTTTATTCTACAGGAATTATGGTGTGGATCAATGTCTTTTTGATGAACTGTATAAATACCGCCGTGATGGGAAGTTTAAAATGTTCAACAACGCACACCTAACCCTGGTTGCAGTAGCGCATTTCATGGGGCCTAGTGATACATAGGGGCGGAATTCAAAAGTTTGGCTCAGGTGGCAAAAACCCTAGAGACGCCCCTGGGAGTATGTCAGGACCAGGCGCTGTCCACGAGTTACTGTGCCCCACATGTACCATGAGATAGACGCAGGAACAGTGCCAGACCAATGCACAGGACAGAAAATGACACAATGTGCAATCCAGGAACCAGCAGTTCTTTAACACTGTATATGGCTGTAAAAAAAAAAACATGCACCATGATCCAATGGGGAGACTGCAGCCCCAGCCATGCTGCTGTAATATGCATTTGTTTTTATAAGGAATAGGATAAGTAGAAGTACAAGTCTTACCTTTCCCTTTAACAAGTACAGAAGATGAACACTTCCTACAACTCTATAGGAACAGCTTGAATTTTGTTTCATTCGTATGTCCCCAATAAGAGCCCGGATGGAACCTCCCACAATGCCTTTTGTACCCGTGGGACAAAGATCAGTGTTGCACAGTCAGTGTACAGACTCTGCAAGCTGAGCGCCGAGTTGTGAGAGAGATTTGTCAGTGATGTTGAACCTTGGCAGATGCATCGAAACTACAACTCCCAACATGCTGTAGTAGCATTCGGCATCCATGGCATGCTGGGATTTGTAGTTTCTGATTACCCTGTAGTTTTTTTTGTGGCCGAATCCATCGCACGCTCTACAGATAAAGCGGAACCCCGCCCCTTGGTGCTGTTCGATGTATCCGGGTTCTATTAACGTCCCTTGTGTTATCTGCTCTCGACCAGTCCTGCCTTATGTAGAAGTTGTCCTGTAGTGTTCAGGATGGCGTCCCAGCCTCCTCCACCTAAGCCGTGGGAAACCCGGCAGGTGTTAGGGGGCCCTCCTACCTCGTCCTTCCAGTGAGTATCGGGTTGGTTGGGACTGGGATTTAATTGTGAAGGCCCGGGAAATGCTGGGACATACGAAGCAGATGGAGTTCGAAGTGCACCTGTTATTGTAGTCTGGCTACGCAGCGTTATAGAAAGCAGGACACCTCCTCACACACCTTGCGATCATATCGTCCGACCTTCATACAGTCTTACCACAAACTATAACAGAAGAGCTCAGCTTGCTGACCTATATTTGTATCACACATGGTGTGGTGTTTGGACATTTGTACAATCAGGTGTTGGCAGTATTGTTGTATAATGACAGCCATGTTGTTAGCTGATACTTGGGTTCATACGGTTACTGGTGACCAAGGTCAAAGATCAGGGTAGAAATTAATCAGTTATTTGGTCGATTGAATGTGATTGTCAATTATTTATTCAATCATCCACACACATATTTATGTTGTACGATGACCGTAGTACAGGGCCGGCTTTAGGATTAATAGCACCCTGTGCAAGATTTGTTACCTGCGGCAAGCACCCCCTCCAAAACACCCCCCTGGGCACACATAATACGCTGCTGAATGCTACTTGCCTTGGCTGGCTTCAAATCAAGTCCACCACCTGCGCTTACTGTCTTTCAGTATTTGCAGTGCATGCTTGTCTATATCCTGCGTACATCATTACATAGCATGTAACGCACTAAATGCACAGACACAGCACAAAATACAGACATCTTAAGGCTTACCTGTGTTGGGGCTTTGTCTGTGAGGTGGTTCTGATACATTTAATCTGCAGGACCGTAACTGGGGGAACTGTGGCACTGATGCACAACTGTGACCCACAGGTCAGTGACCTAAGGCTCTGGCTGGCGCCCCCCTGCTAATGCAACCTGTGTCGTCGCACAGGTCGCCCATATCAAAGACCGGCTCTGCCGTAGTGTGATCACACTTGGGGAAGACCAAGAACCGATTACTAAATGGGGGGACAATACCTGACAATAATAGAAAAACCCTCTTGGCAAGAAAATACAATATTTTGTCTAAAAATGATTGTACACTGAAGAAATACAATTAATGTTGAAACAATTAGTGATTTGTTGCTGAGATTAATAAATAAATATCTTTATTTAGCCTTAAGGGGCCCATACACTATTGCAATGAAATCGGTCGATGAACTACCGACCACATTTAAATTGGAAACGATCGTCGTACAATCGGACATAAATGAACACGATAAAATTGTTGGCATTGCTGTGTGCAATCTGGCATTAATAGGCAGATATGATTGTATAAGATGTAAATTGTTGCAGAATAGAATGTGCCACTAGAAAGCAACCAATTGACCATATATGGGCAAATTTCATTGTTGCCAATAGTGTAATATAGTGGAAATGACAAATGTACAAAGCACATTTTGGGGTCGAGGTCTCGAATGGTAATGAAGAATGAAGACATTCGTTGGACGATCATCCATACACTATACACATAAAGAATTTCGTTGTAGCAGATTAAATTTTTTTGTACTGACCGATCACTTTCACATTCAATCAGATCTTCTCTTTCTCTTCTCAATGGCACCAGACTTTATCTATACCATTAACAAAACAATTGATGTACAATCGTGGAGTTCGTACGACGATTGTACAACAAAAGTGCATGATGTATCCCCCCATTAAGCATTCATTTTTGCTGATCTGTGTGGTGAGCACAAAGGTTGCGTAAAAAAGGAACCCACCCCCTTAACGTGCACACTTTTAGTGACATTTTTCAAATTTTAATAGTTATATCTGACGTTGGAATTCATTTTTGCTCCCAACATCAGCTTTGACCTGTATACTGCATATAGGTTATGAAAAGTCAAATGACATCCTGTTTTAATTAATTTGTTTTTGTATACAAGTGAAATACCTTTGCATACTGATTAGATACAGTAGGTACTTCACATATTCGATGGGGACTGTTCATTTAACTATAAACAAAGAATTTCAGTCTGTTGCATGTGTTCTCCATAAACTAGTCATAATTATAAATCGGTTTAAATTAATGTAACACATTTTTAATGTAGCATATTCTTGATAAAATCTCTTTGGTAAAATGCTTGTCAAATGTCTTTATTAGCGTACATAGCAGTGTGACTGCTCTAACTCAAGGAAGTCCAAAGGGCTTGTTTGTTTTCTTTACATGACCAAGCTGACTGCTGTAAAAATACAGGAACAGCGAGGCACAAACTATTTATAATCTTTGCTTTTCGGTGCCTATAGTTTATTTGGAGCTTAAACTATACCAGTGTCTTATATGTTATTTAAGGTGCAGTTTATGTAAGATATTGATTTTAAATTTCTATTGTGTGTTCCTGTTTAAAAAGTTTGTTGAAGGCTCTAGGTGTGTTTATTTTTTATGTTGCACTGTTTGAGTATATTTTAGGTATGTGAGATGTTCCTTTGTATAGTGTTATCTGGCTGGGCAACTATTTGTTTTGTTTTTTTCCCCCAGACCATTAGGAGCCAGTTTTAGACAGGTAGACAGAAGGTTCCAAAATCCTTTTTAAAATCTTTAACCATTATATTCACTATCCATAGAAACATGACAGCTTATAAAATGTACCTCTGTTTGTCTTTTTAAAATTAGAATATATTTTTTAAAAGTGCTTACTCTTTCACTTTTTGAATATGCAAAAAACATATTGTTTATGAAATTTTCCCTTGTATTTTAGATCTGCAGAGTTGAGAGCTAACACCTTCGCCAGACTAGGCCAACCCACTCTAAGCAGAGTGGCTCCACCTATCCTACCTAGACCATCCCAGCAAACTAGAAACAGTGGAATTAATACCTACCGACCAGCATATAGTTCATTTTCTCCCAGCTTTGGCGGATATGGTGGTTCTCTTTATGGTGGTTACAGTCCTTACAGCTATGGATATGGTGGTGGACTTGGTTATAACCGATTCCAAACAGAGGATATTCCTCCTAGTAGGTTTGTCCGTCAGGCTGAAGAAAGTAGCAGAGGTGCCTTCCAGTCAATTGAAAGCATTGTCCATGCATTTTCTTCTGTTAGCATGATGATGGATGCCACATTTTCTGCTGTTTATAATAGCTTTAGAGCTGTTCTGGATGTAGCAAACCACTTTTCCAGAATGAAGATACATTTTACAAATGTATTGTCAGCTTTTGCTTTAATCAGAACAGTCAGATATCTATATAGGCGTTTGCTACGTCTGCTAGGCCTTCGGAAGGATTCAGAAACAGAAGATTTATGGACAGAGAGTGCTGGAACTGTATCACGTGTTGGTTCACATGATAATGTTACCAACTCTGCCAAGTCATGGCCAATTTTCCTCTTTTTTGCTGTGATTCTTGGAGGCCCCTATCTCATATGGAAACTTCTCTCTACATGCAATGAAGAGGCTGGTCAAGGTAAGAAATATCCTCTAAGCCACAAGTCTCAAATTTGCGATCCTCCAGATGTTTGAAAACTGCTTACTGCAACCAGGAAATGCTGAGATTTGTAGTTTACAAAATCTGGGGGGGCGCACAGTTAACATCCCTGTAGTCTAAGCAATCCTGTTAAAACATATGAGGTATATGGTATAGGAGGGAGGTTGTAATCTAATATAAAAAGTAAGAATTGCAATAGTTGTTTGGACAGGGTAATAGTAATTAGGAAATTCTTCATATTTATGACTTGAGGCCTTTTCAGTCCATCGCACCTAGTAATTTACTGTTTTACAGAGCTTGAGGGCACGGCCACAGTTCGCCTGCAATCGCACATGGAATTGCATGCGATTTCATTGAGTTTGTGCATGTGTTTTCTAAATTGAGTATAGGAAACCGCATGCGATTGCGATTGAAAATGCAGAACGCAAATCGCAACACACCCGAAAACGCGCGTTTTCGGTGAGTTGCCGCGTTTCCAATGATCTGAAAAAAGCGCAATCGCAGAAAGAACGCTGCAGTGTGGCCTAGCCCTGACTGCCATCTGAGCAGAGGTAATTAATGGTCTTGGCTAAACTTGGAAAAGGGCACATGTCGTTTAAAACGTGTTTTGCAGAATTGTGTGAATTGTTTCATTAAATACACAGTCACAGCTAAGAGACTGTGGTTTGTCGCCTCTCCCCATCACTGTTGGCTACACACTTACACAACTTGGAAAGGATTATTTAGAATAAACCACAGAAGGAAACCGGGGATGTCAACAGTTTCTTTAACTGCGAGATAATACTGGCTTTGATAGGCATCACCTGGAATTTGGCAATTGATACACTGCCAAATTTAGCCTAACGCAAGTAATACACAGTCATTTCAGACACAAAAGCCTATAAAATTGTACCTGCTGAAAACTCAGTCCTGTTCCCCTGATAATTTGTTGGTTTATATATAAATTTATGAGTTTTATAGAAGCTCGATGTATGCATAGCTCAGGTGAATGAGGTCTATAATGACTGTTTGCCGGCATACAAAATGCTAATTCATACGTTAAAATAATCCTGTCACAGATCCTCCAGTCTCTGATGGTGTACCCAGATAAAGAGCTGCTACCAAATGAATATTTTTAGCCTTGAGTTTTTATTAGAGGAAGTTGAATTCACCAAGGCATCAATGTTTTATCATTTTTAATGTTAAATCTTTGCATTTTAACATTGGGAATTAACCGAATTTAATTATTTTAATCTTATTTCTTCTTTAAATTTGAAGGCTAAAGCAAAAAACAAATCTAAATCATTTTCATTCAATGGAATTGCTATGCATTGGTTATCAAATATGCTGGCGACCATATGATGGGTCTTTGCAAACAGCTTGCATCCATTCTATCTACATGAGAAATTAACAGAGCCAAACGCAGTTGGCAGTATCAATTATGGCTATATTTATTTTGTCAGGGCAAAATGTCACGAATGCCAGTTCTCTGGGCACATGATCTGACCAATCAATTGGTAATCGCTGCCACCACTATGCATTTCCGGCTGCACAGAATCCCCCCCACAATCACTCTCACTGACTGCACACCCCTGTCCTGGCAGCTAAATGGTTAACACTACACCATTCACTCCAGCAACTAACTGGCTAATAAGCATCAATCCTTCACAAGCAGTCACAGAGTTCATTAGCATTTACACTAGCAAAGCAATCCATACACTTAAAGTCCATCCAAACACATATAAACTTATAAGAGGCTAACTGAGTTTTGCATCAAAGACAAAATTTATTAAATTTTAGATTTAATATTCCTAAAGGTGGACAGTACATATATTACAAAAATAAAAGAAAATGGTGTTGCAGTAAAATGACAATATAGGTACAAAGGGTTATATAAAATAAAAAGGATAAAAATATTCACAGACCCTAACTACTCAAAGTCCTGTGTCTCGGGACGAGAAGGAAACATATGATCCATACCCATTTAGCATGTCCCCTCAGTATGAACAAAGGGGTTAGAGTGATTTTTTTAAAGCCCATTGATGTAACAATCCCCTTCTTGGCTATGCATGAGGTGGGAGTGTCCAGGAATATCCAGATTTACGACTTGTCTCAAACATTTATTCCCCCTCAGTTAGGCAGATTCTATATAACTTTTGATATGTACATTGTACTGGGATATAGACCACATAATTATGGACCCCTACAATACCCAAACATGTCCTGTGTGTAATACATATTTCCCAAGATATTAATAACTCCTGACAATGGAATAAGGTCTACATGTTGGGTATCATTTTAATGGGCCTACCTTCCAGTTCACAACTATAATATTGTTTCCCATATCACATATTAGAATACAAAAATATATTTTTATACATATGGCTGTCCTTAAGATGACCTAGCTGTCGAGAATTCCAGATACAAGGTTCAGCCCCACATTGTCTAGAAGAGAAGATCTGACTCCATGCTTCACTAACTAATATAAACACTGGGGACTGTTTCCAGGTGGAATGGCATTTTTATAGGTCCTTTGAAAGAACTAATACCAATAGTTAACCCAGTCATGCTAAGTCACTACACACTGTCCTGACAAATAATAATAACTTTCCTATTTAGTGTGAACACTTCTAAAAGCGTATTGATTTATTCTGTGTTTAGAAAATCTAAACTGGGCCAGTGGGGAAGATGACCATGTTGTAGGAAGAGCGGAGTATGACTTCACTGCTGCTTCTGAAGAAGAACTTTCTTTCCATGCAGGGGATTTACTTAATCTGGCTCCTAAAGGTATTTTAGATCAAGTTTTAGGATTGTTCCTGACACTAAGCATGCATGAATTAAAGGGAAACTGTGGTCCCAAGCAAGTAAGGGTTAAATAAAAGCCTGCAGTCTGGACATGCTAAAGGCTTAATGTTGTGAAAGACAGGAAGTCCCTGAACAGACCATCGATTAGTGATGTCATAATTTCCTGCTCCCAGACTTCTGAATCTTTTTACAGATAAAAATGGTAAAATGTCAATCTGCTTTTGCCTAGGTTTTGATAAGCAGAGAAAGGCCAATACAAAGTTTGCAGCCTTGAAAATAGCTGTAAAAAATATAGTTGAGGGTGTTTCAGTAATATAACTTCTCACAGGTTGCACGTGAATGTGCTCATTTAACAGGTAAGACTGTTTATTTAACCCAAACTTGTTTAAAGACCACAGTCCAACTTAAAGGGCATGTTTACTCCTCAAATGAAAAATGTTATATAGGTATATCCCCGCCAACCCACCACGAAACCAATATAATTAGAAAGCTGACAGATGTAGGACAAACCTTTCCTCTGTTCAAATGTTCATCTGCCTCTCAAAAGGTTTATGCATCTCCAAGCTCTTTTACAAGTTCACACATTCTCAGAGGAGGCAGTTAGCCATTCAGCTGTGATGGCAACGGTCACATCCATGAATGACTGCTGCTAACCAGAAGAGGCAGAATGAGGGGTAACAGAAGAACAGGCAACATTTAACGTTAGGCTTACATCTCTATTTTGTAATTATTGCAAGTTTGGGGTGATCTTTCATTTGAGGTGTGGACCTGCTCTTTAAGCTAACTTGTGGTTTTTCTATCAGCAAATTAATTATTGATTTTAATGAAAACATCTTTAAAAGTGGGTACACACAGGGACTTTTTGTCTCTACAGCATTCGCTGTCTGTTGTGGCCGACCAATCAATACATGACACTGACGGCCTGAAAATATTTTGGTTGACAAAAAGTTGGCAAGCATATAAACTAGCTTTATAAGTTTATTCCAATTTTAAAGGATATCTACAATCTATGAAATTGTGATTCAAACCTTGTGAATCTATTTGATTTTTTGCTGCCCTTTTAATTCTGGACCATCATCTTTTTTTCATCCAGTAGAACTTTCTTCTGCTAAAAATTCTAAGTTTTAGGGTCATTTTAAGTTGAGGGCTCCGGGTAAGATCTATGTATGAATAAACTTTATTTCTCCATGTAATATGGATTGCATTATTTAACAACAGTTGATCCAGCAAATGGCCATTTGTTATGGGGCAGTTAAAAACTTACTTGCCTACCAAATTGAAGTAACTTTACTGCTTTCAAAAAGTGCCATGCTCTATAGTGATATTGTCACCGGTGCTGAATAAACATACAAATGTGCTGATTGGTAAACTTTTCATAGAAAGACACCAGAAGCAGGATAAGAATGGATACTTAAGAGAGTTTAATTAATAAAGTACATTCAAAGCACAGTATAAAAGTGGTTCTTACTCCCTGCCCTTCATGCCACCATCCACAAACCTGTAAGTATCCGTTTAGTCGCCTAAACAACAAGTAGAAGCAGGTATGCCTGGCTAGGGTACGAGGTGCAGGTGGTAGGACAAGCCAGCTCAGTGCAGTTTTAGCCAAGTTATTCCACTGCTTATATCAGAAGTATTCAGGTCTAGCAGAAATTACATGAAGAGTAAACCAGCAGATGGGTTTGCATAGTAAAATTTATATACTGGGAAAACTGACATATCAGCAGGCAACTACATAAATATATGAACACACACACCAACTGCTCTCTGGCAGATGTCTGTTCTGCTTGTGGTCGTGATTTACCAGAATGCCATCTGCATGCCCAAGCACGACATCAATCGCGGCAGCTTTTTTTGCCCAACTGACCTATACATGGATGTATCGGTCCATTGGGCTGAACAATCTGCTCGTGTGTACCCAGCCTTAGGAAGAAAGTCAGGGAGCAACGCGTTCCCGCATACTCTATATGTGCCCAGCAGTCATTAAAAAGTGGCCCCAGTACAGAACACTGAGGCACTCCCATAGATGTACAGAACACTTTAGCCCACATAGATGTAACTATTGACCACAAATTTCTGTACGCTATCCAACAACCAATTCTCTATCAATGTACAATTTTTTTTTCTAGGCCAGACCCCAGTTTATACATTAGTCGCCTGTGTGGCACATCCATTGCTATGCTATATGGTCATGTAACAAAGTTTCCAGTATGTTCCCTACCACTGATCTTAGACAGGTCTATACTTACCAGGCTGGGAACCAATGGCATTTTTGAATATTGGTATTACAGTGGCTTTTTTTCCAATCCAGAGGCACATTACCAGACTAAAGTGAATTGTTTCAGCCTGACTGACTTCTAGTGCAGTTTTTCACTAAATTCACAAAGACCTATTGGTAATTTTCTCCCAATTCTATGTATTTTAATATCAGCAGTGCAGCTTCCTCTATCCTGACGGAACTACCTAGTGATATATCTGTGAGAAGAAAAATATGGGCGGTAGACATCCTGTGTGTACCTAGTTTAAAATACGTAATGGATTTACATGCATACTAGTGACATATTGTCAGTGTAACAATCTGGTGTTTTAATGGCAATACAGATGTATGTTGTTAAACTACAGTATAGTAACGTGATCTGTTTATTTGCAGAACAGCAGCCCAAAATCCGGGGTTGGTTGCTTGGAAGTGTAGATGGACAGACCACTGGGTTTGTGCCAGCCAACTACATTAAAATTCTTGGAAAAAGAAAAGGAAGAAAGGCAGCAGGACTACAGCAGGAGCATCAGCCAGGCCCTAGTTCTTCAACCATACCCCAAGTTACTGCTGTTGCAACATTAGAAGAGCAAGAAGCTGCACTGGAGTCAGTTTTTGTGGAATCTAACAAGTCTGCATGTAATAGGATTGGTCAAACTGCTCAGGGAGAAGCTTTTAATATATAATTATTTCTTCACTTTCACAAATGTGTTTTTTCCTCTAGGACTTTTAAGGGATTGGAGTTCTTGCTCATAATGCTAAGAACTCAGCTATTTAATGCTCTATGGTGTAGCCTTGTATGTTCAGTGATGGTGCCATCAATATCAATGCTGCAGCTGTAAAAGGATCTTCCTTAAGAAAACATTTTAACAAACAACTTATTTCTATTGTAGGCAGAGGTAACTGGCACATGTAATGGGACTTAATTTAGCCCTGCCAGTAACCAATTAAGCTGGGTACACAGGACAGATTTTTCAAAGATCAAGATACACAGTCCCAAGCATTCTCGCTATGCACAGGGAGAACGCACAGGACTGCTTGTTTCCCTTGACCGCGGCAGACTTCCCTATAGGGAGACTACGGTGATCGAGGGAAATTTATGGCCTCTTCCGAACAAAGAATACCTTTGTGAAAAACTTCAATCCGTAAAGCCGTATCTTTCCTTATACTACTATGAGCAGAAGCATTAAACCCAGGGCTAAACTTAAGTTAGATACTCAATACTGTAAATTGCATGAAAAGTTAATAGGTTTAATATTTTGAAAAGTTTCTTCTAATTCTGTTATGTACAGGCCATAGTACTGGCTAAAACTGATAACTTAACTAAGGAGGGGAACCAACATCCCCCTGTCCTTTTGCATGACTTTACCAAAGGTCACATGACCTAGACTCAATAACTGCACTTGCATATATAGCCAGTATTATGGTGGCCATAGACGCAGCAATATAATTGGGCGATACTGGGTACCGTTATTGGGATAAGTGAAAATTTCTGCAAATTAATATCCTCAGCCATGATCGGCGGATAACATCGATCAGTCTGTGGCCACCTTTAGGCTTCAACTGAAAGCAAAATTGCATACCCTCCTTGGTTATCACAGCTTTAATAGGACCTATGCACCACAAAATGTGGCACCAGTCATTGGTGAGTCATAGGTTAATAATCCATTGCCATTTTTAACCTTAAGTTCTTCTTTAAAAAAGAGAAGGGCAGAAATGTTATTTCAGAGTGTTTGCAGAAGGTTAGCAATGTAACAAGACAAGAAATAGAATGTGCACGCTAAAGTGCAGTTAATTTAATTATACTTGGTTGGCATTTACTGGGAATTTAAAAATCTTTCAGTTTTTAACATTCAGTACAGAGATTTATTCACGTATTGTGAAATAAAATGGTTAGCTCCACTTTTTACATTTCAGATGTAGTACATGTAGCCAAGGTTGCATATGGAGTTTTCATTAAAAACTTGACCTTAAGCCTAATTATAATTTAAATCAAGACTTAAAGGGCATGTCCACCCCCAAAACTATAATCGCCCCACCATGTAGTGTAGTTTAATCCTTACCTCACATCCCAACTCCATCTGTTTCATCCTAAAGTCCCCCCCCAAAGTTCCAAAAACTGCCCACCAGGAGGCTAGCAGGTCCATATAGGACACGCCTGCTACCTGGCCTCCCGGAATTCCTGCCATGCGTGCTGCAGCCCTCTCCCTCCCCCTCCCTATCCCTCCCTCTCCCTCCCTTTCTACTATCCCTCCCCCTAGCATTAAACCCCCTTAATATTCTGCTCCCCCATGTCCCCCAGCCCCAACCGCATGTTTGTTTTTTTAAAAAGCTCCCCAAACTCTTACTTACCTCTCCCGTTTCCTCCGCTGCACTAATGACCGGCAGCCGCGTCCGTGATTGGCTGCCGCTCAGCCAATCACAGACGCGACTGCCGGTCCCCCCCTCTGCTTGCATTCTCGCAAGCAGAGGGCCGGCAGTGCGGCGAGGATCGAGGGGAGGTAAGTAAGAGTTTGGGGAGCTTTTTGAAAAAACAAAACATGCGGTGTGGGCTGGGGGACATGGGGACAGAATATTAAAATTCTATTTTAGGGGTGGACATAGCCTTTAACTTGAAATATCCTTGCTTTGGGCACTTTATGACTCTTTGTAATTGTGTCAGATTCGCTTATTGAATTTTTTTGTAAAAGTAAGATATAGAATTAACTAGCTTCATGCTTTCATCATTCCTCAATTGCATTTTTTCTTCAAGATATACTTTTTGTTGTACCTTCTATTGATCACTCCCTTATGATCTCTTAATCACTCCACCCTGTGAGGTTGATGCCAACCAGAAGGCTCTAGCATATGCATTTGCCTCTCGGAGATGCACTCTAGATACATTATAAACAAATGTTTTTACAATGCAAATAAAATGTTTTCTTTAAATGATTAAAAGCTACACAAAGTAAACAGTGTTATTATAAGACATAATAAATGCTAATAACTTAATCTTGCCTTTTTCCATGTAATTGGTACCTGAACAATCTATACACCATAAATGATTCTGTGCTAAGTGAATCTCTGTTGGAAAAAGATTGGGGGTTCTAGTATGTAAGACGTAGATGTAGCAAACGTTGCCAGACAGCCACAGCTAGAGATTACAATATATTGTATAAAGAGGGGAATAGATTCAAGGGAAAAACATATCCTCACTCTTTACAATGCACTGGTAAGTCCTGACTATGCAGATAGTGAACAATGCACCAGCCCACTGATATACTGGTATTAAGTAATCATATCCTAGCATCTAATCTAATAGGTTATTTCAGAGGACTTGTGGACATCCTTTAAGATTAGTTAATAAACAGTTTCATCTTTAGATTAAGAAGGGTTTATTTACAGAACTGTAAAACTATGAAACAGTCTTCCTGGCTTCAAGAAAATGTACAAATCAAGTTTCACAGCCCCCAAGCCCCCTGTTAGACTGACTCTCTGTAAGGGCAAGCATGCTCCGTAATCCCCTTGAGGCAGCATTGAGAGATGGAATTTCCCACCATGTACCAACTGTCACCATTCCAGCTACAGCAAAACTATACATAACAGAAGATTTTATGATACTAAGGCTATTGATTTGACATCTGCAATATAAAATGTTTCAGACTGGAAATCTAAAGAAATAGGGGACAGATTAACAAAAAAATGGTACAATGATAGTTGGGAAGAATTATAGTTTCCAGTAATGGGCAATCAAAACAAAAATTCCCAGTGTGCATATCCTTTAAAGTTGTAATTAGCAATACTTTTATGCACTTTACACTGTATATTATAGTTAAATTAGTGTAGTGTAAAGTTAGACTGTGTCTAGTACAATAGAATATCCTTTTGAAAATATTTTCACTACTAAAATTCTGAGGCACACCTCTGTCACACCAGTGTTCCCTGGCACGCCCTTTGAAAAACCCTGGTCTAGGGTGTGGTTGGAATTCGTCTTTCCCTGGTTCTGCATGGCAGTGAACACTAATGGGTTCATTCCCATGATGTCACACATACAGGCTCCTCCCCAAACTAATAAAAGACTGTCCCCTCTGTCCTACCACTGTCTTTTGCTCTCCTGTCTCACACTGGCATCATCTGCAGCTTCCCCCTCCTTTGCCACTTGCGGTCTCCGCCTCTCTTCCGCAGTGAAGTCCTTACCTCACGTAAGGGTACAGATTGCCGCCATGTAGTAAGCCGGTTTCCTGCGAGACAGGTGACGTCATCGCGTAAGCTACGTTCTGCGTCACAGTCCCGGAAGTAGCGGGAACTTTAAATTATGGCGACGCAGCGTCCCAGTCTGTGTTTGTCGCACTGGATACACGGTTCTACTTCAGCGTTCTGCCAGCTTGCTGCCAGATTCTGGGGGATATTGCTGTGTCTGCAGGGGTTCTGTCTGCTTTCTGTGAGTGTTCCTTCCTCTAGGGTTAGGCAGTGGATTTAAACGTCTGTCTTACCATCTTTTCATGTCTTTCAGATTTTGTCCAGATTTCTGGACGATACGCTTATCAAGGCAAGAGACCGCCAGACACTCGACACTCTCACTCTGATGACTCTTCAGTGTCTGAGGGAATTTGGTTGGATCCCAAATCTAAAGACATAATACCTTTCCCCATTCCAGAACCTTCTCTTTCTGGGGAACAATATAGACACTCTGGCAGTGACAGTGTCCCTTCCACAATCCAAGAGGGACGACCTCATTCGGGAGATGAAGAAGTTTGTTGCGCTTCCGGCTTCAACAGCATCAATGTGTCAGCATGTTATAGGGAAGCTGACGGCCACCCTGGATTCGGTCAAATGGGCCATGTCTCACGTCAGACCCCTTCAGATGACCTTCCTAGCACAGTTTGTGCCCCAGGGGAGCCCAATCCAGCTAATTTTTCTCTCCCATCAGGATAGAACTAAAGTGGTGGACGAAAACCGACTCCTATAAGCCAATCCATCTCAAACAACCTCAGTGAGAATCAATCACAATGGACACCAGTCCCTCTGGTTGGGGAGCCACTTTTCAAGACAAAGTAGCCCAGGGGTCTTGGAGCCAGTCAAACCCTCCAGCGTCCCAAAACCAAAGAGAGCTGCCGGCTGTCCTCATGCTTTTTCACTTCCAACGTCTCATAGAGGGAAAAGCGATTTCCCACTATTTGACCACTGTTGCATACATAAACAGCAGGGGGGGGGGCTCAGAGCCCCAGATTATGGGAGATAGCGAAGGAAATTTTATGTTGGGCAGAAAATCACCTGTCAAATATAAGCTTGTCCCATATTCCTAGCTTAATCAACAGGGAGGCAGACTTCCTCAGCAGGAATGTTCTTCTACAGGGAGAATGGAAATTGAATCCTCTGATCTTCAGTTAGATCATCCAGACCTGGGGAACTCCATCCATAGACCTGATGGCCACCAGGTACAACACTCAGCTAGAGAGGTTTTGCTCTTGTTTCCTAGACACCAGGGCATTCAAGACAGACGCCTTCTCGATCAAGTGGTCATTCCCACTGATGTATGTATTCCCACCAATAGCCATCATCCCGAGGGTCTGGAAGATGATCAGAGAGAACAGAGCAAAGGTCATAGCCAACTTGCCATGGTGGCCAAGGAGAGCATGGTTCGCCTGTGCTCTTCAGTTGTGCATAGCCCCTCCAGTCAGACTTCCACTAAGGTGGGATCTACTTCTCCAGGGACCAGTGGCCCTTCAGAACCCAGAACATCTCCACCTCATGGCCTGGCTGTTGAGACCACCACCATGAAGAGCAGAGGTCTATCTAACTATACAATATCCACCTTGATGGCGGCCAGGAAAGCTTCCACCTCCAGATCATATTACAGGAACTGGGAAACATTCTGCAAATCAGCAAGTCAAAACCCCATGTCTACATCCGTGGAGACAGTCAGAGTTTCTTCAATCAGGTCTAGAAATGAGACTCAGCAAGGCTACTCTAAAGTCACAAGTTTCGTCAACCTCTGCCATCACCCAATATTCCTCTGGCATCAGATCCTCTGATCATCCGGTTTTTTAGAGGGGTATCCCCCATATGCTCAAAGATCAGACCTTGGGATCTTTCCAAGGTCTTTTATTATCTGCAAGGACCTACATTTGAGCCTTTAGATGAATGTGACATTAAGCATTTAACCATCAAAACTACTTTTCTAGTAGCCATTACTTCGGCTAGAAGAGTAGCCAAAATCAGAGTTCTGCAAGTTTTAGAACCTTTAAAATATAATAAGAAGTTTAACGAGCCTCAGGCAGTAGTGGTAAACTGCATCAAACTTATTGTGCAAAACGGCAACATGTTTCGGGCTAAATGCTCCTTTGTCAAGCATATCAAACAAATTGCAGGGCTCGCCTTTATGAAAGAAGGGTCCCACCCTCTATTTACATAATAGTGAACATCAGTGTAATCAATTAACAATCACTGTGAATACAAGGTGTGTTAAAATCGAGCAAAAGCAAAACATTAGTCTATAGTGCACACTTTTAAAATCAGCAATCAGTTTAAAACAGTGTATCCATTTGTATAAAGCAAAATGACTGCTCATTAAACAACAAATCTCTCCCTGTAGGGGCAGTGTTTAAAGGACAACTAAAGCCACAGAACAACACTGAACCAGAAGGTAGAACACCTTGATATAAAACCAGTAATCTGTGTCTTACCTTTCATTTTGATACAGGCACTAGAAAATTTAACTAAATAATATATGGTTTGTGCTTTACTTCACAGCATTCTAGTATCACACAGTTTGGTCAATGACCATTATGTTCTGCACATGCTCAGTCCTTAGCTATGGCAGAAACTTGTTACCGTTGGTCACACCCATTAATATTATCTAGCCAATCCTTTTACAGGACAGGTAAAGCGAGGAAGCATGTGACCTGAGGTCAGGAGGAGTGGTCTGACACTGCACATACACACAGATACTTCATCTAGTTCTTAACAGGCTTACATTTACTTTAATACAATTTACTGAAGAGGGATTTTATAGTTTATTGGTGTTTTTAGGCGGGTTGTTTTCAGATTCTGGAGAATAAAATATTGGGTTTAGTTCTCCTTTAATTTAAAACAGTATTTTAAGAAAAACATGCTCCAACTAGTATTCCTTAAATTGTGTGTATTAAAGTGCTAATAAAAAAAATACCCCAAACCATTAAAATATCATGTGTTACTATAAACATTACAATATAATTGTGCTTCCATGATACTGCATAAATTTGCCTACCTTTAAGTTGATATGGGAACTATGTTTCCTTAAACATTATGTTTAATACACCATTTATCATTTACTTACATTTTTACAGAGTTCTTGGTTATATTTATATCTAGAAACATACTGTTTCTCTTATATCAATTTGAAACACACATTTTTGTAGAACCCTTATTAACTTGTTGTATTTAAGTGTACCGCTTCCTGTCTTAATAATAAGTTGATGACCTTACCTCCTCTCTCAGGTTCTCACTACATCTAGAATGCACCACTTTAATTGGGCGACCTGATGTTTAAATTCATGAAAATGTCGGGATACAGATGTCATATCTCCCTTGTGGTGTATAGTTCCTGATGTCATTTTTGTGCTCTTGTATTCGCACTTTCACGTTACGACTAGTCTGTCCCACGTAACCTCTACCACGGACAATTTATCAGATAGATTACGTGTGTTAAACACGTAGCTGGTGTTTCTTATCTGTATTTTATGCCCTTTGGTGGGGTGATGGACATAATCCCCTCGTAAAATAGAATTACAGCAGTTACACGACATACACGGATGTGTACCTCTGTTCATGCTTTTAGATCGCATTTCTGGTGTGACATCTATAGTATAGTATAGTATAGTATTTGAGGTTGAATAAAGACATATGTCCATCCAGTCCAACCCATCTAGCAATATCCTGATGTCCTGCCTAACTGTTGATCCAGAGGAAGGCAAAAAAAAACCCAAAATTTATGAAGGGGGGAAAAATTCCTTCCTGACTGCCAATCGGAAATTTCCCTGGATCATCTCTACTTTATGTATTAATACCAGTAACTTGCAACATTCCTTGTTTGCAGAAACTCATCCAGCTTTTTTTTTTAAACTGACCAATGAACCTGCCATAACAACGTCCACTGGAAGACAGTTCAATAGCTTTATCGTTCTCACAGTAAAAAACCCTTTCCGAACTTGAAGCCCAAACCTTTTTTCTTAAGGGATGACCTTGTGTCCTCTGACATGTTCTATTGGTGACCAATGCCCCAGATAGTTTATTGTATGGCCCTTTAATGTATTTATACACAGTAATCATCCCCACGCAAGTGCCTTTTCTCCAGCATACAAATTGTAACTTTTCCAGTCTCTCTTCATATTCAAGCTCCCCCAATCCCCTTATTAATTTAGTTGCACTTCTCTGAACCCTTTCCATTTCAAAGATGTCCTTTTTGTACACAGGATTCCAAAATTGTACTGCATATTCCAAATGAGGCCTTACCAATGCTTGGTAAAGAGGGACAATAACGTTTTTCCTCCCTTGATTCCATACCTCTCTTTATACAAGACAATACCATGCTGGCTCTGGCTGTTGCCGCCTGGCACTGCTTGCTACCTTTAAGTTTGTTATCCACCAAAACTCCAAGATCCCTTTCCAACAGGGATTCACTTAACACAGAGCCATTTATAGTATAGTAGTACAAGGATTTTTAAGTCCAAAATGCGTCACTTACATTTATCATCATTGAATCTCATCTGCCACTTAGCAGCCCAATGTTACAATCTATCTAGATCCCCCTGCAAAGATTGCACATCCTCTGAAGTTTTTAATGAAGTTTAGTGTCGTCCGCAAACACAGAAACCTTGCTGACAAATCATTAATAAATAGATTAAATAGAAGCGGCCCCAACACAGAACCCTGTGGCACCCCACTTAGCACTTTAGTCCAGATGAAGCCCCATTAACAACTACTCTCTGCATCCTATATATTAACCAATTTTCTATCCATGTACAAATGTGACTCCCCAGACCAACAGACCCTAGCTTATACATTAGTCGCCTATGGGGGACTGTATCAAAAAGCCTTTGCAAAATCCAAGTAAACTACATCTACTGCTATGCCAGAGTCTAAATTTCTAATTACTATCCCTCATAAAAGCCAAGCAAGTTTGTTTGACAAGATCTATTCCTCCTAAATACATGCTGGTTACTACTTATAATGTCAGTCTTTTAAAGATACTCTAGAACATGTTCCCTTATTAAACTTTCCAGTATCTTCCCCACCACTGAAGTTAAACTTACCGTATATACTCGAGTATAAACCGAGGTTTTCAGGCTTTAAAAAAAAAAGCCTGAAAATCTTACCTCGGTTTATACTCGAGTCAGTCTTTCTCCTACCTTGTCCGGCGGCCGCGTGATCCACATCTTCAGTGCGCTTCCGGATGATGTCACTACCCGGCGCCTCTCACTTTGCGGCGCCGAGTAGTGACATCATCCTGAAGCGCAGAGGATGTGAAGCGAGGAGCGAGCGGCCGCCGGACAAGGTAGGAGAATAGCACAGGGACACCAGGGCACACAATACTTAGAAATAAGAGTAAAACCTTCTTTATTTGTGCATACTGTATGCACAAATAAAGGAGGATTTACCCCTATTTGCAATTATTTGCCACTTAAGATGTTTGAAAACTACAACTCACAGAAATAAAGCATGCTGGGAGTTGTAGTTTCCAAACATCTTAAGTGGCAAATACTAGTAGGGGTTACACCCTCGGTTTATACTCGAGTCCGTCTATTTTTTCCCCTTTTTAAGTAAAACTAGGTACCTCGGTTTATATTCTGGACGGTTTATACTCGAGTATATACAGTACAGGCATTTTTTGAATATTGGAATAACATCAGCCTTTTTCCAATCCAGAGGCACACCCCCGGACATGAGGGAATCTGCAAAAATAAGAAACAATGGACTAGATAAAACTGAACTTTGCTCCCTAAGTACCCTAGGATGTATTTTATCCAGTCCAGGGGATTTATTAATATTAACCTTATTTAGTTCTTTCTGTACCATATCCTCGGTTAACCAAAGTGCACTTAAATATTTTATACCGTTATTGCTACTATACTCTATGATATCTGTACTTGGCTCTTCTATAGTGTATACAGAGGGGAAAAAGTATTCAAGACATTAGCTTTATCGCCATCCTCCATAACGAACTTATCCCCATTAATTAATGGTGCCACATTCTCAGTCCTCATCTTCTTACTATTAATATACTTAAAAGAAATGGCTTAGTGATGCTTTGTTCAGCTATCCTAACTTCATTATTAATTTTAGCTAGTTTGATTGCTTTCTTACACTCCTTGTAACAGTTTTTATAATCCCTAAAGGCCCTTTCCGTTCCCTCTGCCTTAAAGGTTTTAAATGCTTTTTTCTTCCTTTCCATTTGCCTCTTTACATCAGAATTCAGCAACATGGGCGCGGATTTATTTTTTTAAAATTTATTTCCCAAGGGTATAAATTTAGATGTGAACTGGCTTAAAATCCCCTTGAACACAGTCCACTTCTGTTCAGTACCTTACCTGATAGTACATTATCCCAGTTGACATTCTGAATAGCTGCTTTTAACCTGGGAAATTTGCCTTCCCAAAGTTAAAAGCCTTTGTTGACCCAGCGCACTTTTCCTTTCGATAAAGTCCAAACACCACTATTTCATGGTCACTATTCCCTAAGCCTCCAGTTACCTTTATATCTATAATGCGCTCCACAATGTTAGATATTACCAGATACAACAGAGCTCCTTTTCTAGTAAGAACCTCAACCACCTGTGAGAGAAAATTATCCTGCAGCAATTCAGGAACTCATCGCCTTTTTCTGTGATGGCAGTTCCACTACACCATCAATGTCAGGGTAATTAAAGTCCCCCATAATGAGCACTCCCCAAATTGCAGCCCTTGCCAACTACATATGAAGTTGACTCACCTCCTCTCTGCTAGCATTTGGCGGCTTAAACAGACATCAACAAGACATTACACCTTACCCCCTTCCTGTTGCCTAATTCCACCCATATTGCTTCCACTTTAACATCCATAACGCCATTTATCACTTCTTTTAATTTGGCTTCAATTCTTTTTTTAACAAACACATACTCCTCCCCGTTTCCTTTTTTTCTTTGTCCTGCCTAAACAAGGCATATCCTTCAAACTTTACAGCCCAGTCATGAGAACTGTTCAATCACGTTTCTGCTATGCCTATTACATCATACTTTTCATTCAACGCCATCATTTCTAATTCACCCATTTTGTCAGCCAGGCTTCTCGCATTTGCAAACATACATTTTAGATTATGATCCTGCAATTTATTCGTACACTTTAATGCACATGCCTCCCTATCCCCTATGCTAGCCAACCCCTATCTTCTCCCCTAAAACAGCTGCACCGCCATCAGTGAGGTGCAACCCATCCCTACTAAAGAGCCTGTTCTCAATAAACCCAAACCCTTCTTCCTTACACCACCCTCTTAGCCACGCATTAATGCTCCTAAGCTCCCACTGTCTCCCTGGATTAGCACGTGGATGCGGTAGTATTTCTGAAAACACTACCCTGGAGGTCCTTGCTTTCAATTTAGCCCCTAGCTCTTGGAAATCATGTTTAAGGACCTCACCTCCTCCTCTAACTTTGTCATTGGCACCAATGTGAACCAAGACCGCCGGGTCACACCCGGCCCCACCCAATAATCTGTCTACACGATCCACCACATGACGAACCCTAGTACCAGGCAGGCAAAACACAGTTCGGCATGTAGGGTCTTAGCGGCAGATTACCTTATCTACCTTCCTTATAATGGAGTCCTCTACCCCTATCACCTGCCTAGCATTCCTGATCCTTAGTTCCTCCTCCCTTGTATCAGAGATGCCAGTCCCCTGGGTGCTCATGGGACTAGCCTGCTCCATACACACTAATTGCAAGGTGTCCTCCTCAACTTACCTAAGGCGGCAAATTTGTTGGCATGGGCAATCTGGGAAGACTTATGTCTGATGGACATAAGTCTTTAATGCTTTTACCCCTTTTATAACTGAAGATGGGTGCGTCAGGGAATAATTTACCATATTTAGTAATATGCCCCAATACCTTCTTATGACCTTTTCAATGTGTTTGCTCTCATCACCAAATTGTGTCCTATTTACGTTCTCTTGCTTACCGTATTGATTTGGGATTATATCCCGTTCTTAGGAATTTATTGGTTAATTAACCTGCTACCTCCAACAAAAGAAGAACCATGCTTCAGGACGAAGCATATTCCTCCACACACTCTGGTGTGAATACCTTTGCTTACAGCAATTCCAAAATTGAAAGGATACTCTTGGATGCAGAGAAACACTTAACCATTCCAGCAGGGATTAATTCCCAAAAAGGAACTACTCGTACCCTTCTTAACTTACAGAAAAAAGAAGTTTGGAATTACACCAAAGTTCCCTGATACAGTCTTAAAAGAATACCCCGCGGACTGAGGATCGATCTGCCTCCCGCCCTATGTACGGATGATCCGTTGATGTTATCCAGATGCCGAGAGATCACGAACAAATGTAGTTTGGATCTCATGGTACTCACAATCGAAAGGATGCAGGCCAGGCTGGTTACGATAAAAGAGATCACCGAAATTGCGGAAACAATCAAGTCCGAGACAGCACTGGAGAAGTGGTCGGAGATTGAGCAGACACACCAAGATGCTGTGCAACGATTGAGAGACGTCATCACGGAGCGCAAGCAGCGTAAATTCCAGAGACGCCGAAGACTACAATCGAGAGAGGGTGTACTCGTGGAAAGCTGACCGAAAGGAGCAACGCCAGAATAGACGCAGGTCTCCAACAGAGGTCCAATTTAGGAGTTACCAAAGACCACTACGCTCCAGACAGAGAACCCTGTTGAAGGACCACCATAAGAACTGGCCAGACACGATGTTGTCAACCTATGATGAGGATTCATTAGCTAGTAGTTCCCAATCCTCGTCTTTTTTTTAGAGGTGAGCCAGAAATGCAGAATCAAGCAACCCACTGCATTGAGGAAGGATCGCTAACTGACCAGGACATGCAGACTACCAAGGTAAATCCTGACTCTTTATTAGTAAATATTTCTTCGTACCAGCTTAATCATGATGAACTTACTATATTGGACAAAGAATTAGTCTTTGTGCCATATTACCGCTCTGATATCAATTGGGACATTGAATTTAACAAATTTATTAGAACACTTAAATTAAAAGTGCACTTCTTTGGGAAAGATAACATGTATCCTTTAACTGCATTTAAGAAACCTAGTACCTTTATACCAGAGGTGAACACCAATACATTGGATGTATTTTATAATGTGGTTATGGGGGATGTTAAGAAAATTTGGGAAACCCCTTCCAGAGACTAAAACTTGTCCAAGAAAGAAAATATTGCACTTAAGTAGCTAAAATCTAATAGCGAGATTATTATAAGACCCGCGGATAAGGGGGAAGCAACAGTAATAATGGACAGGTCTGACTATCTGGAGGAGGTATTAAACCAATTAAGTAATACTGAACATTACAAACTATGTGATACAGACCCCACTAGGGCAATAAAAAAACAGATGGATTTAATGGTGGAGGAGGCACATTTAAATGGTATTATATAATTAACTGAAATTGAATTTTTAATTATAGAATATCCTAGGACTCCAGTCCAATACGTCCTCCCCAAAATTCATACAAGACTACACAAACCACCGGGCAGGCTGATCGTATCGGGTATTGGTTCCGTGTTGGAGCCAATACGTTGATCGGTTCCTACAGCCTATTGCCCTACAATTAAAGACGTGTCAAGGATACCAATCACTTTCTATAATCCCAAATCAATATAGCAAGCAAGAGAACAGGTAAATAGGATCAAAAGAGAGGACCTAGTTACATCAAAACATAGGAATAAGAAACTTGACCAGTGTTTGTAACACAATTTGGTGATGAGCAAACACATTGAAAAGGTCATAAGAAGGTATTAAGGCATATTACAACTAGACCCTAAATATGGTAAATTATTCCCAGGCCCACCCATCTTCAGTTATAAAAGGGGTAAAAGCATTAAAGACTTGTTATGTCCATCAAATGTCCCACCACAAATACGATCTAAACGCATGAGCAAACATAGGTACACGTCAGTGTATGTCGTGTAACTGCTGTAATTCCATTTTACAAGGGGATTATGTCCATCACCCCACCAAAGGGCATAAAATCCAGATAAGAAACATCAATCAACAATCTATCTGATAAAATGTCCCTGCGGTAGAGGTTACGTGGGACAGACTAGTCATAACGTGAAAGTGCGAATACAAGAGCACAAAAATAACACCAGGAACTATACAGCACAAGGGAGATATGACACATCGGTATCCCGACATTTTCATAAATTTAAACATCAGGTCGCCCAATTAAAGTGGTGCATTCTAGATGTAGTGAGAAAACCTGAGAGAGGAGGTAAGGTCATCAACTTAATATTAAGACAGGAAGCGGTTTGGATAAAGAGATAAGATACTCTTATGCCAAACACGTTGAATGAAAGCTGGACAATCAAACCTTTTCTATGAGCGATTAATCTCTAAATCCGTTTACTTTAACAGATGGGGATCCGACAATCCACTGGATATAGACATCGGATATAAATATTTGATGTCATATGAAGAATGAAAATAAATCACCATAGAATTAAAGAGCACTTAAATACAACAAGTTAATAAGGGTACTACAAAAATGTGTATTTCAAATTGATATAAGAGAAGCAGTATGTTTCTAGATATAAATATAACCAAGAACTCTGTAAAAATGTAGACAAATGTTACAAGTAAATGATAAATGGTGTATTAAGCATAATGTTTAAGGAAACAGTTTCCATGTCAACTTAAAGGTAGGCAAATTTATGCAGTACCATGGAAGCACAATTATATTGTAATGTTTATAGTAACACATGATATTTTAATGGTTTGGGGTATTTTTTTTATTAGCACTTTAATACACACAATTTAAGGAATACTAGTTGGAGCATGTTTTTATTAAAATACTGTTTTAAATTAAACACTGCCCCTACAGGGAGAGATTTGTTGTTTAATGAGCAGTCATTTTGTTTTATACAAATGGATACACGGTTTTAAACGGATTGCTAATTTTAAAACTGTGCACTATAGACTAACATTTTACTCTTGCTTGATTTTAACACTATTTGTATTCACAGTGATTGTTAATTGATTACACTGAAGTCAGCGATTGAACAGGCATATCTTAGCAAGGCAGAACCTTTACCCGATAGGGTCACAGCACATTCTACGATGTCAATGGTGGCTTCTTGGGCCTTCAGTGCCAGAGTTTCCCCAGAAGAAATCTGTAGAGCAGCTACCTGGTCTTCGCTATCTACTTCCATAAAACACTACAAAATTGATATATTTTTTTCAGAACAGTCTGCTTTTGGCGCAAAAGTCCTCTCAGCTGCCACACACAAATAAATCATCTTATTTGCATCTAACTTTGTTTCCCTCCTTTCTTTTAAGCTTTTCAAATCCCATTAGTGGTCACTGCCGTGCAGGACCAGGGAAAAGCGAAAATTCTATCAATTCTTACCAGAATTTTCTTTTCCTGGTCCGTAGTGCTCCCCCCCCCCTTCTTATCTTTATTCTACCTAGATGTTCAACAGTCGTTCAAAGACAGAGGTAGGATGGAGGGGACAGTCTTTTTTATTAGCTTGGGGAGGAGCCTGTATGTGTGACATCACGGGAATTAACCCATTGGTGTTCACTGCCGTGCTACAGACCAGGAAAACAAAATTCCAGTAAAAATTGATAGAACTTTTCTTGCTCTTATGCATTCTGACCAGTAGTACAGATATTATAAACTGTAGTTTTGCTTTCCCATGAAGTTTAATTATTTTTAGATAAAATGACAATGTGAACAGTGATAATACAGGTTTTCATTTAAATTACAACATAACAGTTCGTAGAATACCAACTACAGTCATTTAACATTATTAAATTTTTTATAGATTCTGCATGGTGAATAACTAGTGACCAATTAAAAATACAGTATGTGCAGTCAAACAAAATGTGGTTGTCAGAGGGGATGCCATTGAAACAGATTACTTCCCATTCCTGCTTTTCTTCGATAAGAGTACGTTCTGTAACTTTTCCTTAAAAATAAAAGAAAATTGAATTTGAGTTGATTGATTAGGTTTGTACAGGGGAGAAAGTTTCTTGTCAAGAGAATGACTTTGACGGATTACATAAACTTCCCACAAAGCCAAGTGGTGAAATGCAGATTCCATTTAGCTATCAAGAAAATGTCTTAAAGGGCATGTACACACCCCTTTTACAAAAATGTAGTATCTAATAGAACACCCCCAAAAAGCCAAGATCCATTTTACTTACAGTTTGGAAAGATGTTCCCCCGCTGTGTAAGAAGCCTTACAAACCACCAATCCAGTGCCGCAGCTCACTGCTTCTTCCTGGTATCGGCCGTCAGTCACGGCCATGAAGGTGAGGTCACGTCCAATGGTTGACGGCCAATACCGAAGGAACCTCTGCTGCTGCTGCTCGGGCACGTGCACCAGCAGCAGAGGTATGGGCTAGGCAGCGCTGGATCGGTTGTTTTGTAAGGCTTCTTACACAGCGGGGGAATATCTTTCGAAACTGTAAGTAAAACGGATCTAAGCTTTTAGGGGGTGTTCTATTAGATACTAAGAGGGGTGTACATGCCCTTTAATGCTCTGCTTTTGGCTGGTCATGTGACTAGGAATGGTAATAGGAAACTTACCTTCTAACGTTTCTGTAATTTTCAGACAACTGCCTAGACCAATCATTTTGCATTTGACATTCAAACGCCAAAGTGTATGGCTAGCATTAAGCCAAACCCCCATCTATCCAAACGATCCCTGCACTGATGATTCACTACAAATCTGAACATAGAATGTACTACACATTCCTAGAAATGTTATTTGAAGTACTTATATACTATTTTGAGAATATTTATTACAACCTCCAGTACTGTGTGGACAGTGTCATACAGCAATAATTAGTAATAGCCTGTTTTTGAGTTTTTGGCAATTCCAAGCTGCCTTTGGTATGTTCTCTCACTTTTTTCCCCCTCACTTTTAGCCGATAAGCATCTCTACTGACTCTAGGGTAGGATTAATTTTCAGAAAGGTTTATCTAAGGAAAACCTATGCAAAGCAGTGTGATACTGTTTTATACTTTACAATCGAACTATAGTCTCATAAAATAGGTGATCATTAGTTTCTATTGTATGCAAAGTCAATCCATTACAAACTATATTGCAACAAATATCCAATGACAAATGGAGATACTGGGGGGATTTACATTCCCTTTACAGTAAAATTCAATCCATGCTTCCCTGTTCCATTCACATGATTTACGTTCCATTACCTGTTCTTGTAGTTGTTTTTGAAACCTCAGACATGTAGATTGGAGCTCCTCAATGGTTCTGTTTTTTAGCTTTATCTGGATCTGGTTTTCTTCCACAACTGACATTAGTTTAATGCATTGATCACATTGCTTTAAAAGAATCAGAAATTACACTAAATAGATTTGCAAATGTTGAGATTTATCACATTATTTTGCTTGATATAATTCATAGTTAGGGGCATATTACCATGTGGAATTGATGTAGGGCTGTTTCTAAATCCACCTTCCTAAGCAATAAACAGTGAAATCTAGTACAGTGCCACCTATAGGTGATCGGTAAAGACGTCTTTCTATTGACCTGCGTGTTTACATCTAATGGCAACATCTGCCTGGATTTTTATATTTGAGTACTTAAAGTCATTCCTGGCAGGGCTTGTTGTATATGGATACATTCATTATCTCAGTGTTACACTAAAGTCAAATCTTTAAATATTCAAAGCTTCATATGTAAATGTTTTATTTCCAGAATAAATATGAAGTTTGTTTTTACCATCCACAATTTTAAGCAACCATTTTAATTTCCATATTACATGATCAAATGTATGAAAGCAAAATATCAAGTCCAGTTCAGTGTGGTAAATTCCCTGCTGTATACTATGAACACAGATTAAGACTGTTAAAGCTCTCCATTTTGGTAAAATCTACTTACCCCCACTGCAGATGTATACAGTAGTGTATAGGAATCAGGGCCGTTTCTATCCATTTTAGTGCCCTAGGTGCCCTCCCACCTACGTGCACAAGCCCCCCCCCCCAAAAAAATGTACAACCTGTCAAACTACTGCTGGGTTTCTCCCTTCTGACATTGTCCACTGTTGCTCTTCTTTATAGTGGGAACGCTTTACTAGTTGGTAAGAGGCGCACGCTGTACCAGGTGAGGCAGGCGTGTGTACATACTTTTGTGCGTATGCAGCGACACTGGCCACCAATGAAATACTGATTGGAAGGACAGGATAGGTTTCAGTGTTTCAGCGGATGTGCGGTATGTGGCGCCAGTGTTATTCCAGCCGGGTAGGGCAGAACAGGGAAATTTGGGGAGATCTGAGATGTTTAACTCTTTTAGTGCCAACAGATTTTCCAAGAGTATTGGCAATAATACTTTCAGTGCCAGCACTTTCCAGGGTATTGCCATTAACCCTTCAGTGCCAGCAGACTTCCCCCATAGTATTGCCATTAACACTTTCAGTGCCAGCAGAGTATTACCATTAACCCTTAAATGCCAAAAGACTTTCCTATTAATACTTTCAATGGCAGCAGAACATTACTAATGCTTTCCATGTCTCCTCCATTGAATTGTTCACTCCTCATCTACAGTTTCTGACAAAAGTCTTGTCACTTGTGTACAAATAGACCCGAATTGCCACTTAACAATAATTCTAATGCAGATTTTGTTTCAAGAAATGGTTCATTTTACCCCAAACAGCTTTTGTAATAATGTTTCAATGCAAAAAGAAACTAACAAAAAGTATTCTAATATTCACATCTTGGTAAAGCCCATTGAGGCAATTTTTGCAAAGACATAAGTGTTGTCGCCTTGTCATATGGGCATCACCTGTGACTAATAATGAGTCAATTAGGTGTCAGGTGTGTATAAAAAGAACCCCAGTACACTAGACATTCACATCAACTGCAAATAGACCTCTGCAAGCATGCCTAAGATTCACCCTGAGACTAAAGTGTTGATTATCAAGAGGCTGAAGACCAAATCCACTGCTGATGTGGCGCACACCTTCAATGTCTCTCAGCGTCAAGTTCAGAGGATAAAGAAAAGATTTGAAGAGACTGGAGAAGTTTTTGACAAGCCCAGGTCAGGCAGACCCCGCAAGACAACTGCTGGAGAAGAACGTTTGTTGGCTCGAAAATCCAAGGCAAGGCCATTTTCAACTGCAGCAGAGCTCCAGGAGTCCTGGTCACCTGAAAACCCTGTGTCAACCAGAACAGTTTCTCGGATTTGGTCTCGAAATGGCCTCCATGGTCAAATCAGTGCCCATAAGCCAGCACTAAACAAAAGACAATTGAACCATGTTGAAATGATGGACGCTGGAAAAGTGGCAAAAGGTGGATTTTTCAGATGAATCTTCTGTTGAATTACACCACAATTGCCGCAAATATTGCAGGAGACCTACTGGAACCCGCATGGAGCCGGGATTTACCCAGAAAACAGTGTCGTTTGGTGAAGGCAAAATCATGGTCTAGGGTTACATCCAGTATGGGGGTGTGCAAGGGATCTGCAGGGTGCTCCGTCGCATACTTCCATCTCCACATCAAAGTTTCTTAAGGCAAAGAAGATCAAGATGCTCCAGGATTGGCCAGCCCAGTCACCTGACATGAACATCATTGAGCATATGCGGGGTAGGATGAAAGAGGAAGCATGGAAGACGAAACCAAAGAATATTGATGAACTCTGGGAGACATGCAAGATTGTTTTCTTGGCTATTCCTGATGATTTAATCAATAAATTGTATGAATCCTTGCCAAACCGCATGGATGCTGTCCTTCAAGCACATGGAAGTCATACAAGATATTAAATTTGGATCTTACAGCACCACTTCTTAATTTGCTGACATAGTTTTGGATTGGCTGTAAAGTAGATCATTTTCTGTATAGGCGACTACACTTTTGTCTTGCAACATTTTGACCTTTCTGTCTTGATTAAATGATAAATCTTTTTTCAGTGAAACTATTTTTTACCAGTACATTTAATATTATTTGGGAGGGCTTTAGCTTTTCATAGGAGTTATTTCTAACACCAATTGATCAATTAAAAATCAGGGTAATAGCAGGAGTTACCGCAAAATACACAGGCGACAAGACTCAGAAACTGTACTCTAAGGGCTAGGCCACACTAGTGCGTTTTTCCTGCATTTTGCAATCCGTTTACATTTTACGATCCGCAATGACATATTTATAATGTAAATCGCGGGAGATAGGCCCCACTGTGTACACTGTGATTAACTGCGATTTTAGAACGCATGCAATCACCATTTTTGGTCCGTTTTTGTCAAAATCGCACTTAATACAAGTCTATGGAAGCGCATAAAAAAGCGGACAGAAGCAGACACAGTTACTAGGAAATTTGTTTTTTTTATGCAAGCACAAACTCATGTAAAAGCCGTCACAAGCTCATAGCAAAAGTGGACAGAAATGCATAGCGATTTTTTGTGCATCGTAGTGTGGCCTCAGCCATAGTTCTAATTGGAGAGTTGGGTGGAAGGAAGGAAGAAACAGGCAGGGATAGGGGATCTCATGGCTGCTAATCACATGGTCACCACCTTTTACCTGGCATTTTAGAACTGTTCTCCTCAGTACTATTAGCTGAGCTCATCCTCCCCCCTCCTTCCTTCTAGTAGAGGGATCCAAGTTCAGGGTCTCTACTCACTACAATGATACAAATTACAGCAGCACAAGGAGAGCAGATCTAACACAGCAACTAAAAGCTGCCAGAGAGATGCTAGGGCGAAGAATAAGAGTCCTGGATCAACCAGGGCCACTTCTAGTGTTTTTGCTGCCTGAGACAAACCATAATTTTGAACCAGATATTACATCCCTTTCAACAGCCACTACCATACTGCTCCTTTCAGGTTTTTGCTGCTCAAATGAAAATAACTAATTTTATAGCCTGTGCTATACTTGTTGGTTCAACTGTTACAATACAATAGAAATGCCATAATTTCTGTAGTATAAAAGATTTAAAAAAAAAGATTTGTAAGCCTGCCATGTCAAGGTAGACTCTTTAAGCAGTGCCCTAACTAACTTAACTAGTCTAATCTAGCCTAACAAACTAACTAAAGGCATGTAGAATAACTAGGTATTTTGGTTAGAAACAAAGAATTTAAAGGAAAACAATATAAAAAAATCATTACCCCCATTATATGTCCACACTTTTACAGCAGCTGAAATCACTTACTCACATTTACAGCTGTGCTGCCCTCCCTTAGATATTACACAGCAAAAATGAGTGCTAAAACCCTGCCTCCTAGATGGCCCAAGGCCCTGATTAACACAACACTGTCATTGCAGCTTTTTAAAATTAAAGGGCATGTCCACCCCAAAATTTAACTTTTGATATGTGGTAGGGCATGCTCCCCCAGCCCCAACCGCATTAATATAATTGTTAGAAAGTCCCCCGATTCTTACTTACCTGCCCTCTCTCCTCCACTGCAGTGTTAAGGCCCTCTGCTTGCATGGAATTGAAAGCAGGGGGCGGGACCGGCAGCCGCGTCCGTGATTGGCTGAGAGGCAGGGAGGGCTGCACTGAGCATGCCTCAACCTTGATGAGGTTGAGGAAGTCTCAGGTACAGCATGAGTCACACACTGCTCCTACACAGCAGTTTCCTGGACTTTGGAGGGGCACAGCAGGGGAACTATTTTGAGCAGGAATGTAAGGTAAGGATTGTTTTAAACTACTTGATGTGGCCAGTAAGGGGTTAAATTTTAGTTTTGGGGGTGGACATGCCCTTTAAAGCGTCGAATAGAGAGAAAGAGTGGAGAGAGAGAGTTATGGAATTATCTGCTCTGACTTGGAATGCTATGTGCAGCTGGGATGGCAGGACCAGTTCAGAAGAGAAGCTTTCCCAGTGTCTGTCCGAAAAGCTGGCTAAGGGATAAAAGCCTCTGTGCAGCAGGACTGTTGCAGGCTGGATGAAACACAGAATGGGTGGTAGCACAGAATGTAATGCCAAAATCAGGCCAGCTCTGCCTCCCAATTTTCAGATATGTGAAAATGAACGCCGTTCATTTAAACCAGCAACGTAATAAAACTCACACACACAGAAGCTGCAATGCAGTAAGGTCTAGTTGTTTCTATATATCAAATAGTTTTCAAGCTTCATCTGTTTAATAACCAGACATAATCCATTAAATCCCCAATAGAATCTGTACTTACAGGATACTGTATAATTGTATAATATATAGCAGAAACATGATTCAAGTACAACAGAGTAATGTGATGTTATCTACAGCAAATATTACAATTAACCCTATTACATGCAATAAGGCATTATATCAGTATGTTTTTACTCTTTGGTTCCTTAATAAATGCAGAAATGGGGATTAAAGGACAACTGTACTTGTTGCTCCCACCCTTTTGGCCCAGGCCTAACCAATGGAGGACATGTTCTGCAAGAAGTTCTCCTTCCCATTGGATAGATCCCAAACTGAGTTGGGGCAGAGCTTAGAAAATACACAGGGAGATTCAATAAAAGTTCTTATCGTTTAAATAGTGCTAATTTTGCCCCACCACCAATCAGATTTATTTACATTTGAAAGCTAACATCTGATTGGTTGGGGAAAAAATAAGCACCATTTAAACGATAGAAATTTTATTGAATAACCCTGACAGTTGTCTTTATATGTCTATATTCTCAAACTTTTAGTATAACATTTGATATATAACTAACACTTGTTTTGCATGTATTGCATCCACTATAATGTTCCCGTTTACATGTCATGCAAGATCATGTGTACCATTTTTATTGAAAAATATTGCAAAGCATCTAACAATTACAAAGCATCTAACTGCAGTTTTCATGCAGGAAATAAATAGCCAGGTACAAACCGTTTAATGTAAAATGTGACCACCGCAAATTCTTATTCTGTGTCCTGGGATCTGATTTTAACACATGATTTTCCTGAATGTATCTCATGCACCAGATTACAACACAAGTGAACTAGATCCTTGGGCCCTCTGTGGAATTAGTGCTGCTGCTTGGGTAAAAACACACAAACATGTAGAAAAGGTTTCCCACAGAGCTAGGGAACTGATGTCACAGAGTAACCCAACTTTGCTGAAATTTCCATCCCCCTCTGGTCTCCAGTCAACAAGATGAGGGAAGATGTCACATTCCCGGGATGCCCTCCTGCTGCTGACCCAACCAGAAACTTTTTTTTGCTAACAACAGATATCTGGGACATATCACTTAGTAGATTTTTCAGCAGAAAAGGCAGCTAGAAAGCTTAGGGAGAGAGGGGCCAAAAGAAGCAAAAGCCCTTCACTGAGCATAAAGCAAGAAACACCTTCTTATAACAGAAGGCATCTTGTAGTCTCATGCTATATGAATACATTGCCCAAAAGCCTAAGAAACAGAAGAAAATTTCTTACTCCCATGTTTCCCAGAGTAGGGGCGGAGATTGCAAAACACTCCTTTATGTCCCTTAGCTAATGCATGTGTCCAGAACCGCTGGCTAATAACATGCCATAAAGCTTAATTATAAGCCAATCATCTGATTTTTCTGCAAATAGATTGTTTGGCAGTTGACTCATGTACCTCCCCCTTGGAAGTTGGATACTGCTTCGCAGGGTTGCATCACTTCATGCATGTTTGTACAATGTAACAAAAGATCCATTTTTAAAGTACATGTTCTCCCTCACCCTATCACAAACTTTGAAGACTGAGTAATCATCCCCAAACACTATTTTAGCAATTTTACTTTCTTCCTGGCTCCCCTAAGTCCAATATCTTACCATGAACTGTTCCTTGTCCGTGTCCCTTGTCGTTCTCTGAAGCTCTTCTGGGTTGTGGTGCACTGTTTGCCAGCTTTATTGGCTGCGCAAGCTCACTTTGAGCTCACAAAGCCGTAAAGGAGGCATCAGAAAGCAACAAGTCTTTTGTGTGTACCCAGTTTAAAGGTCCAATACACAACTGGGATCCACAAGCAAACTTGTATGCAGGTAGAACCAGTGCAAATGTGTTACCTACATCAGAAAAACAGAAAATTAATTATCCACAGATTTCCCCATCTGATGCAGTGATTTGGTGCACACACAGTGGCAAGCGCAGGATTTCCAAGGGGGAATTCCTAAATGGGCTACCACTGAACAAACGTTTATATATGGATCATATAATAATAGTAAATTATTATATATTCTCTATTGCATTATACAGTACGGATATTCCCTTTACTTTTGTTTATAGAGTATATCATTAGGCTGGTACACACAGACAGATTTTTCGGGGGACAACTTACCGATATTTCTGTGTATTAGTTGGTCGGGCCGAAAAATCTCAGGTGATTTCATTGGCTGCGGTGAACACTGTCTGTCGGCATTACCTGGATCGTTTTGACCAGGCAATTTGACATGCTGGTAAATCATCGCCGATGGTGTGGACCATAGGAGACATTTGCCACTCTAAGTGGTGAATGGTCGGGAGAGAAAATTCTGGCCTTGTGTACACAGCCAAACGCTCTGTTTTACTGCACTCTACATTTGCACTACATACTATAGTGTCTTTCAAAGTCAGTTGTGACCCTGACAGCGGATCTGACAGAATTTGCTGAATATTGTCAGTATCGTGCCCTATCGGCGATTAGAGGGAGCCAATATATAAGACCCTGTATGGGCACAGTGAACAATTATTCTTGTATAAAAAATATATGAAACAATCACTCCTGTGTTGTATACTATATATACACCCACCTCCGAGGATTTCTTAATGTCCCTATTCCTGCTCACTACGCTCCATCACAGTGTAGTAGGTACAGTAAGTTTTGTATAAAACTCAGTCTCAGCAATCACATCAGGCAGCAGTAGGGTTAATGTTGATACAGATCCTATGCTGCTGTCAATCACAGGACAGACTGGATACTTTTTTGAAACAAACAAATGTGGCTTCTCACCACAGCTCATTAACAATGTAACAATCTATGTCACAATCTATGTCACAGTCTATGTCACAGTCTATGTCACAGTCTATGTCACAGTCTATGTATATATATAACAGTCAAGTCCCATTCTATGTAACAATCTATATAAGTCTATGCACAATCTATATAACAAGCTATATAACAGTCTATTTAACAATCTATGCAACAGTCTATGTAACAGTGTATGTCTATGTAACAGTCTATGTAACAATCTATATAACAGTCTATGTACCCATCTATGGACACAGGAGAGGTAGAATAGCAGACTGCATTGAACAGGCAGAAAGGGGGGATTCCAGGCACCCCCTTAACATGCCCCTGACACAGTGTCATGCTGGAAATGACATTAGTAAATCACACAGGTGGCCAGATACAGGCTCTACATATACAATCCAGCTTGGTCCATTTCTACAGTTAATAAAATTGCAGCCTGGTAAACTTTAGCTTAATTTGTGACACTTGGGACAGCTTACAGAATTACAACAGGATCTCATTTAAATTACAGACAGCCTGTCAAACTGTCACAATGACTAAACACCAAAGGGAAAATTGCAAATGTTTGCAGGGTTTATTTTTTTTTCTATATATTACCCTCCAACATTACCCCTTAATAGTTACACCTATAGAAACACATAAGTACAGAGCTGCAGAGGAGGATAATGAAGTGAACCCGAGGACTTGGGTAACAATATGGAGGACAAGCAAAATGCACATATCAGCGAGAGCGGGAGTTCGTGGTACACAGTAGGTTCATTGGTGAAACTTGACATAGACCATTACAGCAGTGTACAAGGAATCCATGCTGAACTCTGGATAAAGAAATTAAGGAACCACGGATCAAGTGAGTCTGAGCATTAAATTAGCCAACACACATGGCCAGTGCCAAGCAGGTGTGTCAGTATGGACAAAGCAGTGTATCTGTAAGTCCTGGTATAGTGACAAGCTGTGTACTGTATTTTCACATACAAGTTTAAAGGTCTACTGTACATTGTAACGGAGTACTAATGGAAGCAAGATAGCCTTCTGGTGTTATGCAGAACTGTACAAATGAGTGACTTATGCATCACTAACACTATTTAAACTATTTAACTTTCATGCTCATTATTGTGTGACTTTTATTGAATTTTGGACGCCCTGTCTTTTCAAAATCTTTTTAACAGTATTATTTGCTTTTGGTAGCATTAGAACTTTATTTGGTACATTACCCACAGTATATATATTGCACAGAGGCTAGGATATGGTATTTTTAAATATGTGAGGTTTAGATGTGTAATAAAGGCATGATATATTGAATTGTGGTCATCAATTAAGTGATGCCATTATGGGATACTTATCCAGGGGTCTGCCCCTGGTTTTTCTTTTTTTTCTATTGAAAGCCCGATATGCAATGTATATGCATGTATTTCTCAATAGTGCACCTATTTAAAGGCCAATGTTGGAGGGTATGAAATTATACACATGCTACCCCAAATACAGCCTATTTACAAACATGAACCCCTAATATTGCAATCATTTACAAATCAAGGTGGCAATCTCCCGCTACATTCACAGACATAAATGGGGTTGGGGTGGTGTTCAGAGGGCCATTTAGCAAAGTTTCAAAGGAAAACAGAAACCACTAAGATGTTCTGTGAGAATTCACCTGAACCTGCTAAATCCTCTGTGTCCCATGCACTATCCATGTTCCTATGTTTGTGGGCTCAGTGTACAACATTTAACTATTTCAATTGCTTATAGCACAGCCAAGTAACTAAAGGGTATTTAGGGTTTAGCACAGGGATCCTCACACCATGGCCCTAGTTTTTGAAACTAACACACTCCCAGTATACCCTGGCCTCCCTCTGTAATTAAGAGACTGTTGGAGGGCCATAGTTTGAGGGTCCCCTGGTTAATCAGATCCCATGCTACTGAAGGCATTGACTGTGTATTCATTCTCACTCAGTCTCAACCACAGGCATTATTAGGTCCCATGTACCGTATTTATAAATTATAACACAGAGTTGCTGTAATAATGTGATACAGTCCTCTAGGGGGACCCTATAATAACATGTAATTAGATAGGACACACTGACTGCATCTGCCATTGCTCTAACTGGGGGATACACATGATTTAAATGGCTGCAGATTGGTTGGAACGATATGTGTGTGGTGTGTGTGTGTGTGTGTGTGGTGTGTGTGTGTGTGTGTGTGTGTGTGTGTGTGTGTGTGTGTGTGTATGTATTGTGTGTGTGTGTGTGTGTGTGTGTGTGTGTGTGTGTGTGTGTGTGTGTGTGTGTGTGTGTGTGTGTGTGTGTGTGGTGTGTGTGTGGTGTGTGTGTGGTGTGTGTGTGTTTGTGTTGTGTGTGTTGTGTGTGTGTGTGTGTGTGCCGCATTTTCTTTTGCCTTGGCCCCGCGCTGTCCTGTTCGAGTCTCCTCCCGCCTTTCACGTGTAATTTCCTTTTTACTCGGTTGATCTTATTTTTGTTATGTTGCCACTTTCCTTTTTTTTTATTTATTTTTTTTTTTTTTCCGGTTTGACTTGGCCACATGCCTTGCCCTTAGGATATGAGATCCCTGCTGCCCCGAAGAGCTTACAATCTAATTGGAGCCACAGACACACATTCCGATACAAAGCGTTCTAAAACAGATGGCTGACAGGGATGCTGGAAGCTGGAGTATGAAGCCAGCCAGGTGAAGAAACTTCCCCTACCAGACCGCACAACCTGCCGTTCCCCCTTTATAATAACCTGGCAGATCTCGGCTCAACCGCTCGTGCAAACACCCCCCCCACAATACCCATCTAGCCGGGTCCAGTGCCACACACCCTATTCGCCAAGCCCACTCGTTTGACAGAGCCAATGGGCATTAAGAATCCCTGATCTGTCATCCAATCAACAGCCGAGGAAGCTCGTTTCATTGAAAGGGACCAACAGAGAGGGGAGGGTGTGACGTCGCCGGTAGTTTAGTTGCGCGGTGCGAGCTCGCAGTGCCGCAGTGCAGCGTGCGGTAGGCTGTTTAGCGTCCTTCTCGTCGCCTGGCAACGACTGTGGGTCACGTGACTAAGGCCTTTAAAACCTGCACAGGGTCGCGCTGGTGTTTTATGTGCAAATGACAGGGTAGATCTCAGTCTGTGTCCGTAGGTAGAGATCCACGTTTATTCAGACATGACACCACTGCTGCTCAGTTCTTATTAAATAGTGGATTAGGCTGGACAGTGTGTCCATTAGAACCATCATGCAGTTACATTGCTACAGTGGTTACATGGTATTCAGCATGGAAAAGGGTGTAACTGTTCACATTACCCTATAGCAGGGATGTCAGGCTTGTGGGCCCTTCAGATTATGAAACAACATTGATTAGAATGCAGAATCTAGACCTGGGTCCCCACAGCAACTAAATTAATAAGGGGGGCTTTTGGCTAAGATCAAGTGTAGTATCTGTTCTTATCAGTTGAAGGTGGAGAGGGGGGACGTGTCTCTGATGCTGTCCTCCCAACCTCCCGCCTGGTAGGAATGGGTCTGCACCACTACACTTGGTCGAGGTCCGGAGCAGAGGAGTGGCTTGGAAGCCCGGTTTACCCTGTGCATTATGTACACACGGACACCGTTTTTTTACTCCTTGCACATCCTGGTTCCCCTTAAAGGGAACTGGATAATTTTTTTGCATTCGCCGACTGAGGCTTAGGCCCTATTTGGCACCCCCCCATTAATTTGCCTGAATTAATTGGCACCTTATTTATTGCACTTATCCCCACCAACCACTACATTTTTGATTTGTGTTTTTTGTTGGTTTGTACACTGTACTGTGGTGGGACATCCTGGTCCTTTTTAGGATCTTCAGCTTTCCCAATCAAACCCTCCCTGGAGACTTCATGTGTGGCAGCTGTTAGTCAAAAGGGGGGGCAGTATTGGTGGGCCTCCCATAAACTTACGGGCGCCGGAAAGCCCTAAGATCCCCTCCTTGCTGGGTCCAGTTGCGGCTGGACACACCGAGAGGGGAAGTTGGTCCTGACCACCACTCGAGCAATTGTGTGTTCACTTGTGGTGTGAGGTACGAAAGCAAGGGGAATGAGGGAACTGGAATATGAAGACTGATTGGATAAGTTACACTAGAGAAAAGGTGTTTGGTGGGGTAATGATTACTGTGTATTAATACATTAATGGGCCATACAATAAACTTCTGGGGTATTGATCACTAAAAACATATCAGAGGACACATGGACATCCTTAAGAATGTAAGAAAAGAAGTTAGGCTTCAAGTTCGGTAAGGGTTTTTCACAGTGAAAACAGTAAAACTATGGAACTGTCTCACAGTGGATGTTGTGATGTTCATTGGAACATTGGATGTTTAAAAAAAAGCAGGATGATTTCTGAAAACAAGTTGCAAGTTACTGTTACTGTTATTGTACATAAAGTAGAGTTGATCCAGGGATATTTCCGATTGCCACTTGGAGTTAGGAAGGAATTTATTTTCCCCTCCATACTGTTTTGTTTTATTTTGCATTCCTCTGGATAAACGTTATGCCTCATACACACATGCAATAGCGGGGGCCGACCGCGATTTAGATGTGTATCCATGGCATACATATGCTTTTAGGCAGATAATCATGCGTGTATGGGCACTTTGTCGGGCGAAACAGACGCTCGGATCGGGTCCCGTTGCTGATCTTCCCCCTGGATCGGGCAACGTGCCCTGACCGAACGGTCATTTCGGCCCCCACATTGCCCGTGTGTATGCACTTTAGGCAGGAAATGTGGGTATTGCTAATGGTTAGACTGGATGGAAATATGTTAATTCAACCTCAATACTATACTAATTATGTAAATAATAATGCTGATTATTTATTAAAATATCAATGTTTAACAATAATTGTCCTTAAATGACAAAAGTCTTTAAATAGTGATGTTAATTCTAAACAGAATAGAAATAATAGGGAGTGGGATTTTACAATGGGAAGACTGCAAAGGAACACAAAAATGATTTTTGTTACTATAGTGGTTAATTAGCACCAACATATTCTATAGAACGTTACAATTGTATAGATCAGGCCCTACCCTGAAAAACTTTTTCCCACTTTCTTGTGAAATAGAGCTGACTCAATGCAGTGTTAAACTTGCCTGCCTGCGTTTCGCTCGCTGCTCACAGCTTTGGCAGGTTAGTTTTATCACTGCATTAGGTGAATTATTTTTGTTTACAAGGATGTAGGAATAAGTTACTTCCCTGTGAATTATAGATCCACCTGGCAGCTATTGAAAATAGTCAGTTTAGTGTTCCTTTAAGAAGCTTAATAAATAAGGCCCATTATCATTTTCTTGTGTAATAATGGTTTCACAAATTGTGCTTTAACAAAATTTGCTCATACAACTCTTTACAACAACTCATTACAACAACAGATAATAAAGGTTAGAAGGGTTGCATGAGCATGTCCGACTCCTGGGTGTAAGAGGGAGGAGAAGGATTCACCACATAGGGGTAAGAAATAACGCAGCACATGCACTTACTTAGTATAGGTGCCTGAGTGATAAACACCTATTAGTGAAAACTCTCCAGATGTGTAGTGTCACCAGATTGCCCCACTAAGTCTAAATATGTGTTTGAGCATTCAGGGGTATGGCCTGGCGGTCCAGGTTGGTGCTTCAGTAGGCCCTCTTCTTGACCCATATTCTCTAGTCCTATTGTTGGGAGCACTGTGTATTCATTTAGATCAACTGGACTTTGAAACTTCAAGTCTAGTTGATGTAACTGAATACAACAGATATACCATGACCTGGATGAATGAGAACCTTCACAAGTATATTGTTAGGAGTTATGTCTTTAAATGTATACATTGTTGCACATCCTAGTGAATTCTGTCTCTCCTTCTCCAGCTGTTTGAGCTCAGCTTTTTTACTCTCTTCCAAGAGAGAACCTACAGCTCTCCATCAACAGTCTATCAAGATAATCAAAGAATCTATGCATTCTTCTGTACCCCCTACTTATCTTCTTTTTTGACCCCTTGTTTCTTGTCACATGTCCTGCATTCCTCACAAGCAATCTTCTCCACAAATCCTTAACTAAGTCCATATCTCTTGGTTTGCCCTAAATCTTAGTCATCAAGCCTTTAAAGTCCAGGTCGCAATGTCGACTTATCCATGTCCTCTATGCAGCAGCATCTGGTTGACTAACTATGAAGCTCTGAGAGTGGGTGGGTCTCGCCATCATTGCGACAAGACTTTGAAAGTTTGATGAGCCAAATTTAGGAAACCTAGTGGTATAGGTGCCTTATATATTTGTATCTATATTTTGTATCTGTAGTACCTTATAAACATATACATTTACTAGACTTTTATATAATGTACTACATATTATTTACTAGACTTATAATAATGTACTACATATTATTCATGATATGAATACACATTCATGAAAGATACAGAGAATTGCAGAAAAACTGATTATGACAACATAACATCATACTGTGGTCATAAAGACTGGGCGAGGTAAGAGGCCATCTTGTATTGTTTGAAACATAATCCTCATATAAATCGCTATGACTTTTCTTGTATCTCTGCCACAGATTTCAAGTTAACTTGGTCTATTATTACCAGGCTGTTACTTCATTTACTTTACATCCACTAAAATGTGGCATTGCTGGTTCAAGGATATTACAGGAAAAAAGGCGTGTGTCATAGTACAGCCTATCACAGGGACCCCTTGAGGGTCTTCAGAAGTGCTACCATGAGACCCACTGCAGTTCAATTAGTGATGTTCTAAGCCAAAAATACAAAAAGGCCATATTGAACTTCTTGCTGTGAGATTTGGACAGAATGGCTGACTGGCTAAAGAAAATCCCAGAAATGATATTAACCTATTGGCACAGCAAGACGAGGTAAAGAATCTTAATATCGACTATGCATCTAGATCGAATCTCCCTCACAGCTTTCCAGTTATTGCTGGAGTTGGCTTAGGAGTACAGAGTGCAAAAATGTTTAACCGTGCACTTGGAGATAAACCAAGAAAATCCTTTCCCCGTACTGTCAAACTTGAAAGGATCGGAAGGCCTGTTATCAGTAGATCAGTTCAGGTAAGAGCCCATTTGGCCTGAATGAAAAAATAATAAAGCTCTACATTTGACAGTTGGTGCTTCGGATTGTAGGAATTAAAACAGCTGCTCTGAGTTATCACATACCCCCTCATAGTTTGTGTTGGGGTTTATATTGCTGTTAACTGTGGTATCCTCTGACTTCTTCAAAGGAAAATAATGCCCTTTAAAGGAAAACTAAAGGCAAAATACAAGACCAGATGAAACACAAATTTAGCGCTCTTAAATAAAAATTTTTAGATTTTATGTTAAATGGCCTAATTGCCCCCCCCAAAACCTTGACCTCTCAAGTTCTTAACGTTCCAAATCTGCTCCTAAATATACTTACCAGTTCCCTTGGCTGCCTTCTGCCCATCTTGCATGCCTTTTCTGTGCAGGGAAGCAGCATAAGGGGCTGTAAAATCATTAAAACTACAATTGAACAGAGACTGAATATAACACAGACTTGTAGTTTAAAGGATGTTAATGGCACCAGACTGAAATATATTTTGTAGCACTTTATCCTACGTTTTTAAGAGCACTCTTTCCCCACTGCATAGATTTACTGGTTTGTCTACTGACAAAGTTTTCCATTATAACTATTTATCATTGTAGGTGTCTTCTAGTAATGAAACAACATATTTACCCCCCAAATTGAAGCACTGCAAAAAGAGATCGTTTTACTCACTGATGCCCTTAAAGAAAAGAGATACAATACTACATCTAAGAGAAATCCATAAGGAAAGGTGAAAAATTGCATTGTATTTTTTGTTTTTTTAATTGGAAGGATTGGTATCTGTTTAAAGTCCATGTTAGGTCAAGACAAGGAGAAATTGCGAAGGGAAGGCAAGGCGATCTCCCAAATAACAGCCAGAGGTCAGACAGGTTGCAGACAAAAGGAAAAAGGCAGAGGGTTAAGATAGGCTACAGGTAATAAATTCAGGAATCCGAAGCCAAAGGATTAGGACAGGCAGCAAAAATCCTAGTCCAGTAAACAAAGCCAGGGGTCAGGAACCAAAATGATGTCCAGGAACAAAGCCAGGGGTCAAGAAGAATTCCGAACATTAACAAAGAGCACACCCAGGAAAGTCAAGGCCGGGCAATCCAAAGATTTGCACTGGCTAGTGTAGAACCAGCAAATTTAAATGTGCTGCTGTCACACATTGTGCACGTCAGGATGCCAACCTCTTGCATTTGGAAGCTGTTTTATAGTGCACCTGATATCGCTGTCTTAGTTGCAAAATGCCCTTTCCCCAGGGCTGCAGAGGGAACACCTCCCTAGATGGTGACCCTGCAAAAGATTGTAGGAAAGAAAGTACGGTGGGCATACACGATATGATCGTGGACGTACATATGCAGATCATACGACCGCAACCAATATTTTAGATTATAGTGTCTATGGACACTTTTATTGCAAACAGATTAATCCAGTTCTTGCATCTCTTAGAGGTTGTTTGCAGCTGTGGTTAGAAAAAAATACTGCATTCAATTCATAGTGTTATTATAAAAACTTTTAATGGGAACTGTGGTCCCAAACAGTTCAATTTAAATGAAAGCACCGGTTCCTACCATTAAAATGAGTCAACACCTCTCTACGTGCTGCACAGCAACATTAAAAAAATCACTGATCAGAAAGTTACTCTGCGTGGTTGCCTTTGCTTTGTGCAGGAGAAACAGAAAAAACCAGCAAGCTATGAGTTACAGTGACTGAAGGAGGGGGGTGTCGCAGCACAGGGTAGCGGCAATGGGGGCCTTGAGAAGGAAGGAAAAGGAATTGCCACATGGTTTCAGAGCAGGAAGTCCTTTTTGGACCCTTGGAAAAATTATTTTGCATAGACTGCCTTTTGGATATGCATTTTGGATACAGTTAGTTACACAACAACAAATTCAAAGTCAATGTTGAATATGGCTGGTCATCTTTTGTCAGTCAGAAGAGAAAAAATATCTGTATTAAACAAGATACATTTCTAGGCCTTACCTTTACATAGAAATCAAGCTAATACCCCAACATTGCAAATATTTAGACTTTGTTTTTCACAATACTTAGTCGCATGTATGAAGATACGAAACAAGAAGAAGAAAAAATTATTTCAAAACAAATAGGGAAATGATGATAAAATGGTTTTGTTGCAGACTTTGCTTTATGCCAAAGACTTAGAGCAGGAAATAAACCATCATACCATTACCAAACATCAGCTGGAGAAAACCAGATCTTGGTAATAGAGACAGAACGATTATTGGAAGAAAGAATTCTGCATTATGAAAAAGGAAACCAAAACTAAGGATCAGGTTGTTTTCATGACTGATTTTATGATTTATTATTATTATTTAACTGTCGACTGTTAAAATCATTTGCTTTTTGTTTCTGTAGTATGAAAAGAACATTACATCATTGCAAAAACTGAGCCAATCGGAAATCAGCAGCAAGGATGACAAGATCAGCAAACTGAAACAGCAGATATCGGACCTCTTCAAAGAAAAATCATGGTATTTTATGTGTTTATTGCTTAGATTGGTTTAGTATCTGAATGTTTTTATAATTAGAATTTAAGTCATTTAGACTGCAGTTAATTTGAGAATGTAAAAAAACAATCTAGCCTTATGATGCAAGGAATATTAGTAAGTATGAGCGCTTGTCAACTTCTTGACATTCTACTTTTAGTAAACGATGCATTTTATAGTAGCTCTGCTTGTTTTGTGATGTTGTTTATGGCCATGGAAGATGCTATACTCATATTGACTCCTATTTATATGATCACTTAATAATTGGCAGTTTCCAAATTGGTTAGTGTAAACTTTACAGGGGTACTTGGGCCTCGTATACATATACAAATTAGTTATATACTTCTAATATTAGACTGGTGGTACATACAATTGGCACTAAACAAGGAAAATTGCACCTTATTTGTTGCTTATTTGGTCATTTTGCAGCCAATTGGTAAATTCCGGTCAAACTACACAACCTAGTGCCATCAATCTTGAGCAGATTTCAGCTCAAGATTATTCAGCTACAGGTGGGAAAAACATCTTGACTTGTCCATAACTTTCTGTTCGATAAACTGCATACCCCCATAATTCCTACGCAATCTATTGTACAGACGGTACACATGGGTTTTTTGTGTATTGCTGATTCAATCAAATTGGTCCAAAATAATTAACACAAATTTTTCTCAATATAACACAGTGCTTTGTTATAAAACCCTGTGGTATTTTATGTTAAGTGTCCTAGCTAAAGTAACAGCAATTAATTTATCTGCACTAGAGCAGATCTGATCATATGTTTTTCACTAAATACAATACAGGGAGCATAGACAACAGATGGATGAGCTCCAAAAGGAATTAAGTCACCTTACAAATGAAATTCAATCTCTTCAAATGCAGCTAAAGAAGAGAACGCTTTTAACAGGTTTGAAAGACATGATGGAGCTCTACCAAACGTAAAATCTAACCGTTACATTTGATCATGAATGTTTATTTGAAATAAAATGGGTCTGTTAATAATATAATAAAAATGACCCTAATGAAATAATTAAGGGAGTAAAACTGAAATATATTTGTATTATTACAAAATAATATATTTATACATTATATTGTATAACAGGCAATCAACATGCTTTTCATTCTAATGCTGGGTATACAAGGTCTGATATTTCAACCCTATTAACCAATATTTCAGTCATTTACAGTAGGTCAAAATATTATGGTCATTTTCAGTGTGACACCAATGTCACTCAACTTTCATCACAAATCGGACAATAATATTTGATCGCACAAGTCGGTAATTTCAGGCGATAGTGCGGTCTTCTTTGGACACACAGTCGGTTTGGTTGAAATGCCTACTGTGAAACTTTATGCTCGACTGCTGGTATTTCAACCTTATCAACTGAACTATTTGGCAGTTGTTTGATCGGTTTTCGACCCATTTTTCACTCCAATTTTTTAAAATTACATTTTGTGTGCTAGATAACACAATATGTATATTCTAGCAGATTTCTTTGTGCGCAGACCTGTTGAGTGTGTGCATGTTCAAGCGCACAGCATAGATGATATATCAGGCCATGTGTCCCAGTCTACAACCCTTAGGCAATTTCCTAAGAAAGTTGACTTGAACGCTCCCCAATTTTAAATACAAGGCAATTGCTTGCAGGAGTGTTATATGGCACTTGTATGTATCAGATAGTGTCTCTCTTCTCTTTTCCTGAATTAGCATATCCTAGGAAACAGTATAATGCTGTATTTCTATAATAAAATCACATAGAAAGTAAATCATCTTTGATTAGCAAATTTTTAGCTGTAAGTCAAGTCAAGGACCATCACTCCAATGGACAGTATTGGTGGGGGGGTCATAAGTCCTCCAAGACCAGGAAATTGGGGTAGAGTGCGCTACCTCCACAACACCACCCAACAGTGGTTAAGACAGAACTAGCAAGTAATACATTACTTTTCTAGCCAGATTCACCTAAAAAAACTTTTACTACAGCGAGCTATATTCAAAGCTTCCTCTACTCTCCACAAATGGTTACAGGCATTCATGAGTTATTTCCCCAGGTAGAGGGAGGTTCCTACCATATTGAAAATCGTTGAGTAACTGGAAGGTTTGCTGTAATAAAACATTTTATTTTGAATGACTGGACAAATATGTATCTTTGGTAAGAACTACTACCAAATAATTAACCATTTAATTAAGGCTATGAGTAAGGAAATTATGTTGTAACCTGAACTTCTTACATTAGATTCCTATCAGGACCGTTTTTAGGCATAGGCCACCTAGGCAAGAGCTAGGGCACCATGTTGATCCCAGGGCCGCATCTCCCATTAGCCACAATGATCCATGTGCCTCAGGTGGCATCCTTGGATGAAAGAACCAGGGGGCCGGCAGATCAGTAGCGGTAAAAAAAAAATACTAAGCTTCTGGCCGGCGGCACTTATGGACAATGCGTGCACAACCGCTTGCATTGTGTCCATTGGTATTGTGCTTGCTAGCCGTTTTTTTTGCTCCTGCTCCCTTCTTTCTCCCCCGCTGCACAATGTCCAAATTCCAATCACAATCGCAACCTTGAACACCCCCCCCCCCCCTTGGACCTGTCACCTAACCCAGGAGCAGTACGCGCCACACACAGAGCCAGAGTGAATGATGCACGGCCGGCACATACAGAGAGTAAATGAACTCTGAGACATGGAGCAACTCAGACAGGTAGTTACAGCTTCTGGTCAGTCGGTACATTCTCCAAATACAGCACAACTCCAGAGTTGTACTGGGGAACTGAGGGAAGACTGTCATTTTGTATTTACAGTTTAAATATGGCCTACTTGAGTTTTGGGGGATTAAAAGTGGGCTGGGCTCTGGGGTCTTCATGGGCCACTGTATAGGAGGGGTATGTGGTCATGGGGGGTGCTGGGAGAAAATAGTGATGTCTCTGACAAAGACCCATCACCATACCTCCCAGCACCCCCCATGTACACATCCCCCAACCCCTCCCTATATAAAGAGACTCTCTGGGTATTTGGTCGTGGGGGTTTCTGGGAGATATTGGTGAGGGGTCTCTGTATATGAGGGGGTGGGGTATGTGGTCACGGGGGTGCTGAGAGATATTGGTGATGGGTCACTGTATGGGGAGCAGTGTGTAGCTAATATCACAGGGCCCATAGCAAGATTTTAGATGGGGGCCCCCCTTCATAAAAATCAATTTGGTCCAAACTAACATGGCAAAACTGCAGCAAGGTCATTTAAAGGGCATGTCCACCCTACTTAAAAAAATTACCCCATGTAGTTTAGCCCCACAAACTTAATTTTCATTTTACTTTACTTAGGAGGGTGGACATGCCTGCAGGGTACCTGGATGGGGCCCCCTTTTTTGGCTCTGGGCCCCATAGCAACTGCTATGGTTGCTATAGTGATTCCTACACCCCTGATGGGGAGGGCTTAACCTAGGGTGTATGACACTGACAGTGAGTTTTTTGTGTGGGGTAAAAAAAGTGCCTTTTCTTTGTGTCAGTGAGTTTTTGGCAACCTTTGGGGTGGGGTTCTTGCCTTGCTGGGTGCCTGTCAACTTTTCCATCCCAGAATATTTCAATTGCTGTGAAAGTGATATTTAGTTTCAATGTTAAGTGTTTTGTGTGTTTCTGGAAGCCCTTTTGGGTGTTTGCCTTGGTCTTTTTTGTGTATTGGGCCTTCTAGGTGCCTATCTTGCTTCTCAATCACATAATCTCTTGAGCATTAAGTAGTGAAATGTATGTGCTGTGTATCTGTGTTTTGGGGAGACTTTTTTGTGTATCTTGTTTTTTTTTTGGGGGGAGGGGGTGCTTATATAGATATTTGGCATTGCAGTTGCTCATTAGTAAAGTTAAAGTACCCTGAGGTAAATTCCCATGTACCCATATCAAATCCAGGAGGCACAGATTAATGCTTTTATATCAGGTGTTTCTGGGACATTACTTTCCCCAGTAAGGGGTTAAATTTTAGTTTTGGGGGTGGACATGCCCTTTAAAGGGAAAGTAATGTCCCAGAACACCTTGATATAAAAGCATTAATCTGTGCCTCCTGGATTTGATATGGGTACTGGGAATTTTACCGCGTCGAAAGAGAGAAAGAGTGAGAGAGAGAGAGTTATGGAATTATCTGCTCTGACTTGGAATGCTATGTGCAGCTGGGATGGCAGACCAGTTTCAGAAGAGAAGCTTTCCCAGTGTCTGTCCGAAAAGCTGGCTAAGGGATAAAAGCCTCTGTGCAGCAGGACTGTTGCAGGCTGGATGAAACACAGAATGGGTGGTACACAGGAATGTAATGCCAAATCAGGCCAGCTCTGCCTCTCCAATTTTCAGATATGTGAAAATGAACAGCAGTTCATTTAAACCAGCAACGTAATAAACTCACACACACAGAAGGCTGCAATGCAGTAAGGTCTAGTTGTTTCTATATATCAAATAGTTTTCAAGCTTCATCTGTTTAATAACCAGACAAATCCATTAAATCCCCAATAGAATCTGTACTTACAGGATACTGTATAATTGTATAATATATAGCAGAAACATGATTCAAGTACAACAGAGTATGTGATGTTATCTGACAGCAAATATTACAATTAACCCTATTACATGCAATAAGGCATTATATCAGTATGTTTTCTACTCTTTGGTTCCTTAATAAATGCAGAAATGGGGATTAAAGGACAACTGTACTTGTTGCTCCCACCCTTTTGGCCCAGGCCTAACCAATGGAGGACATGTTCTGCAAGAAGTTCTCCTTCCCATTGGATAGATCCCAAACTGAGTTGGGGCAGAGCTTAGAAAATACACAGGGAGATTCAATAAAAGTTCTTATCGTTTAAATAGTGCTAATTTTGCCCCACCACCAATCAGATTTATTTACATTTGAAAGCTAACATCTGATTGGTTGGGGAAAAAATAAGCACCATTTAAACGATAGAAATTTTATTGAATAACCCTGACAGTTGTCTTTATATGTCTATATTCTCAAACTTTTAGTATAACATTTGATATATAACTAACACTTGTTTTGCATGTATTGCATCCACTATAATGTTCCCGTTTACATGTCATGCAAGATCATGTGTACCATTTTTATTGAAAAATATTGCAAAGCATCTAACAATTACAAAGCATCTAACTGCAGTTTTCATGCAGGAAATAAATAGCCAGGTACAAACCGTTTAATGTAAAATGTGACCACCGCAAATTCTTATTCTGTGTCCTGGGATCTGATTTTAACAATGATTTTCCTGAATGTATCTCATGCACCAGATTACAACACAAGTGAACTAGATCCTTGGGCCCTCTGTGGAATTAGTGCTGCTGCTTGGGTAAAAACACACAAACATGTAGAAAAGGTTTCCCACAGAGCTAGGGAACTGATGTCACAGAGTAACCCAACTTTGCTGAAATTTCCATCCCCCTCTGGTCTCCAGTCAACAAGATGAGGGAAGATGTCACATTCCCGGGATGCCCTCCTGCTGCTGACCCAACCAGAAACTTTTTTTTGCTAACAACAGATATCTGGGACATATCACTTAGTAGATTTTTCAGCAGAAAAGGCAGCTAGAAAGCTTAGGGAGAGAGGGGCCAAAAGAAGCAAAAGCCCTTCACTGAGCATAAAGCAAGAAACACCTTCTTATAACAGAAGGCATCTTGTAGTCTCATGCTATATGAATACATTGCCCAAAAGCCTAAGAAACAGAAGAAAATTTCTTACTCCCATGTTTCCCAGAGTAGGGGCGGAGATATGCAAAACACTCCTTTATGTCCCTTAGCTAATGCATGTGTCCAGAACCGCTGGCTAATAACATGCCATAAAGCTTAATTATAAGCCAATCATCTGATTTTTCTGCAAATAGATTGTTTGGCAGTTTGACTCATGTACCTCCCTTGGAAGTTGGATACTGCTTCGCAGGGTTGCATCACTTCATGCATGTTTGTACAATGTAACAAAAGATCCATTTTTAAAGTACATGTTCTCCCTCACCCTATCACAAACTTTGAAGACTGAGTAATCATCCCCAAACACTATTTTAGCAATTTTACTTTCTTCCTGGCTCCCCTAAGTCCAATATCTTACCATGAACTGTTCTTGTCCGTGTCCCTTGTCGTTCTCTGAAGCTCTTCTGGGTTGTGGTGGCACTGTTTGCCAGCTTTATGGCTGCGCAAGCTCACTTTGAGCTCACAAAGCCGTAAAGGAGGCATCAGAAAGCAACAAGTCTTTTGTGTGTACCCAGTTTAAAGGTCCAATACACAACTGGGATCCACAGCAAACTTGTATGCAGGTAGAACCAGTGCAAATGTGTTACCTACATCAGAAAAACAGAAAATTAATTATCCACAGATTTCCCCATCTGATGCAGATTTGGTGCACACACAGTGGCAAGCGCAGGATTTCCAAGGGGGAATTCCTAAATGGGCTACCACTGAACAAACGTTTATATATGGATCATTATAATAATAGTAAATTATTATATATTCTCTAATTGCATTATACAGTACGGATATTCCCTTTACTTTTGTTTATAGAGTATATCATTAGGCTGGGTACACACAGACAGATTTTTCGGGGGACAACTTACCGATATTTCTGTGTATTAGTTGGTCGGGCCGAAAAATCTCAGGTGATTTCATTGGCTGCGGTGAACACTGTCTGTCGGCATTACCTGGATCGTTTGACCAGGCAATTTGACATGCTGGTAAATCATCGCCGATGGTGTGGACCATAGGAGACATTTGCCACTCTAAGTGGTGAATGGTCGGGAGAGAAAATTCTGGCCTTGTGTACACAGCCAAACGCTCTGTTTTACTGCACCTCTACATTTGCACTACATACTATAGTGTCTTTCAAAGTCAGTTGGTGACACCTGACAGCGGATCTGACAGAATTTGCTGAATATGTGTCAGTATCGTGCCCTATCGGCGATTAGAGGGAGCCAATATATAAGACCCTGTATGGGCACAGTGAACAATTATTCTTGTATAAAAAATATATGAAACAATCACTCCTGTGTTGTATACTATATATACAACCCACCTCCAGGATTTCTTAATGTCCCTATTCCTGCTCACTACGCTCCATCACAGTGTAGTAGGTACAGTAAGTTTTGTATAAAACTCAGTCTCAGCAATCACATCAGGCAGCAGTAGGGTTAATGTTGATACAGATCACTATGCTGCTGTCAATCACAGGACAGACTGGATACTTTTTTGAAACAAACAAATGTGGCTTCTCACCACAGCTCATTAACAATGTAACAATCTATGTCACAATCTATGTCACAGTCTATGTCACAGTCTATGTCACAGTCTATGTCACAGTCTATGTATATATATAACAGTCAAGTCCCATCTATGTAACAATCTATATAAGTCTATGCACAATCTATATAACAAGCTATATAACAGTCTATTTAACAATCTATGCAACAGTCTATGTAACAGTGTATGTCTATGTAACAGTCTATGTAACAATCTATATAACAGTCTATGTACCCATCTATGGACACAGGAGAGGTAGAATAGCAGACTGCATTGAACAGGCAGAAAGGGGGGATTCCAGGCACCCCCTTAACATGCCCCTGACACAGTGTCATGTGCTGGAAATGACATTAGTAAATCACACAGGTGGCCAGATACAGGCTCTACATATACAATCCAGCTTGGTCCATTTCTACAGTTAAATAAAATTGCAGCCTGGTAAACTTTAGCTTAATTTGTGACACTTGGGACAGCTTACAGAATTACAACAGGATCTCATTTAAATTACAGACAGCCTGTCAAACTGTCACAATGACTAAACACCAAAGGGAAAATTGCAAATGTTGTGCAGGGTTTATTTTTTTTTCTATATATTACCCTCCAACATTACCCCTTAATAGTTACACCTATAGAAACACATCAAGTACAGAGCTGCAGAGGAGGATAATGAAGTGAACCCGAGGACTTGGGTAACAATATGGAGGACAAGCAAAATGCACATAATCAGCGAGAGCGGGAGTTCGTGGTACACAGTAGGTTCATTGGTGAAACATTGACATAGACCATTACAGCAGTGTACAAGGGAATCCATGCTGAACTCTGGATAAAGAAATTAAGGAACCACGGATCAAGTGAGTCTGAGCATTAAATTAGCCAACACACATGGCCAGTGCCAAGCAGGTGTGTCAGTATGGACAAAGCAGTGTATCTGTAAGTCCTGGTATAGTGACAAGCTGTGTACTGTATTTTCACATACAAGTTTAAAGGTCTACTGTACATTGTAACGGAGTACTAATGGAAGCAAGATAGCCTTCTGGTGTTATGCAGAACTGTACAAATGAGTGACTTATGCATCACTAACACTATTTAAACTATTTAACTTTCATGCTCATTATTGTGTGACTTTTATTGAATTTTGGACGCCCTGTCTTTTCAAAATCTTTTTAACAGTATTATTTGCTTTTGGTAGCATTAGAACTTTATTTGGTACATTACCCACAGTATATATATTGCACAGAGGCTAGGATATGGTATTTTTAAATATGTGAGGTTTAGATGTGTAATAAAGGCATGATATATTGAATTGTGGTCATCAATTAAGTGATGCCATTATGGGATACTTATCCAGGGGTCTGCCCCTGGTTTTTCTTTTTTTTCTATTGAAAGCCCGATATGCAATGTATATGCATGTATTTCTCAATAGTGCACCTATTTAAAGGCCAATGTTGGAGGGTATGAAATTATACACATGCTACCCCAAATACAGCCTATTTACAAACATGAACCCCTAATATTGCAATCATTTACAAATCAAGGTGGCAATCTCCCGCTACATTCACAGACATAAATGGGGTTGGGGTGGTGTTCAGAGGGCCATTTAGCAAAGTTTCAAAGGAAAACAGAAACCACTAAGATGTTCTGTGAGAATTCACCTGAACCTGCTAAATCCTCTGTGTCCCATGCACTATCCATGTTCCTATGTTTGTGGGCTCAGTGTACAACATTTAACTATTTCAATTGCTTATAGCACAGCCAAGTAACTAAAGGGTATTTAGGGTTTAGCACAGGGATCCTCACACCATGGCCCTAGTTTTTGAAACTAACACACTCCCAGTATACCCTGGCCTCCCTCTGTAATTAAGAGACTGTTGGAGGGCCATAGTTTGAGGGTCCCCTGGTTAATCAGATCCCATGCTACTGAAGGCATTGACTGTGTATTCATTCTCACTCAGTCTCAACCACAGGCATTATTAGGTCCCATGTACCGTATTTATAAATTATAACACAGAGTTGCTGTAATAATGTGATACAGTCCTCTAGGGGGACCCTATAATAACATGTAATTAGATAGGACACACTGACTGCATCTGCCATTGCTCTAACTGGGGGATACACATGATTTAAATGGCTGCAGATTGGTTGGAACGATAAGTGTGTGGTGTGTGTGTGTGTGTGTGTGGTGTGTGTGTGTGTGTGTGTGTGTGTGTGTGTGTGTGTGTGTGTGTGTGTGTTGTGTGTGTGTGTGTGTGTGTGTGTGTGTGTGTGTGTGTGTGTGTGTGTGTGTGTGTGTGTGTGTGTGTGTGTGTGGTGTGTGTGTGGTGTGTGTGTGGTGTGTGTGTGTGTTGTGTTGTGTGTGTTGTGTGTGTGTGTGTGTGTGCCGCATTTTCTTTTGCCTTGGCCCCGCGCTGTCCTGTTCGAGTCTCCTCCCGCCTTTCACGTGTAATTATCCTTTTTACTCGGTTGATCTTATTTTTGTTATGTTGCCACTTTCCTTTTTTTTTATTTATTTTTTTTTTTTTTCCGGTTTGCTTGGCCACATGCCTTGCCCTTAGGATTGAGATCCCTGCTGCCCCGAAGAGCTTACAATCTAATTGGAGCCACAGACACACATTCCGATACAAAGCGTTCTAAAACAGATGGCTGACAGGGATGCTGGAAGCTGGAGTATGAAGCCAGCCAGGTGAAGAAACTTCCCCTACCAGACCGCACAACCTGCCGTTCCCCCTTTATAATAACCTGGCAGATCTCGGCTCAACCGCTCGTGCAAACACCCCCCCCACAATACCCATCTAGCCGGGTCCAGTGCCACACACCCTATTCGCCAAGCCCACTCGTTTGACAGAGCCAATGGGCATTAAGAATCCCTGATCTGTCATCCAATCAACAGCCGAGGAAGCTCGTTTCATTGAAAGGGACCAACAGAGAGGGGAGGGTGTGACGTCGCCGGTAGTTTAGTTGCGCGGTGCGAGCTCGCAGTGCCGCAGTGCAGCGTGCGGTAGGCTGTTTAGCGTCCTTCTCGTCGCCTGGCAACGACTGTGGGTCACGTGACTAAGGCCTTTAAAACCTGCACAGGGTCGCGCTGGTGTTTTATGTGCAAATGACAGGGTAGATCTCAGTCTGTGTCCGTAGGTAGAGATCCACGTTTATTCAGACATGACACCACTGCTGCTCAGTTCTTATTAAATAGTGGATTAGGCTGGACAGTGTGTCCATTAGAACCATCATGCAGTTACATTGCTACAGTGGTTACATGGTATTCAGCATGGAAAAGGGTGTAACTGTTCACATTACCCTATAGCAGGGATGTCAGGCTTGTGGGCCCTTCAGATTATGAAACAACATTGATTAGAATGCAGAATCTAGACCTGGGTCCCCACAGCAACTAAATTAATAAGGGGGGCTTTTGGCTAAGATCAAGTGTAGTATCTGTTCTTATCAGTTGAAGGTGGAGAGGGGGGACGTGTCTCTGATGCTGTCCTCCCAACCTCCCGCCTGGTAGGAATGGGTCTGCACCACTACACTTGGTCGAGGTCCGGAGCAGAGGAGTGGCTTGGAAGCCCGGTTTACCCTGTGCATTATGTACACACGGACACCGTTTTTTTACTCCTTGCACATCCTGGTTCCCCTTAAAGGGAACTGGATAATTTTTTTGCATTCGCCGACTGAGGCTTAGGCCCTATTTGGCACCCCCCCATTAATTTGCCTGAATTAATTGGCACCTTATTTATTGCACTTATCCCCACCAACCACTACATTTTTGATTTGTGTTTTTTGTTGGTTTGTACACTGTACTGTGGTGGGACATCCTGGTCCTTTTTAGGATCTTCAGCTTTCCCAATCAAACCCTCCCTGGAGACTTCATGTTGGCAGCTGTTAGTCAAAAGGGGGGGCAGTATTGGTGGGCCTCCCATAAACTTACGGGCGCCGGAAAGCCCTAAGATCCCCTCCTTGCTGGGTCCAGTTGCGCTGGACACACCGAGAGGGGAAGTTGGTCCTGACCACCACTCGAGCAATTGTGTGTTCACTTGTGGTGTGAGGTACGAAAGCAAGGGGAATGAGGGAACTGGAATATGAAGACTGATTGGATAAGTTACACTAGAGAAAAGGTGTTTGGTGGGGTAATGATTACTGTGTATTAATACATTAATGGGCCATACAATAAACTTCTGGGGTATTGATCACTAAAAACATATCAGAGGACACATGGACATCCTTAAGAATGTAAGAAAAGAAGTTAGGCTTCAAGTTCGGTAAGGGTTTTTCACAGTGAAAACAGTAAAACTATGGAACTGTCTCACAGTGGATGTTGTGATGTTCATTGGAACATTGGATGTTTAAAAAAAAGCAGGATGATTTCTGAAAACAAGTTGCAAGTTACTGTTACTGTTATTGTACATAAAGTAGAGTTGATCCAGGGATATTTCCGATTGCCACTTGGAGTTAGGAAGGAATTTATTTTCCCCTCCATACTGTTTTGTTTTATTTTGCATTCCTCTGGATAAACGTTATGCCTCATACACACATGCAATAGCGGGGGCCGACCGCGATTTAGATGTGTATCCATGGCATACATATGCTTTTAGGCGATAATCATGCGTGTATGGGCACTTTGTCGGGCGAAACAGACGCTCGGATCGGGTCCCGTTGCTGATCTTCCCCCTGGATCGGGCAACGTGCCCTGACCGAACGGTCATTTCGGCCCCCACATTGCCCGTGTGTATGCACTTTAGGCAGGAAATGTGGGTATTGCTAATGGTTAGACTGGATGAAATATGTTAATTCAACCTCAATACTATACTAATTTATGTAAATAATAATGCTGATTATTTATTAAAATATCAATGTTTAACAATAATTGTCCTTAAATGACAAAAGTCTTTAAATAGTGATGTTAATTCTAAACAGAATAGAAATAATAGGGAGTGGGATTTTACAATGGGAAGACTGCAAAGGAACACAAAAATGATTTTTGTTACTATAGTGGTTAATTAGCACCAACATATTCTATAGAACGTTACAATTGTATAGATCAGGCCCTACCCTGAAAAACTTTTTCCCACTTTCTTGTGAAATAGAGCTGACTCAATGCAGTGTTAAACTTGCCTGCCTGCGTTTCGCTCGCTGCTCACAGCTTTGGCAGGTTAGTTTTATCACTGCATTAGGTGAATTATTTTTGTTTACAAGGATGTAGGAATAAGTTACTTCCCTGTGAATTATAGATCCACCTGGCAGCTATTGAAAATAGTCAGTTTAGTGTTCCTTTAAGAAGCTTAATAAATAAGGCCCATTATCATTTTCTTGTGTAATAATGGTTTCACAAATTGTGCTTTAACAAAATTTGCTCATACAACTCTTTACAACAACTCATTACAACAACAGATAATAAAGGTTAGAAGGGTTGCATGAGCATGTCCGACTCCTGGGTGTAAGAGGGAGGAGAAGGATTCACCACATAGGGGTAAGAAATAACGCAGCACATGCACTTACTTAGTATAGGTGCCTGAGTGATAAACACCTATTAGTGAAAACTCTCCAGATGTGTAGTGTCACCAGATTGCCCCACTAAGTCTAAATATGTGTTTGAGCATTCAGGGGTATGGCCTGGCGGTCCAGGTTGGTGCTTCAGTAGGCCCTCTTCTTGACCCATATTCTCTAGTCCTATTGTTGGGAGCACTGTGTATTCATTTAGATCAACTGGACTTTGAAACTTCAAGTCTAGTTGATGTAACTGAATACAACAGATATACCATGACCTGGATGAATGAGAACCTTCACAAGTATATTGTTAGGAGTTATGTCTTTAAATGTATACATTGTTGCACATCCTAGTGAATTCTGTCTCTCCTTCTCCAGCTGTTTGAGCTCAGCTTTTTTACTCTCTTCCAAGAGAGAACCTACAGCTCCATCAACAGTCTATCAAGATAATCAAAGAATCTATGCATTCTTCTGTACCCCCTACTTATCTTCTTTTTTGACCCCTTGTGTTCTTGTCACATGTCCTGCATTCCTCACAAGCAATCTTCTCCACAAATCCTTAACTAAGTCCATATCTCTTGGTTTGCCCTAAATCTTAGTCATCAAGCCTTTAAAGTCCAGGTCGCAATGTCGACTTATCCATGTCCTCTATGCAGAGTCTGGTTGACTAACTATGAAGCTCTGAGAGTGGGTGGGTCTCGCCATCATTGCGACAAAGACTTTGAAAGTTTGATGAGCCAAATTTAGGAAACCCTAGTGGTATAGGTGCCTTATATATTTGTATCTTATTTTGTATCTGTAGTACCTTATAAACATATACATTTACTAGACTTTATATAATGTACTACATATTATTTACTAGACTTATAATAATGTACTACATATTATTCATGATATGAATACACATTCATGAAAGATACAGAGAATTGCAGAAAAACTGATTATGACAACATAACATCATACTGTGGTCATAAAGACTGGGCGAGGTAAGAGGCCATCTTGTATTGTTTGAAACATAATCCTCATATAAATCGCTATGACTTTTCTTGTATCTCTGCCACAGATTTCAAGTTAACTTGGTCTATTATTACCAGGCTGTTACTTCATTTACTTTACATCCACTAAAATGTGGCATTGCTGGTTCAAGGATATTACAGGAAAAAAAGGCGTGTGTCATAGTACAGCCTATCACAGGGACCCCTTGAGGGTCTTCAGAAGTGCTACCATGAGACCCACTGCAGTTCAATTAGTGATGTTCTAAGCCAAAAATACAAAAAGGCCATATTGAACTTCTTGCTGTGAGATTTGGACAGAATGGCTGACTGGCTAAAGAAAATCCCAAAATGATATTAACCTATTGGCACAGCAAGACGAGGTAAAGAATCTTAATATCGACTATGCATCTAGATCGAATCTCCCTCACAGCTTTCCAGTTATTGCTGGAGTTGGCTTAGGAGTACAGAGTGCAAAAATGTTTAACCGTGCACTTGGAGATAAACCAAGAAAATCCTTTCCCCGTACTGTCAAACTTGAAAGGATCGGAAGGCCTGTTATCAGTAGATCAGTTCAGGTAAGAGCCCATTTGGCCTGAATGAAAAAATAATAAAGCTCTACATTTGACAGTTGGTGCTTCGGATTGTAGGAATTAAAACAGCTGCTCTGAGTTATCACATACCCCCTCATAGTTTGTGTTGGGGTTTATATTGCTGTTAACTGTGGTATCCTCTGACTTCTTCAAAGGAAAATAATGCCCTTTAAAGGAAAACTAAAGGCAAAATACAAGACCAGATGAAACACAAATTTAGCGCTCTTAAATAAAAATTTTTAGATTTTATGTTAAATGGCCTAATTGCCCCCCCCAAAACCTTGACCTCTCAAGTTCTTAACGTTCCAAATCTGCTCCTAAATATACTTACCAGTTCCCTTGGCTGCCTTCTGCCCATCTTGCATGCCTTTTCTGTGCAGGGAAGCAGCATAAGGGGCTGTAAAATCATTAAAACTACAATTGAACAGAGACTGAATATAACACAGACTTGTAGTTTAAAGGATGTTAATGGCACCAGACTGAAATATATTTTGTAGCACTTTATCCTACGTTTTTAAGAGCACTCTTTCCCCACTGCATAGATTTACTGGTTTGTCTACTGACAAAGTTTTCCATTATAACTATTTATCATTGTAGGTGTCTTCTAGTAATGAAACAACATATTTACCCCCCAAATTGAAGCACTGCAAAAAGAGATCGTTTTACTCACTGATGCCCTTAAAGAAAAGAGATACAATACTACATCTAAGAGAAATCCATAAGGAAAGGTGAAAAATTGCATTGTATTTTTTGTTTTTTTAATTGGAAGGATTGGTATCTGTTTAAAGTCCATGTTAGGTCAAGACAAGGAGAAATTGCGAAGGGAAGGCAAGGCGATCTCCCAAATAACAGCCAGAGGTCAGGACAGGTTGCAGACAAAAGGAAAAAGGCAGAGGGTTAAGATAGGCTACAGGTAATAAATTCAGGAATCCGAAGCCAAAGGATTAGGACAGGCAGCAAAAATCCTAGTCCAGTAAACAAAGCCAGGGGTCAGGAACCAAAATGATGTCCAGGAACAAAGCCAGGGGTCAAGAAGAATTCCGAACATTAACAAAGACACACCCAGGAAAGTCAAGGCCGGGCAATCCAAAGATTTGCACTGGCTAGTGTAGAACCAGCAAATTTAAATGTGCTGCTGTCACACATTGTGCACGTCAGGATGCCAACCTCTTGCATTTGGAAGCTGTTTTATAGTGCACCTGATATCGCTGTCTTAGTTGCAAAATGCCCTTTCCCCAGGGCTGCAGAGGGAACACCTCCCTAGATGGTGACCCTGCAAAAGATTGTAGGAAAGAAAGTACGGTGGGCATACACGATATGATCGTGGACGTACATATGCAGATCATACGACCGCAACCAATATTTTAGATTATAGTGTCTATGGACACTTTTATTGCAAACAGATTAATCCAGTTCTTGCATCTCTTAGAGGTTGTTTGCAGCTGTGGTTAGAAAAAAATACTGCATTCAATTCATAGTGTTATTATAAAAACTTTTAATGGGAACTGTGGTCCCAAACAGTTCAATTTAAATGAAAGCACCGGTTCCTACCATTAAAATGAGTCAACACCTCTCTACGTGCTGCACAGCAACATTAAAAAAATCACTGATCAGAAAGTTACTCTGCGTGGTTGCCTTTGCTTTGTGCAGGAGAAACAGAAAAAACCAGCAAGCTATGAGTTACAGTGACTGAAGGAGGGGGGTGTCGCAGCACAGGGTAGCGGCAATGGGGGCCTTGAGAAGGAAGGAAAAGAATTGCCACATGGTTTCAGAGCAGGAAGTCCTTTTTGGACCCTTGGAAAATTATTTTGCATAGACTGCCTTTTGGATATGCATTTTGGATACAGTTAGTTACACAACAACAAATTCAAAGTCAATGTTGAATATGGCTGGTCATCTTTTGTCAGTCAGAAGAGAAAAAATATCTGTATTAAACAAGATACATTTCTAGGCCTTACCTTTACATAGAAATCAAGCAATACCCCAACATTGCAAATATTTAGACTTTGTTTTTCACAATACTTAGTCGCATGTATGAAGATACGAAACAAGAAGAAGAAAAAATTATTTCAAAACAAATAGGGAAATGATGATAAAATGGTTTTGTTGCAGACTTTGCTTTATGCCAAAGACTTAGAGCAGGAAATAAACCATCATACCATTACCAAACATCAGCTGGAGAAAACCAGATCTTGGTAATAGAGACAGAACGATTATTGGAAGAAAGAATTCTGCATTATGAAAAAGGAAACCAAAACTAAGGATCAGGTTGTTTTCATGACTGATTTTATGATTTATTATTATTATTTAACTGTCGACTGTTAAAATCATTTGCTTTTTGTTTCTGTAGTATGAAAAGAACATTACATCATTGCAAAAACTGAGCCAATCGGAAATCAGCAGCAAGGATGACAAGATCAGCAAACTGAAACAGCAGATATCGGACCTCTTCAAAGAAAAATCATGGTATTTTATGTGTTTATTGCTTAGATTGGTTTAGTATCTGAATGTTTTTATAATTAGAATTTAAGTCATTTAGACTGCAGTTAATTTGAGAATGTAAAAAAACAATTAGCCTTATGATGCAAGGAATATTAGTAAGTATGAGCGCTTGTCAACTTCTTGACATTCTACTTTTAGTAAACGATGCATTTTATAGTAGCTCTGCTTGTTTTGTGATGTTTTTATGGCCATGGAAGATGCTATACTCATATTGACTCCTATTTATATGATCACTTAATAATTGGCAGTTTCCAAATTGGTTAGTGTAAACTTTACAGGGGTACTTGGGCCTCGTATACATATACAAATTAGTTATATACTTCTAATATTAGACTGGTGGTACATACAATTGGCACTAAACAAGGAAAATTGCACCTTATTTGTTGCTTATTTGGTCATTTTGCAGCCAATTGGTAAATTCCGGTCAAACTACACAACCTAGTGCCATCAATCTTGAGCAGATTTCAGCTCAAGATTATTCAGCTACAGGTGGGAAAAACATCTTGACTTGTCCATAACTTTCTGTTCGATAAACTGCATACCCCCATAATTCCTACGCAATCTATTGTACAGACGGTACACATGGGTTTTTTGTGTATTGCTGATTCAATCAAATTGGTCCAAAATAATTAACACAAATTTTTCTCAATATAACACAGTGCTTTGTTATAAAACCCTGTGGTATTTTATGTTAAGTGTCCTAGCTAAAGTAACAGCAATTAATTTATCTGCACTAGAGCAGATCTGATCATATGTTTTTCACTAAATACAATACAGGGAGCATAGACAACAGATGGATGAGCTCCAAAAGGAATTAAGTCACCTTACAAATGAAATTCAATCTCTTCAAATGCAGCTAAAGAAGAGAACGCTTTTAACAGGTTTGAAAGACATGATGGAGCCTACCAAACGTAAAATCTAACCGTTACATTTGATCATGAATGTTTATTTGAAATAAAATGGTCTGTTAATAATATAATAAAAATGACCCTAATGAAATAATTAAGGGAGTAAAACTGAAATATATTTGTATTATTACAAAATAATATATTTATACATTATATTGTATAACAGGCAATCAACATGCTTTTCATTCTAATGCTGGGTATACAAGGTCTGATATTTCAACCCTATTAACCAATATTTCAGTCATTTACAGTAGGTCAAAATATTATGGTCATTTTCAGTGTGACACCAATGTCACTCAACTTTCATCACAAATCGGACAATAATATTTGATCGCACAAGTCGGTAATTTCAGGCGATAGTGCGGTCTTCTTTGGACACACAGTCGGTTTGGTTGAAATGCCTACTGTGAAACTTTATGCTCGACTGCTGGTATTTCAACCTTATCAACTGAACTATTATGGCAGTTGTTTGATCGGTTTTCGACCCATTTTTCACTCCAATTTTTTAAAATTACATTTTGTGTGCTAGATAACACAATATGTATATTCTAGCAGATTTCTTTGTGCGCAGACCTGTTGAGTGTGTGCATGTTCAAGCGCACAGCATAGATGATATATCAGGCCATGTGTCCCAGTCTACAACCCTTAGGCAATTTCCTAAGAAAGTTGACTTGAACGCTCCCCAATTTTAAATACAAGGCAATTGCTTGCAGGAGTGTTATATGGCACTTGTATGTATCAGATAGTGTCTCTCTTCTCTTTTCCTGAATTAGCATATCCTAGGAAACAGTATAATGCTGTATTTCTATAATAAAATCACATAGAAAGTAAATCATCTTTGATTAGCAAATTTTTAGCTGTAAGTCAAGTCAAGGACCATCACTCCAATGGACAGTATTGGTGGGGGGGTCATAAGTCCTCCAAGACCAGGAAATTGGGGTAGAGTGCGCTACCTCCACAACACCACCCAACAGTGGTTAAGACAGAACTAGCAAGTAATACATTACTTTTCTAGCCAGATTCACCTAAAAAAACTTTTACTACAGCGAGCTATATTCAAAGCTTCCTCTACTCTCCACAAATGGTTACAGGCATTCATGAGTTATTTCCCCAGGTAGAGGGAGGTTCCTACCATATTGAAAATCGTTGAGTAACTGGAAGGTTTGCTGTAATAAAACATTTTATTTTGAATGACTGGACAAATATGTATCTTTGGTAAGAACTACTACCAAATAATTAACCATTTAATTAAGGCTATGAGTAAGGAAATTATGTTGTAACCTGAACTTCTTACATTAGATTCCTATCAGGACCGTTTTTAGGCATAGGCCACCTAGGCAAGAGCTAGGGCACCATGTTGATCCCAGGGCCGCATCTCCCATTAGCCACAATGATCCATGTGCCTCAGGTGGCATCCTTGGATGAAAGAACCAGGGGGCCGGCAGATCAGTAGCGGTAAAAAAAAAATACTAAGCTTCTGGCCGGCGGCACTTATGGACAATGCGTGCACAACCGCTTGCATTGTGTCCATTGGTATTGTGCTTGCTAGCCGTTTTTTTTGCTCCTGCTCCCTTCTTTCTCCCCCGCTGCACAATGTCCAAATTCCAATCACAATCGCAACCTTGAACACCCCCCCCCCCCCTTGGACCTGTCACCTAACCCAGGAGCAGTACGCGCCACACACAGAGCCAGAGTGAATGATGCACGGCCGGCACATACAGAGAGTAAATGAACTCTGAGACATGGAGCAACTCAGACAGGTAGTTACAGCTTCTGGTCAGTCGGTACATTCTCCAAATACAGCACAACTCCAGAGTTGTACTGGGGAACTGAGGGAAGACTGTCATTTTGTATTTACAGTTTAAATATGGCCTACTTGAGTTTTGGGGGATTAAAAGTGGGCTGGGCTCTGGGGTCTTCATGGGCCACTGTATAGGAGGGGTATGTGGTCATGGGGGGTGCTGGGAGAAAATAGTGATGTCTCTGACAAAGACCCATCACCATACCTCCCAGCACCCCCCATGTACACATCCCCCAACCCCTCCCTATATAAAGAGACTCTCTGGGTATTTGGTCGTGGGGGTTTCTGGGAGATATTGGTGAGGGGTCTCTGTATATGAGGGGGTTGGGGTATGTGGTCACGGGGGTGCTGAGAGATATTGGTGATGGGTCACTGTATGGGGAGCAGTGTGTAGCTAATATCACAGGGCCCATAGCAAGATTTTAGATGGGGGCCCCCCTTCATAAAAATCAATTTGGTCCAAACTAACATGGCAAAACTGCAGCAAGGTCATTTAAAGGGCATGTCCACCCTACTTAAAAAAATTACCCCATGTAGTTTAGCCCCACAAACTTAATTTTCATTTTACTTTACTTAGGAGGGTGGACATGCCTGCAGGGTACCTGGATGGGGCCCCCTTTTTTGGCTCTGGGCCCCATAGCAACTGCTATGGTTGCTATAGTGATTCCTACACCCCTGATGGGGAGGGCTTAACCTAGGGTGTATGACACTGACAGTGAGTTTTTTGTGTGGGGTAAAAAAAGTGCCTTTTCTTTGTGTCAGTGAGTTTTTGGCAACCTTTGGGGTGGGGTTCTTGCCTTGCTGGGTGCCTGTCAACTTTTCCATCCCAGAATATTTCAAATTGCTGTGAAAGTGATATTTAGTTTCAATGTTAAGTGTTTTGTGTGTTTCTGGAAGCCCTTTTGGGTGTTTGCCTTGGTCTTTTTTGTGTATTGGGCCTTCTAGGTGCCTATCTTGCTTCTCAATCACATAATCTCTTGAGCATTAAGTAGTGAAATGTATGTGCTGTGTATCTGTGTTTTGGGGAGACTTTTTTGTGTATCTTGTTTTTTTTTTGGGGGGAGGGGGTGCTTTATAGATATTTGGCATTGCAGTTGCTCATTAGTAAAGTTAAAGTACCCTGAGGTAACATTAATCTGTGCCTCCTGGATTTGATATGGGTACTGGGAATTTTACCTCAGGGTACTTTAACTTTACTAATGAGCAACTGCAATGCCAAATATCCTATAAAGCACCCTCCCCCCAAAAAACACAGATACACAAAAAAGTCTCCCCAAAACACAGATACACAGCACATACATTTCACTACTTAATGCTCAAGAGATTATGTGATGTAGAAGCAAGATAGGCACCCTAGAAGGCCCAATACACAAAAAAGACCAAGGCAAACACCCCAAAAGGCTTCCAGAACACACACAAAACACTTTAACATTGAAACATAATATCACTTTCACAGCAATTTGAAATATTCTGGGATGGAAATCTGACAGGCACCCAGCAAGGCCAAGAACCCCACCCCAAAGTTGCCAAAAACTCACTGACACAAAGAAAAGGCACTTTTTTTACCCCACACAAAAAACTCACTGTCAGTGTCATACCCCTAGGTTAAGCCCTCCCCATCAGGGGTGTAGGAATCACTATAGCAACCATAGCAGTTGCTATGGGGCCCAGAGCCAAAAAAGGGGGCCCCATCCAGGTACCCTGCAGGCATGTCCACCCTCCTAAGTAAAGTAAAATGAAAATTAAGTTTGTGGGGCTAAACTACATGGGGTAATTTTTTTAAGTAGGGTGGACATGCCCTTTAAATGACCTTGCTGCAGTTTTGCCATGTTAGTTTGGACCAAATTGATTTTTATGAAGGGGGCCCCCATCTAAAATCTTGCTATGGGGCCCTGTGATATCTAGCTACACCACTGCTCCCCATACAGTGACCCATCACCAATATCTCTCAGCACCCCCGTGACCACATACCCCTAACCCCTCATATACAGAGACCCATCACCAATATCTCCCAGAAACCCCCACGACCAAATACCCAGAGAGTCTCTTTATATAGGGAGGGGTTAGGGGTATGTGTACATGGGGGGTGCTGGGAGGTATTGGTGATGGGTCTTTGTCAGAGACATCACTATTTCTCCCAGCACCCCCCATGACCACATACCCCTCCTATACAGTGGCCCATGAAGACCCCAGAGCCCAGCCCCACTTTTAATCCCCCAAAACTCAAGTAGGCCATATTTAAACTGTAAATACAAAATGACAGTCTTCCCTCAGTTCCCCAGTACAACTCTGGAGTTGTGCATGTATTTGGAGAATGTACCGACTGACCAGAAGCTGTAACTACCTGTCTGAGTTGCTCCATGTCTCAGAGTTCATTTACTCTCTGTATGTGCCGGCCGTGCATCATTCACTCTCTGGCTCTGTGTGTGGCGGCTACTGCTCCTGGGTCAGGTGACAGGTCCAAGGGGGGGGGGGGGTGTTCAAGGTTGCGATTGTGATTGGAATTTGGACATGTGCGCAGGAGGGAGAAAAGAAGGGAGCAGGAGCAAAGCAAAACGGCTAGCAAGCACAATACCAATGGACACAATGCAAGCGGTTGTGCACGCATTGTCCATAAGTGCCGCCGGCCAGAAGCTTAGTATTTTTTTTTTACCGCTACTGATCTGCCGGCCCCCTTGGTTCTTTCATCCAAGGATGCCACCTGAGGCACATGGATCATTGTGCCTAATGGGAGATGCGGCCCTGGGATCAACATAGGTGCCCTAGCTCTTTGCCTAGGTGGCCTATGCCTAAAAACGGTCCTGATAGGAATCTAATGTAAGAAGTTCAGGTTACAACACTAATTTCCTTACTCATAGCCTTAATAAATGGTTAATTATTTGGTAGTAGTTTCTTACCAAAGATCATATTTGTCCGTCATTCAAATATAAATGTTTTATTACAGCAAACCTTCCAGTTACTTCAACGATTTTCAATATGGTAGGAACCTCCCTCTACCTGGGTAAATAACTCCATGAATGCCTGTAACCATTTGTGGAGAGTAGAGGGAAGCTTTGACTATAAGCTCGCTGTAGTAAAAGTTTTTTTGGTGAATCTGGCTAGAAAAGTAATGTATTACTTGCTAGTTCTGTCTTTTAACCACTGTTGGGTGGTGTTGTGGAGGTAGCGCACTCTACCCCAATTTCCTGGTCTTGGAGGACTTATGACCCCCCCCACCAATACCTGTCCATTGGAGTGATGGTCCTTGACTTGACTTACAGCTAAAAATTTGCTAATCAAAGGGATTTTACTTTCTATGTGATTTATTTATAGAAATACAGCATTATACGTTTCCTAGGATATGCTTAATTCAGGAAAAGAGAAGAGAGACACTATCTGATACATACAAGTGCCATATAACACTCCTGCAAGCAATGCCTTGTATTTAAATTGGGGAGCGTTCAAGTCAACTTTCTTAGGAAATTGCCTAAGGGTGTTAGACTGGGTACACATGGCCTGATATATATCATCTATGCTGTGCGCTTGAACATGCACACACTCAACAGGTCTGCGCACAAAGAAATCTGCTAGAATATACATATTGTGTTATCTAGCACACAAAATGTAATTTAAAAAAGGGAGTGAAAATGGGTCGAAAACCGATCAAACAACACTGCCATAATAGTTCAGTTAAGGTTGAAATACCAGCAGTCGAGCATAAAGTTTCACAGTAGGCATTTCAACAACAACCGACTGTGTGGTCCAAAGAAGACCGCACTATCGCCTGAAATTTACCGACTTGTGCGATCAAATATTATTGTCCGATTTGGATGAAAGTTTGAGTGACATTGGTCTGTCACACTGAAAATGACCACTAATATTTTGACCTACTGTAAATGACTGAAATATTGTGTTAATAGGGTTGAAATATCAGACCTTGTATACCCGCATTAGAATGAAAAGCATGTTGATTGCCTGTTATACAATATAATGTATAAATTATATTATTTTGTAATAATACAAATATATTTCAGTTTTACTCCCTTAATTATTTCATTAGGTTCATTTTTTATTATATTATTAACAGACCTATTTTATTTCAAATAAACATTCATGATCAAAATGTAACGGTTAGATTTTACGTTTGGTAGCTCCATCATGTCTTTCAAACCTTGTTAAAAGCGTTCTCTCTCTTTAGCTGCATTTGAAGAGATTGAATTTCATTTGTAAGGTGACTTAATTCCTTTTGGAGCTCATCCATCTGTTGTCTATGCTCCTGTATTGTATTTTAGTGAAAAACATATGATCAGATCTTGCTCTAGATGCAGATAAATTAATTGCTGTATCTTTAGCTAGGACACTTAACATAAAATACCACAGGGTTCTTATAACAAAGCACTGTGTTATATTGAGAAAAATTTGTGTTAATTATTTTGGACCAATTTGATTGAATCAGCAATACACAAACAACCCATGTGTACCGTCTGTCAATAGATTGCGTAGGAATTATGGGGTTTATGCAGTTTATCGAACAGAAAGTTACTGACAAGTCAAGATGTTTTTCCCACCTGTAGCTGAATAATCTTGAGCTTGAAATCTGCTCAAGATTGATGGCACTAGGTTGTGTAGTTTGACCGGAATTTACCAATTGGCTGCAAAATGACCAAATAAGCAACAAATAAGGTGCAATGTTCCTTGTTTAGTGCCATTGTATGTACCCACCAGTCTAATATTAGAATTATATAACTAATTTGTATATGTATACGAGGCCCAAGTACCCCTGTAAAGTTTACACTAACCAATTTGTAAACTGCCAATTATCTAAGTGATCATATTAAATAGGAGTCAATATGAGTATAGCCATCTTCCATGGCCATAAACAAATCACAAACCAAGCAGAGCTACTATAAATGCATCTGTTTACTAAAAGTAGAATGTCAAGAGTTGACAAGCGCTATACTTACTAATATTCCTTGCATCATAAGGCTAGTAATTGTTTTTTTACATTCTCAAATTATACTGCAGTCTAAATGACTTAAATTCTAATTATAAAAACATTCAGATACTAAACCAATCTAAGCAATTAAACACATAAATAACATGATTTTTCTTTGAAGAGGTCCGATATCTGCTGTTTCATTTGCTGATCTTGTCATCCTTGCTGCTGATTTCCGATTGGCTCAGTTTTTGCAATGATGTAATGTTCTTTTCATACTACAGAAACAAAAAAGCAAATGATTTTTAAACAGTCGACAGTTATAATAATAATAATCATAAAATCAGTCATGAAACAAACCTGATCCTTTAGTTCTTGTTTCCTTTTTCATAATGCAGAATTCTTTCTTCCAATAATCGTTCTGTCTCTATACCAAGATCTGGTTTTCCTCCAGCTGATGTTTGGTAATGTTATGATGGTTTATTTCCTGCTCTAAGTCTTTGGCATAAGCAAAGTCTGCAACAAAACCATTTTATCATCATTTCCCTATTTGTTTTGAAATAATTTTTTCTTCTTCTTGTTTCGTATCTTCAACACTGCCGACTACGTATTGTGAATACAAAACAAGTCTAAATATTTGCAATGTTGGGTTATTAGCTTGATTTCTATGTAAAGGTAAGGCCTAGAAATGTATCTTGTTTAATACAGATATTTTTTCTCTTCTGACTGACAAACGATTGACCAGCCATATTCAACATTGACTTTGAATTTGTTGTTGTGTAACTAACTGTATCCAAACGCATATCCAAAAGGCAGTCTATGCAAAATAAATTTTCCAAGGGTCCAAAAAGGACTTCCTGCTCTGAAACCATGTGGCAATTCCTTTTCCTTCCTCTCATAGGCCCCCATTGCCGCTACCCTGTGCTGTTCGACACCCCCCTCCTTCAGTCACTGTAACTCAATAGCTTGCTGGTTTCTTCTGTTTCTCCTGCACACAAGCATGTGCCAACCAGCAGAGTACTTTCTGATCAGTGATTTTTTATATGTTGGCTGTGCAGCACGTAGAGAGGTGTTTGACTCATTTTAATGGTAGGAACCTGGCCTTTCATTTAAAATGAACTTGTTTGGGGACCACATTCCCCATTAAAAGTTTTTTATAAATAACACTATGAATTGAATGCAGTATTTTTTTTCTAACCACAGCTGCAAACAACCTCCTAAGAGATGCAAGAACTGATTAATCTGTTTGCAATAAAGTGTCCATAGACACTATAATCTAAAAATATTGGTTGCGGTCGTATGATCTGCATATTGTCCCACGATCATATCGTGTATGCCCACCGTTACTTTCTTCCTACAATCTTCTTGCAGGGTCACCATCTAGGGAGTGTTCCCTCTGCAGCCCTGGGGAAAGGGCATTTTGCAACTAAGACAGCGATATCAGGTGCACTATAAAACAGCTTCCAAATGCAAGAGGTTGGCATCCTGACGTGCACAATGTGTGACAGCAGCACATTTAAATTTGCTGGTTCTACACTAGCCAGTGCAAATCTTTGGATTGCCCGGCCTTGACTTTCCTGGTGTGCTCTTTGTTAATGTTCGGAATTCTTCTTGACCCCTTGGCTTTGTTCCTGGACATCATTTCTGGTTCCTGACCCCTGGCTTTGTTTACTGGACTAGGATTTTTGCTGCCTGTCCTAATCCTTGGCTTCGGATTCCTGAATTTATTACCTGTAGCCTATCTTAACCCTCTGCCTTTTTCTTCTTGTCTGCAACCTGTCCTGACCTCTGGCTTTTTTGGGAGATCGCCTTGCCTTCCTTCGCAATTTCTCCTTTGTCTTGACCTCAACATGGACTTTAAACAGATACCAATCCTTCCAATTAAAAAAACAAAAAATACAATGCAATTTTTCACCTTTCCTTATGGATTTCTCTTAGATGTAGTATTGTATCATCCTTTTCTTAAGGGCATCAGTGAGTAAAACGATCTCTTTTTGCAGTGCTTCAATTTGGGGTAAATATGTTGTTTCATACTAGAAGACACCTACAATGATAAATAGTTTAATGGAAAACTTTGTCAGTAGACAAACCAGTAAATCTATGCAGTGGGGAAAGAGTGCTCTTAAAAACGTAGGATAAAGTGCTACAAAATATATTTCAGTCTGGTGCCATTAACATCCTTTAAACTACAAGTCTGTGTTTATTCAGTCTCTGTTCAATTGTAGTTTTAATGATTTTTACAGCCCCTTATGCTGCTTCCCTGCACAGAAAAGGCATGCAAGATGGGCAGAAGGCAGCCAAGGGAACTGGTAAGTATATTTAGGAGCAGATTTGGAACGTTAAGAACTTGAGAGGTCAAGGTTTGGGGGGCAATTAGGCCATTTAACATAAAATCTAAAAATTTTAATTTAGAGCGCTAAATTTGTGCTTTATCATCTGGTCTTGTATTTGCCTTTAGTTTTCCTTTAAAGGGCATTATTTTCCTTTGAAGAAGTCAGAGGATACCACAGTTAACAGCAATATAAACCCCAACACAACTATGAGGGGGTCATGTGATAACTCAGAGCAGCTGTTTTAATTCCTACAATCCCAAGCACCAACTGTCAAATGTAGAGCTTTATTATTTTTTCATTCAGGCCAAATGTGCTCTTACCTGAACTGATCTACTGATAACAGGCCTTCCGATCCTTTCAAGTTTGACAGTACGGGGAAAGGATTTTCTTGGTTTATCTCCAAGTGCACGGTTAAACATTTTTGCACTCTGTACTCCTAAGCCAACTCCAGCAATAACTGGAAGGCTGTGAGGGAGATTCGATCTAGATGCATAGTCGATATTAAGATTCTTTACCTCGTCTTGCTGTGCCAATAGGTTAATATCATTTCTAGGGATTTTCTTTAGCCAGTCAGCCATTCTGTCCAAATCTCACAGCAAGAAGTTCAATATGGCCTTTTTATTTTTGGCTTAGAACACACTAATTGAACTGCAGTGGGTCTCATGGTAGCACTTCTGAAGACCCTCAAGGGGTCCCTGTGATAGGCTGTACTATGACACACGCCTTTTTTTCCTGTAATATCCTTGAACCGCAATGCCACATTTAGTGGATGTAAAGTAAATGAAGTAACAGCCTGGTAATAATAGACCAAGTTAACTTGAAATCTGTGGCAGAGATACAAGAAAAGTCATAGCGATTATATTGAGGATTATGTTTCAAACAATACAAGATGGCCTCTTACCTCGCCCAGTCTTTATGACCACAGTATGATGTTATGTTTGTCATAATCAGTTTTTCTGCAATTCTCTGTATCTTCATGAATGTGTATTCATATCATGAATAATATGTAGTACATTATTATAAAGTCTAGTAAATAATATGTAGTACATTATTATAAAGTCTAGTAAATGTATATGTTTTAAGGTACTACAGATACAAAATATAGATACAAATATATAAGGCACCTATACCACTAGGTTTTCACTAAATTTGGCTCATCAAACTTTCAAAGTCTGTGTCGCAATGATGGTCGAGACCCACCCACTCTCAGAGCTTCATAGTTAGTCAACCAGATGCTCTGCATAGAGGACATGGATAAGTCGACATTGCGACCTGGACTTTAAAGGCTTGATGACTAAGATTTAGGGCAAACCAAGAGATATGGACTTAGTTAAGGATTTGTGGAGAGATTGCTTGTGAGGAATGCAGGACATGTGACAAGAACACAAGGGGTCAAAAAAGAAGATAAGTAGGGGGTACAGAAGAATGCATAGATTCTTTGATTATTCTTTGATAGACTGTTTGATGGAGCTGTAGGTTCTCTCTTGGAAGAGAGTAAAACAGCTGAGCTCAAACAGCTGGAGAAGGGAGAGACAGAATTCACTAGGATGTGCAACAATGTATACATTTTAAAGACATAACTCCTAACAATATACTGTGAAGGTTCTCATTCATCCAGGTCATGGTATATCTGTTGTATTCAGTTCATCAACTAGACTTGAAGTTTCAAAGTCCAGTTGATCTAAATGAATACAACAGATGCTCCCAACAATAGGACTAGAGAATATGGGTCAAGAAGAGGGCCTACTGAAGCACCAACCTGGACCGCAGGCCATACCCCCTGAATGCTCAAACACATATTTAGACTTTAGTGGGGCAATCTGGTGACACTACACATCTGGAGAGTTTTCACTAATATGTGTTTATCATCTCAGGCACCTATACTAAGTAAGTGCATGTGCTGCGTTATTTCTTACCCCTATGTGGTGAATCCTTCTCCCCTCTCTACACCCAGGAGTCGGACATGCTCATGCAACCCTTCTAACCTTTATTATCTGTTGTTGTAATGAGTTGTTGTAAAGAGTTGTATGAGCAAATTTTTGTTAAAGCACAATTTGTGAAACCATTATACACAAGAAATGATAATGGGCCTTATTTATTAAGCTTCTTAAAGAGACACTAAACTGACTATTTTCAATAGCTGCCAGGTGGATCTATAATTCACAGGGAAGTAACTTATTCCTACATCCTTGTAAACAAAATAATTCACCTAATGCAGTGATAACTAACACCTGCCAAAGCTGTGAGCAGCGAGCGAAACGCAGGCAGGCAAGTTTACACTGCATTGAGTCAGCTCTATTGTTCACAAGAAAGTGGGAAAAAGTTTTTCAGGGTAGGGCCTGTATCTATACAATTGTAACGTTCTATAGAATATGTTGGTGCTAATTAAATCCACTATAGTAACAAAAATCATTTTTGTGTTCCTTTGCAGTCTTCCCATTGTAAAATCCCACTCCCTATTTATTTCTATTCTGTTTAGTAATTTAACATCACTATTTAAGACTTTTGTCATTTAAGGACAATTATTGTTAACATTGATATTTTAATAAAATAATCACATTATTATTTACATAAATTAGTATAGTATTTGAGGTTGAATTAACATATTTCCATCCAGTCTAACCACTTCAGCACACCTTTACCGCCTAAAGTGCACCACGGGCAATCGTGGGGGCCGAAATGACCGTTCGGTCAGGGCACGTGCCCGATCCAGGGGAAGATCAGCAACGGGACCCGACCGAGCGTCTGTTTCGCCCGACAAAGTGCCCATACACTGCATGATTATCTGCCTAAATGCATATGTATGCCATGCATACACATCTAAATCGCGGGTCGGCCCCCGCTATTGCATGTGTGATGAGGCATAACAGTTTATCCAGAGGAATGCAAAATAAAACAAAACAGTATGGAGGGGAAAATAAATTCCTTCCTAACCCAAGTGGCAATCGGAAAATCCCTGGATCAACTCTACTTTATGTATCAATAAAGTAACAGTAACTTGCAACTTGTTTTCAGAAACTCATCCTGCTTTTTTTTAAACTATCCAATGTTCCAATGAACATCACAACATCCACTGTGAGACAGTTCCATAGTTTTACTGTTTTCATCTGTGAAAAACCCTTACCGAACTTGAAGCCTAAACTCTTTTCTACATTCTTAAGGGATGTCCATGTGTCCTCTGATATGTTTTTAGTGATCAATACCCCAGATAGTTTATTGTATGGCCCATTAATGTATTAATACACAGTAATCATACCCCACCAAACACCTTTTCTCTAGTGTAACTTATCCAATCAGTCTTCATATTCCAGTTCCCTCATTCCCCTTGCTTTCGTACCTCACACCACAAGTGAACACACAATTGCTCGAGTGGTGGGTCGGACCAACTTCCCCTCTCGGTTGTCCAGCCGCAACTGGACCCAGCAAGGAGGGGATCTTAGGGCTTTCCGGCGCCGTAAGTTTATGGGAGGCCCACCAATACTGCCCCCCCTTTTGACTAACAGCTGCCACCATGAAGTCTCCAGGGAGGGTTTGATTGGGAAAGCTGAAGATCCTAAAAGGACCCGGATGTCCCACCACAGTACAGTGTACAAACCAACAAAAAACACAAATCAAAAATGTAGTGTGTGGTGGGGATAAGTGCAATAAATAAGGGTGCCAATTAATTCAGGCAAATTAATGGGGGTGCCAAATAGGGCCTAAGCCTCAGTCGGCGAATGCAAAAAAATTATCCAGTTCCCTTTAATGGGGAACCAGGATTGCAAGGAGTAAAACCACGGTGTCCGTGTGTACATAATGCACAGGGTAAACCGGGCTTCCAAGCCACTCCTCTGCTCCGGACCTCGACCAAGTGTAGTGTGCAGACCCATTCCTACCAGGCGGAGGTTGGGAGGACGCATCAGAGACTACGTCCCCCCTCTCCACCTTCAACTGATAAGAACAGATACTACACTTGATCTTAGCCAAAAGCCCCCCTTATTAATTTAGTTGCTGTGGGGACCCAGGTCTAGATTCTGCATTCTATAATCAATGTTGTTTCATATATCTGAAGGGCCCACAAGCCTGACATCCCTGCTATAGGGTAATGTGAACAGTTACACCCTTTTCCATGCTGCAATACCATGTAACCACTGAGCAATGTAACCTGCATGATGTTTCTAATGGACACACTGTCCAGCCTAATCCACTATTTAATAAGAATCTGAGCAGCAGCTGGTGTCATGTCTGAATAACGTGGATCTCTTACCTAGCGGACACAGACTGAGATCTACCCTGTTCATTTGCACAATAAACACCAGCGCGACCCTGTGCAGGTTTAAAAGGCCTTAGTCACGTGACCCACAGTCGTTGCCAGGCGACGAGAAGACGCTAAACACGCCTACCGCACCTGCACTGCGGCACTGCGAGCTCGCACCGCGCAACTAAACTACCGGCGACGTCACACCCTCCCCTCTCTGTTGGTCCCTTTCAATGAAACGAGCTTTCCTCGGCTGTTTGATTGGATGACAGATCAGGGATTCTTATGCCCATTGGCTGTCTGTCAAACGAGTGGGCTTGGCGAATAGGGTGTGTGGCACTGGACCCGGCTAGATGGGTCTATTGTGGGGGTGTTTGCACGAGCGGTTGAGCCGAGATCTGCCAGGTAATTATAAAGGGGGAACGGCGGTTGTGCGGTCTGGTAGGGGAGTTTCTTCACCTGGCTGGCTTCAATACTCCAGCTTCCAGCATCCCCTGTCAGCCATCTGTATTTAGAACGCTTTGTATCGGAATGTGTGTCTGTGGCTCCACATTAGATTGTAAGCTCTTCGGGGCAGCAGGGATCTCATTCCTAATGTGTCAAGGCATGTTGCACATGTCAATTTATCCGTAATATATATATATATATATATATATATATATATAATATTAGATATAATGATATAAGTGCAACATATATCATAAATATATATGTATTCTTAACCGATGTATAAAATTGTATTTAATTTTTATCTTCTGTATAAGGCTTGTAGTTATGTTTGTATACTCTGTATTTTACATGTACAGCGCTGCGTTCCCAAGTGGCACTTATAAATAAAATTGCGCACACACACACACACCACACACACACACACACACACACACACACACACACACACACACACACACACACACACACACACACCACACACACACACCACACACACACACACACACACACACACACACACACACACCCACACACACCCACACACACACACACACACACACCACACACACACACACACACACACACACACACACACACACACACACAACTTATCGTTCCAACCAATCTGCAGCCATTTAAATCATGTGTATCCCCCAGTTAGAGCAATGGCAGATGCAGTCAGTGTTCCTATCTAATTACATGTTATTATAGGGTCCCCTAGAGGACTGTAATCACATTATACAGCAACTCCTGTGTTATAATTTTATAAATACTGGTACATGGACCTAATAATGCCTGTGTTGAGACTGAGTGAGAATGAATAACACAGTCAATGCCTTCAGTTCATGGGATCTATTAACCAGGGGACCCTAAACTATGGCCCTCCAACAGTCCTTAATTACAGAGGGAGGCCAGGGTATACTGGGAGTTGTAGTTTTCAAAAACTAGGGCCATGGTGTGAGGATCCCTGTGCTAAACCCTAAATACCCTTTAGTTACTTGGCTGTGCTATAAGCAATTGACAATAGTTAAATGTTGTACACTGAGCCCCAACATAGGAACATGGATAGTGCATGTGGACACAGAGGATTTAGCAGGTTCAGGTGAATTCTCACAGAACATCTTAGTGGTTTCTGGTTTTCCTTTGAAACTTTGCTAAATGTCCCTCTGAACACCACCCCAACCCCATTTATGTCTGTGAATGTGAGCGGGGATTGCCACCTTGATTTGTAAATGATTTGCAATATTAGGGGTTCATGTTTGTAAATAGGCTGTTATTTGGGGTAGCATGTGTATATTTCATACCCTCCAACATTGGCCTTTAAATAGGTGCACTATTGAGAAATACATTGCATATACATTGCATATCGGGCTTTCAATAGAAAAAAAAGAAAACCAGGGGCAGACCCCTGGATAAGTATCCCATAATGGCACTCACTTAATTGATGACCACAATTCAATATATCATGCCTTTATTACACACATCTAAACCTCAAATATTAAAATACCATATACCTAGCCCTCTGTGCAATATATATCTGTGGGTAATTGACCAAATAAAGTTCTAATGCTACCAAAAGCAATAATACTGTTAAAAAGATTTTAAAAGACAGGGCGTCCAAAATTCAATAAAAGTCACACAATAATGAGCATGAAAGTTAAATAGTTTAAATAGTGTTAGTGATGCATAAGTCACTCATTTGTACAGTTCTGCATAACACCAGAAGGCTATCTTGCTTCCATTAGTACTCCGTTACAATGTACAGTAGACCTTTAAACTTGTATGTGAAAATACAGTACACACTTGTCACTATACCAGGACTTACAGATACACTGCTTTGTCCATACTGACACACCTGCTTGGCACTGGCCATGTGTGTTGGCTAATTTAATGCTCAGACTCACTTGATCCGTGGTTCCTTAATTTCTTTATCCAGAGTCTCAGCATGGATTCCATGTACACTGCTGTAATGGTCTATGTCAATGTTTCACCAATGAACCTACTGTGTACCACGAACTCCCCTCTCGCTGACTTATGTGCATTTTGCTTGTCCTCCATATTGTTACCCAAGCTCCCTCGGGTTCACTTCATTATCCTCCCTCTGCAGCTCTGTACTATGTTGTTTCTATAGGTGTAACTATTAAAGGGGTAATGTTGAGGGTAATATATAGAAAAAAAATAAACCCTGCACACAATTTGCAATTTTCCCTTTGGTGTTTAGTCATTGTGACAGTTTGACAGGCTGTCTGTAATTTAAATGAGATCCTGTTGTAATTCTGTAAGCTGTCCCAAGTGTCACAAATTAAGCTAAAGCTTTACCAGGCTGCAATTTTATTTAACTGTAGAAATGGACCAAGCTGGATTGTATATGTAGAGCCTGTATCTGGCCACCTGTGTGATTTACTTATGTCATTTCCAGCACTGACACTGTGTCAGGGGCATTAAGGGGGTGCCTGGAATCCCCCCTTTCTGCCTGTTCAATGCAGTCTGCTATTCTACCTCTCCTGTGTGTCCATATATGGTTACATAGACTGTATATAGATTGTTACATAGACTGTTACATAGACATACACTGTTAACTGACTGTTGCATAGATTGTTAAATGACGCTGTTTAGCTTGTTATATAGATTGTTGCATAGACTTATATAGATTGTTACATAGACTGTGACTTGACTGTTATATGATTATAACATAGACTGTGACATAGACGTGTGACATAGACTGTGACATAGACGTGACTAGATTGTGACATAGATTGTTACATGTTAATTGCTGTGAGTGAGAAGCACCATTTGTTTGTTTCAAAAAAGTATCCAGTCTGTCCTGTGATTGACAGCAGCATAGTGATCTGTATCAACATTAACCCTACTTGCTGCCTGATGTGATTGCTGAGACTGAGTTTATATACAAAACTTACTGTACCTACTACACTGTGATGGAGCGTAGTGAGCAGGAATAGGGACATTAAGAAATCCTGGGGTGGTTGTATATATAGTATACATACACAGGAGTGATTGTTTCAATATATTTTTTATACAGAATAATTGTTCACTGTGCCCATACAGGGTCTTATATTATGGCTCCCTCTAATCGCCGATAGGGCACGATACTGACAATTCAGCAAATTCTGTCAGATCCGCTGTCAGTGTCACAACTCTGACTTTGAAAGACACTAATAGTAATGTAGTGCAAATGTAGAGTTTGCAGTAAAACAGAGCGTTTGGCTGTGTACACAAGGCCAGAATTTTCTCTCCCGACCATTCACACACTATAGAGTGGCAAATGTCTCCTATGGTCCCACACCATCGGCGATGATTTACCAGCATGTCAAATTGCCTGGTCAACCGATCTCAGGTAAATGCCGACAGACAGTGTTCACCGCAGCCAATGAAATCACCTGAGATTTTTCGGCCCGACCAACTAATACACAGAAATATCGGTAAGTTTGTCCCCGAAAAATCTGTCTGTGTGTACCAGCCTTAATGAATATACTCATAACAAAAGTAAAGGGAATATCCGTACTGTATAATGCAATTAGAGAATATATATAATATTATACTATTATTATATGATCCATATATAAACGTTTGTTCAGTGGTAGCCCATTTAGGAATTCCCCCCTTGGAAATCCTGCGCTTGCCACTGTGTGTTGCACCAAATCACTGCATCAGATGGGGAAATCTGGGATAATTAATTTTCTGTTTTTCTGATGTAGGTAACACATTTGCACTGGTTCTACCTGCATACAAGTTTGCTTGTGGATCCCAGTTGTGTATTGGACCTTTAAACTGGGTACACACAAAAGACTTGTTGCTTTCTGATGCCTCCTTTACGGCTTTGTGAGCTCAAAGTGAGCTTGCGCAGCCATAAAGCTGGCAACAGTGCAACCACAACCCAGAAGAGCTTCAGAGAACGACAAGGGACCGGCAAGTAACAGTTCATGGTAAGATATTTGGACTTAGGGGAGCCAGGAAGAAAGTTAAATATTGCTAAAATAGTGTTTGGGGGATGATTCTCAGTCTTCAAAGTTTGTGATATGGGAGAACATGTACTTTAAAAATGGATCTTTTGTTACATTGTACAAACATGCATGAATGATGCACCCTGCGAAGCAGTATCCAACTTCCAAGGGAAGGTACATGAGTCAACTGCCAAACAATCTATTCTGTTAATCCCCCAAAACTCAAGTAGGCCATATTTAAACTGTAAATACAAAATGACAGTCTTCCCTCAGTTCCCCAGTACAACTCTGGAGTTGTGCATGTATTTGGAGAATGTACCGACTGACCAGAAGCTGTAACTACCTGTCTGAGTTGCTCCATGTCTCAGAGTTCATTTACTCTCTGTATGTGCCGGCCGTGCATCATTCACTCTCTGGCTCTGTGTGTGGCGCGTACTGCTCCTGGGTCAGGTGACAGGTCCAAGGGGGGGGGGGTGTTCAAGGTTGCGATTGTGATTGGAATTTGGACATTGTGCAGCGGAGGGAGAAAAGAAGGGAGCAGGAGCAAAGCAAAACGGCTAGCAAGCACAATACCAATGGACACAATGCAAGCGGTTGTGCACGCATTGTCCATAAGTGCCGCCGGCCAGAAGCTTAGTATTTTTTTTTTACCGCTACTGATCTGCCGGCCCCCTTGGTTCTTTCATCCAAGGATGCCACCTGAGGCACATGGATCATTGTGCCTAATGGGAGATGCGGCCCTGGGATCAACATAGGTGCCCTAGCTCTTTGCCTAGGTGGCCTATGCCTAAAAACGGTCCTGATAGGAATCTAATGTAAGAAGTTCAGGTTACAACATAATTTCCTTACTCATAGCCTTAATTAAATGGTTAATTATTTGGTAGTAGTTTCTTACCAAAGATACATATTTGTCCAGTCATTCAAATATAAAATGTTTTATTACAGCAAACCTTCCAGTTACTTCAACGATTTTCAATATGGTAGGAACCTCCCTCTACCTGGGTAAATAACTCCATGAATGCCTGTAACCATTTGTGGAGAGTAGAGGGAAGCTTTGACTATAAGCTCGCTGTAGTAAAAGTTTTTTTAGGTGAATCTGGCTAGAAAAGTAATGTATTACTTGCTAGTTCTGTCTTTTAACCACTGTTGGGTGGTGTTGTGGAGGTAGCGCACTCTACCCCAATTTCCTGGTCTTGGAGGACTTATGACCCCCCCCACCAATACCTGTCCATTGGAGTGATGGTCCTTGACTTGACTTACAGCTAAAAATTTGCTAATCAAAGGGATGATTTACTTTCTATGTGATTTATTTATAGAAATACAGCATTATACTGTTTCCTAGGATATGCTTAATTCAGGAAAAGAGAAGAGAGACACTATCTGATACATACAAGTGCCATATAACACTCCTGCAAGCAATTGCCTTGTATTTAAAATTGGGGAGCGTTCAAGTCAACTTTCTTAGGAAATTGCCTAAGGGTGTTAGACTGGGTACACATGGCCTGATATATATCATCTATGCTGTGCGCTTGAACATGCACACACTCAACAGGTCTGCGCACAAAGAAATCTGCTAGAATATACATATTGTGTTATCTAGCACACAAAATGTAATTTTAAAAAATTGGAGTGAAAAATGGGTCGAAAACCGATCAAACAACTGCCATAATAGTTCAGTTGATAAGGTTGAAATACCAGCAGTCGAGCATAAAGTTTCACAGTAGGCATTTCAACACAACCGACTGTGTGGTCCAAAGAAGACCGCACTATCGCCTGAAATTTACCGACTTGTGCGATCAAATATTATTGTCCGATTTGGATGAAAGTTTGAGTGACATTGGTCTGTCACACTGAAAATGACCACTAATATTTTGACCTACTGTAAATGACTGAAATATTGTGTTAATAGGGTTGAAATATCAGACCTTGTATACCCAGCATTAGAATGAAAAGCATGTTGATTGCCTGTTATACAATATAATTGTATAAATTATATTATTTTGTAATAATACAAATATATTTCAGTTTTACTCCCTTAATTATTTCATTAGGGTTCATTTTTTATTATATTATTAACAGACCTATTTTATTTCAAATAAACATTCATGATCAAAATGTAACGGTTAGATTTTACGTTTGGTAGGCTCCATCATGTCTTTCAAACCTTGTTAAAAGCGTTCTCTCTCTTTAGCTGCATTTGAAGAGATTGAATTTCATTTGTAAGGTGACTTAATTCCTTTTGGAGCTCATCCATCTGTTGTCTATGCTCCCTGTATTGTATTTTAGTGAAAAACATATGATCAGATCTTGCTCTAGATGCAGATAAATTAATTGCTGTTACTTTAGCTAGGACACTTAACATAAAATACCACAGGGTTCTTATAACAAAGCACTGTGTTATATTGAGAAAAATTTGTGTTAATTATTTTGGACCAATTTGATTGAATCAGCAATACACAAACAACCCATGTGTACCGTCTGTACAATAGATTGCGTAGGAATTATGGGGGTTATGCAGTTTATCGAACAGAAAGTTACTGGACAAGTCAAGATGTTTTTCCCACCTGTAGCTGAATAATCTTGAGCTTGAAATCTGCTCAAGATTGATGGCACTAGGTTGTGTAGTTTGACCGGAATTTACCAATTGGCTGCAAAATGACCAAATAAGCAACAAATAAGGTGCAATGTTCCTTGTTTAGTGCCAATTGTATGTACCCACCAGTCTAATATTAGAAGTATATAACTAATTTGTATATGTATACGAGGCCCAAGTACCCCTGTAAAGTTTACACTAACCAATTTGTAAACTGCCAATTATCTAAGTGATCATATTAAATAGGAGTCAATATGAGTATAGCCATCTTCCATGGCCATAAACCAATCACAAACCAAGCAGAGCTACTATAAAATGCATCTGTTTACTAAAAGTAGAATGTCAAGAAGTTGACAAGCGCTCATACTTACTAATATTCCTTGCATCATAAGGCTAGTAATTGTTTTTTTACATTCTCAAATTATACTGCAGTCTAAATGACTTAAATTCTAATTATAAAACATTCAGATACTAAAACCAATCTAAGCAATTAAACACATAAAATACCATGATTTTTCTTTGAAGAGGTCCGATATCTGCTGTTTCAGTTTGCGGATCTTGTCATCCTTGCTGCTGATTTCCGATTGGCTCAGTTTTTGCAATGATGTAATGTTCTTTTCATACTACAGAAACAAAAAGCAAATGATTTTTAAACAGTCGACAGTTAAATAATAATAATAACTCATAAAATCAGTCATGAAACAAACCTGATCCTTTAGTTCTTGGTTTCCTTTTTCATAATGCAGAATTCTTTCTTCCAATAATCGTTCTGTCTCTATTACCAAGATCTGGTTTTCCTCCAGCTGATGTTTGGTAATGTTATGATGGTTTATTTCCTGCTCTAAGTCTTTGGCATAAAGCAAAGTCTGCAACAAAACCATTTTATCATCATTTCCCTATTTGTTTTGAAATAATTTTTTCTTCTTCTTGTTTCGTATCTTCATACATGCCGACTACGTATTGTGAATACAAAAACAAGTCTAAATATTTGCAATGTTGGGTTATTAGCTTGATTTCTATGTAAAGGTAAGGCCTAGAAATGTATCTTGTTTAATACAGATATTTTTTCTCCTTCTGACTGACAAACGATTGACCAGCCATATTCAACATTGACTTTGAATTTGTTGTTGTGTAACTAACTGTATCCAAACTGCATATCCAAAAGGCAGTCTATGCAAAATAAATTTTTCCAAGGGTCCAAAAAGGACTTCCTGCTCTGAAACCATGTGGCAATTCTTTTTCCTTCCTCTCATAGGCCCCCATTGCCGCTACCCTGTGCTGTTCGACACCCCCCCTCCTTCAGTCACTGTAACTCAATAGCTTGCTGGTTTCTTCTGTTTCTCCTGCACAAAGCATGTGCCAACCGCAGAGTAACTTTCTGATCAGTGATTTTTTTATATGTTGGGCTGTGCAGCACGTAGAGAGGTGTTTGACTCATTTTAATGGTAGGAACCTGGCCTTTCATTTAAAATGAACTTGTTTGGGGACCACAGTTCCCCATTAAAAGTTTTTTATAAATAACACTATGAATTGAATGCAGTATTTTTTTTCTAACCACAGCTGCAAACAACCTCCTAAGAGATGCAAGAACTGGATTAATCTGTTTGCAATAAAGTGTCCATAGACACTATAATCTAAAAATATTGGTTGCGGTCGTATGATCTGCATATTGTACGTCCACGATCATATCGTGTATGCCCACCGTTACTTTCTTTCCTACAATCTTCTTGCAGGGTCACCATCTAGGGAGTGTTCCCTCTGCAGCCCTGGGGAAAGGGCATTTTGCAACTAAGACAGCGATATCAGGTGCACTATAAAACAGCTTCCAAATGCAAGAGGTTGGCATCCTGACGTGCACAATGTGTGACAGCAGCACATTTAAATTTGCTGGTTCTACACTAGCCAGTGCAAATCTTTGGATTGCCCGGCCTTGACTTTCCTGGGTGTGCTCTTTGTTAATGTTCGGAATTCTTCTTGACCCCTTGGCTTTGTTCCTGGACATCATTTCTGGTTCCTGACCCCTGGCTTTGTTTACTGGACTAGGATTTTTGCTGCCTGTCCTAATCCTTTGGCTTCGGATTCCTGAATTTATTACCTGTAGCCTATCTTAACCCTCTGCCTTTTTCCTTCTTGTCTGCAACCTGTCCTGACCTCTGGCTGTTATTTGGAGATCGCCTTGCCTTTCCCTTCGCAATTTCTCCTTTGTCTTGACCTCAACATGGACTTTAAACAGATACCAATCCTTCCAATTAAAAAAACAAAAAATACAATGCAATTTTTCACCTTTTCCTTATGGATTTCTCTTAGATGTAGTATTGTATCATCCTTTTCTTTAAGGGCATCAGTGAGTAAAACGATCTCTTTTTGCAGTGCTTCAATTTGGGGTAAATATGTTGTTTCATTACTAGAAGACACCTACAATGATAAATAGTTATAATGGAAAACTTTGTCAGTAGACAAACCAGTAAATCTATGCAGTGGGGAAAGAGTGCTCTTAAAAACGTAGGATAAAGTGCTACAAAATATATTTCAGTCTGGTGCCATTAACATCCTTTAAACTACAAGTCTGTGTTATATTCAGTCTCTGTTCAATTGTAGTTTTAATGATTTTTACAGCCCCTTATGCTGCTTCCCTGCACAGAAAAGGCATGCAAGATGGGCAGAAGGCAGCCAAGGGAACTGGTAAGTATATTTAGGAGCAGATTTGGAACGTTAAGAACTTGAGAGGTCAAGGTTTTGGGGGGCAATTAGGCCATTTAACATAAAATCTAAAAATTTTAATTTAAGAGCGCTAAATTTGTGCTTTATCATCTGGTCTTGTATTTTGCCTTTAGTTTTCCTTTAAAGGGCATTATTTTCCTTTGAAGAAGTCAGAGGATACCACAGTTAACAGCAATATAAACCCCAACACAACTATGAGGGGGTCATGTGATAACTCAGAGCAGCTGTTTTAATTCCTACAATCCCGAAGCACCAACTGTCAAATGTAGAGCTTTATTATTTTTTCATTCAGGCCAAATGTGCTCTTACCTGAACTGATCTACTGATAACAGGCCTTCCGATCCTTTCAAGTTTGACAGTACGGGGAAAGGATTTTCTTGGTTTATCTCCAAGTGCACGGTTAAACATTTTTGCACTCTGTACTCCTAAGCCAACTCCAGCAATAACTGGAAGGCTGTGAGGGAGATTCGATCTAGATGCATAGTCGATATTAAGATTCTTTACCTCGTCTTGCTGTGCCAATAGGTTAATATCATTTCTAGGGATTTTCTTTAGCCAGTCAGCCATTCTGTCCAAATCTCACAGCAAGAAGTTCAATATGGCCTTTTTGTATTTTTGGCTTAGAACATCACTAATTGAACTGCAGTGGGTCTCATGGTAGCACTTCTGAAGACCCTCAAGGGGTCCCTGTGATAGGCTGTACTATGACACACGCCTTTTTTTCCTGTAATATCCTTGAACCAGCAATGCCACATTTTAGTGGATGTAAAGTAAATGAAGTAACAGCCTGGTAATAATAGACCAAGTTAACTTGAAATCTGTGGCAGAGATACAAGAAAAGTCATAGCGATTATATTGAGGATTATGTTTCAAACAATACAAGATGGCCTCTTACCTCGCCCAGTCTTTATGACCACAGTATGATGTTATGTTTGTCATAATCAGTTTTTCTGCAATTCTCTGTATCTTCATGAATGTGTATTCATATCATGAATAATATGTAGTACATTATTATAAAGTCTAGTAAATAATATGTAGTACATTATTATAAAGTCTAGTAAATGTATATGTTTATAAGGTACTACAGATACAAAATATAGATACAAATATATAAGGCACCTATACCACTAGGTTTTCACTAAATTTGGCTCATCAAACTTTCAAAGTCTGTGTCGCAATGATGGTCGAGACCCACCCACTCTCAGAGCTTCATAGTTAGTCAACCAGATGCTCTGCATAGAGGACATGGATAAGTCGACATTGCGACCTGGACTTTAAAGGCTTGATGACTAAGATTTAGGGCAAACCAAGAGATATGGACTTAGTTAAGGATTTGTGGAGAAGATTGCTTGTGAGGAATGCAGGACATGTGACAAGAACACAAGGGGTCAAAAAAGAAGATAAGTAGGGGGTACAGAAGAATGCATAGATTCTTTGATTATTCTTTGATAGACTGTTTGATGGAGCTGTAGGTTCTCTCTTGGAAGAGAGTAAAACAGCTGAGCTCAAACAGCTGGAGAAGGGAGAGACAGAATTCACTAGGATGTGCAACAATGTATACATTTTAAAGACATAACTCCTAACAATATACTTGTGAAGGTTCTCATTCATCCAGGTCATGGTATATCTGTTGTATTCAGTTACATCAACTAGACTTGAAGTTTCAAAGTCCAGTTGATCTAAATGAATACAACAGATGCTCCCAACAATAGGACTAGAGAATATGGGTCAAGAAGAGGGCCTACTGAAGCACCAACCTGGACCGCCAGGCCATACCCCCTGAATGCTCAAACACATATTTAGACTTTTAGTGGGGCAATCTGGTGACACTACACATCTGGAGAGTTTTCACTAATAGGTGTTTATCATCTCAGGCACCTATACTAAGTAAGTGCATGTGCTGCGTTATTTCTTACCCCTATGTGGTGAATCCTTCTCCTCCCTCTCTACACCCAGGAGTCGGACATGCTCATGCAACCCTTCTAACCTTTATTATCTGTTGTTGTAATGAGTTGTTGTAAAGAGTTGTATGAGCAAATTTTTGTTAAAGCACAATTTGTGAAACCATTATTACACAAGAAATTGATAATGGGCCTTATTTATTAAGCTTCTTAAAGAGACACTAAACTGACTATTTTCAATAGCTGCCAGGTGGATCTATAATTCACAGGGAAGTAACTTATTCCTACATCCTTGTAAACAAAATAATTCACCTAATGCAGTGATAAACTAACCTGCCAAAGCTGTGAGCAGCGAGCGAAACGCAGGCAGGCAAGTTTAACACTGCATTGAGTCAGCTCTATTGTTCACAAGAAAGTGGGAAAAAGTTTTTCAGGGTAGGGCCTGTATCTATACAATTGTAACGTTCTATAGAATATGTTGGTGCTAATTAAATCCACTATAGTAACAAAAATCATTTTTGTGTTCCTTTGCAGTCTTCCCATTGTAAAATCCCACTCCCTATTTATTTCTATTCTGTTTAGTAATTTAACATCACTATTTAAAGACTTTTGTCATTTAAGGACAATTATTGTTAAACATTGATATTTTAATAAAATAATCAGCATTATTATTTACATAAATTAGTATAGTATTTGAGGTTGAATTAAACATATTTCCATCCAGTCTAACCACTTAGCAATACCCACATTTCCTGCCTAAAGTGCATACACACGGGCAATCGTGGGGGCCGAAATGACCGTTCGGTCAGGGCACGTTGCCCGATCCAGGGGGAAGATCAGCAACGGGACCCGACCGAGCGTCTGTTTCGCCCGACAAAGTGCCCATACACTGCATGATTATCTGCCTAAATGCATATGTATGCCATGCATACACATCTAAATCGCGGGTCGGCCCCCGCTATTGCATGTGTGTATGAGGCATAACAGTTTATCCAGAGGAATGCAAAAATAAAACAAAACAGTATGGAGGGGAAAATAAATTCCTTCCTAACTCCAAGTGGCAATCGGAAATATCCCTGGATCAACTCTACTTTATGTATCAATAACAGTAACAGTAACTTGCAACTTGTTTTCAGAAACTCATCCTGCTTTTTTTTAAACTATCCAATGTTCCAATGAACATCACAACATCCACTGTGAGACAGTTCCATAGTTTTACTGTTTTCACTGTGAAAAACCCTTACCGAACTTGAAGCCTAAACTTCTTTTCTTACATTCTTAAGGGATGTCCATGTGTCCTCTGATATGTTTTTAGTGATCAATACCCCAGATAGTTTATTGTATGGCCCATTAATGTATTAATACACAGTAATCATATCCCCACCAAACACCTTTTCTCTAGTGTAACTTATCCAATCAGTCTTCATATTCCAGTTCCCTCATTCCCCTTGCTTTCGTACCTCACACCACAAGTGAACACACAATTGCTCGAGTGGTGGTCAGGACCAACTTCCCCTCTCGGTTGTCCAGCCGCAACTGGACCCAGCAAGGAGGGGATCTTAGGGCTTTCCGGCGCCGTAAGTTTATGGGAGGCCCACCAATACTGCCCCCCCTTTTGACTAACAGCTGCCACCATGAAGTCTCCAGGGAGGGTTTGATTGGGAAAGCTGAAGATCCTAAAAAGGACCCAGGATGTCCCACCACAGTACAGTGTACAAACCAACAAAAAACACAAATCAAAAATGTAGTGGTGGTGGGGATAAGTGCAATAAATAAGGGTGCCAATTAATTCAGGCAAATTAATGGGGGTGCCAAATAGGGCCTAAGCCTCAGTCGGCGAATGCAAAAAAATTATCCAGTTCCCTTTAATGGGGAACCAGGATGTGCAAGGAGTAAAACCACGGTGTCCGTGTGTACATAATGCACAGGGTAAACCGGGCTTCCAAGCCACTCCTCTGCTCCGGACCTCGACCAAGTGTAGTGTGCAGACCCATTCCTACCAGGCGGGAGGTTGGGAGGACGCATCAGAGACTACGTCCCCCCTCTCCACCTTCAACTGATAAGAACAGATACTACACTTGATCTTAGCCAAAAGCCCCCCTTATTAATTTAGTTGCTGTGGGGACCCAGGTCTAGATTCTGCATTCTAATCAATGTTGTTTCATATATCTGAAGGGCCCACAAGCCTGACATCCCTGCTATAGGGTAATGTGAACAGTTACACCCTTTTCCATGCTGCAATACCATGTAACCACTGTAGCAATGTAACCTGCATGATGGTTCTAATGGACACACTGTCCAGCCTAATCCACTATTTAATAAGAATCTGAGCAGCAGCTGGTGTCATGTCTGAATAACGTGGATCTCTTACCTACGGACACAGACTGAGATCTACCCTGTTCATTTGCACAATAAACACCAGCGCGACCCTGTGCAGGTTTAAAGGCCTTAGTCACGTGACCCACAGTCGTTGCCAGGCGACGAGAAGACGCTAAACACGCCTACCGCACGCTGCACTGCGGCACTGCGAGCTCGCACCGCGCAACTAAACTACCGGCGACGTCACACCCTCCCCTCTCTGTTGGTCCCTTTCAATGAAACGAGCTTTCCTCGGCTGTTTGATTGGATGACAGATCAGGGATTCTTAATGCCCATTGGCTGTCTGTCAAACGAGTGGGCTTGGCGAATAGGGTGTGTGGCACTGGACCCGGCTAGATGGGTCTATTGTGGGGGGTGTTTGCACGAGCGGTTGAGCCGAGATCTGCCAGGTAATTATAAAGGGGGAACGGTAGGTTGTGCGGTCTGGTAGGGGAAGTTTCTTCACCTGGCTGGCTTCATACTCCAGCTTCCAGCATCCCCTGTCAGCCATCTGTATTTAGAACGCTTTGTATCGGAATGTGTGTCTGTGGCTCCACATTAGATTGTAAGCTCTTCGGGGCAGCAGGGATCTCATTCCTAATGTGTCAAGGCATGTTGCACTTGTCAATTTATCCGTAATATATATATATATATATATATGTGTATATATATGATATAAGTGCAACATATATCATAAATATATATGTATTCTTAACCGATGTATAAAATTGTATTTAATTTTTATCTATCTGTATAATGGCTTGTACTTATGTTTGTATACTCTGTATTTTATAATGTACAGCGCTGCGTTCCCAAGTGGCACTTTATAAATAAAATTACACACACACACACACACACACACACACACACACACACACACACACACACACACACACACACACACACACACACACACACACACACACACACACACACACACACACACACACACACACACACACACACACACACACACACACTTATCGTTCCAACCAATCTGCAGCCATTTAAATCATGTGTATCCCCCAGTTAGAGCAATGGCAGATGCAGTCAGTGTGTCCTATCTAATTACATGTTATTATAGGGTCCCCCTAGAGGACTGTAATCACATTATTACAGCAACTCCTGTGTTATAATTTTATAAATACTGGTACATGGGACCTAATAATGCCTGTGGTTGAGACTGAGTGAGAATGAATACACAGTCAATGCCTTCAGTTAGCATGGGATCTGATTAACCAGGGGACCCTCAAACTATGGCCCTCCAACAGTCCTTAATTACAGAGGGAGGCCAGGGTATACTGGGAGTTGTAGTTTTCAAAAACTAGGGCCATGGTGTGAGGATCCCTGTGCTAAACCCTAAATACCCTTTAGTTACTTGGCTGTGCTATAAGCAATTGACAATAGTTAAATGTTTGTACACTGAGCCCCAACATAGGAACATGGATAGTGCATGTGGACACAGAGGATTTAGCAGGTTCAGGTGAATTCTCACAGAACATCTTAGTGGTTTCTGGTTTTCCTTTGAAACTTTGCTAAATGTCCCTCTGAACACCACCCCAACCCCATTTATGTCTGTGAATGTAGCGGGAGATTTGCCACCTTGATTTGTAAATGATTTGCAATATTAGGGGTTCATGTTTGTAAATAGGCTGTTATTTGGGGTAGCATGTGTATAATTTCATACCCTCCAACATTGGCCTTTAAATAGGTGCACTATTGAGAAATACATTGCATATACATTGCATATCGGGCTTTCAATAGAAAAAAAAAGAAAAACCAGGGGCAGACCCCTGGATAAGTATCCCATAATGGCACTCACTTAATTGATGACCACAATTCAATATATCATGCCTTTATTAACACATCTAAACCTCACATATTAAAAATACCATATCCTAGCCCTCTGTGCAATATATATACTGTGGGTAATTGACCAAATAAAGTTCTAATGCTACCAAAAGCAATAATACTGTTAAAAAGATTTTGAAAAGACAGGGCGTCCAAAATTCAATAAAAGTCACACAATAATGAGCATGAAAGTTAAATAGTTTAAATAGTGTTAGTGATGCATAAGTCACTCATTTGTACAGTTCTGCATAACACCAGAAGGCTATCTTGCTTCCATTAGTACTCCGTTACAATGTACAGTAGACCTTTAAACTTGTATGTGAAAATACAGTACACAGCTTGTCACTATACCAGGACTTACAGATACACTGCTTTGTCCATACTGACACACCTGCTTGGCACTGGCCATGTGTGTTGGCTAATTTAATGCTCAGACTCACTTGATCCGTGGTTCCTTAATTTCTTTATCCAGAGTCTCAGCATGGATTCCATTGTACACTGCTGTAATGGTCTATGTCAATGTTTCACCAATGAACCTACTGTGTACCACGAACTCCCGCTCTCGCTGACTTATGTGCATTTTGCTTGTCCTCCATATTGTTACCCAAGCTTCCTCGGGTTCACTTCATTATCCTCCCTCTGCAGCTCTGTACTATGTTGTTTCTATAGGTGTAACTATTAAAGGGGTAATGTTGGAGGGTAAATATATAGAAAAATAAATAAACCCTGCACACATTTGCAATTTTCCCTTTGGTGTTTAGTCATTGTGACAGTTTGACAGGCTGTCTGTAATTTAAATGAGATCCTGTTGTAATTCTGTAAGCTGTCCCAAGTGTCACAAATTAAGCTAAAGCTTTACCAGGCTGCAATTTTTATTTAACTGTAGAAATGGACCAAGCTGGATTGTATATGTAGAGCCTGTATCTGGCCACCTGTGTGATTTACTAATGTCATTTCCAGCACTGACACTGTGTCAGGGGCATGTTAAGGGGGTGCCTGGAATCCCCCCTTTCTGCCTGTTCAATGCAGTCTGCTATTCTACCTCTCCTGGTGTCCATAGATGGTTACATAGACTGTTATATAGATTGTTACATAGACTGTTACATAGACATACACTGTTACATAGACTGTTGCATAGATTGTTAAATAGACTGTTATATAGCTTGTTATATAGATTGTTGCATAGACTTATATAGATTGTTACATAGACTGTGACTTGACTGTTATATAGATTATAACATAGACTGTGACATAGACTGTGACATAGACTGTGACATAGACTGTGACATAGATTGTGACATAGATTGTTACATTGTTAATTGAGCTGTGAGTGAGAAGCACCATTTGTTTGTTTCAAAAAAGTATCCAGTCTGTCCTGTGATTGACAGCAGCATAGTGATCTGTATCAACATTAACCCTACTGCTGCCTGATGTGATTGCTGAGACTGAGTTTATATACAAAACTTACTGTACCTACTACACTGTGATGGAGCGTAGTGAGCAGGAATAGGGACATTAAGAAATCCTGGAGGTGGTTGTATATATAGTATACATACACAGGAGTGATTGTTTCATATATTTTTTATACAGAATAATTGTTCACTGTGCCCATACAGGGTCTTATATTATTGGCTCCCTCTAATCGCCGATAGGGCACGATACTGACAATATTCAGCAAATTCTGTCAGATCCGCTGTCAGTGTCACAACTCTGACTTTGAAAGACACTAATAGTAATGTAGTGCAAATGTAGAGTTTGCAGTAAAACAGAGCGTTTGGCTGTGTACACAAGGCCAGAATTTTCTCTCCCGACCATTCACCACTATAGAGTGGCAAATGTCTCCTATGGTCCACACCATCGGCGATGATTTACCAGCATGTCAAATTGCCTGGTCAACCGATCCAGGTAAATGCCGACAGACAGTGTTCACCGCAGCCAATGAAATCACCTGAGATTTTTCGGCCCGACCAACTAATACACAGAAATATCGGTAAGTTGTCCCCCGAAAAATCTGTCTGTGTGTACCCAGCCTTAATGAATATACTCTATAACAAAAGTAAAGGGAATATCCGTACTGTATAATGCAATTAGAGAATATATATAATATTATACTATTATTATATGATCCATATATAAACGTTTGTTCAGTGGTAGCCCATTTAGGAATTCCCCCCTTGGAAATCCTGCGCTTGCCACTGTGTGTGCACCAAATCACTGCATCAGATGGGGAAATCTGTGGATAATTAATTTTCTGTTTTTCTGATGTAGGTAACACATTTGCACTGGTTCTACCTGCATACAAGTTTGCTTGTGGATCCCAGTTGTGTATTGGACCTTTAAACTGGGTACACACAAAAGACTTGTTGCTTTCTGATGCCTCCTTTACGGCTTTGTGAGCTCAAAGTGAGCTTGCGCAGCCATAAAGCTGGCAAACAGTGCAACCACAACCCAGAAGAGCTTCAGAGAACGACAAGGGACCGGACAAGTAACAGTTCATGGTAAGATATTTGGACTTAGGGGAGCCAGGAAGAAAGGTAAATATTGCTAAAATAGTGTTTGGGGAGTGATTACTCAGTCTTCAAAGTTTGTGATAGGGGAGAACATGTACTTTAAAAATGGATCTTTTGTTACATTGTACAAACATGCATGAAGTGATGCAACCCTGCGAAGCAGTATCCAACTTCCAAGGGAAGGTACATGAGTCAACTGCCAAACAATCTATTCTGCAGAAAAATCAGATGATTGGCTCTATATATTAAGCTTTATGGCATGTTATTAGCCAGCGGTTCTGGACACATGCATTAGCTAAGGGACATAAAGGAGTGTTTTGCATATCTCCGCCCCTTACTCTGGGAAACATGGGAGTAAGAAATTTCTTCTTGTTTCTTAGGCTTTGTGGGCAATGCTATTCATATAGCATGAGACTACAAGATGCCTTCTGTTATAAGAAGGTGTTTCTCTGCTTTTATGCTCAGTGAAGGGCTTTTTGCTTCTTTTGGCCCCTCTCTCCCTAAGCTTTCTAGCTGCCTTTTCTGCTGAAAAATCTACTAAGTGATATGTCCCAGATATTCTGTTGTTAGCAAAAAAAAGTTTCTGGTTGGGTCAGCAGCAGGAGGGCATCCCGGGAATGTGACATCTTCCCCTCATCTTGTTGACTGGAGACCAGAGGGGAATGGAAATTTCAGCAAAGTTGGGTTACTCTGTGACATCAGTTCCCTAGCTCTGTGGGAAACCTTTTCTACATGTTTGTGTGTTTTTACCCAAGCAGCAGCACTAATTCCACAGAGGGCCCAAGTGATCTAGTTCACTTGTTGTGTAATCTGGTGCATGAGATACATTCAGGAAAATCATGTGTTAAAATCAGATCCCAGGACACAGAAATAAGAATTTGCGGTGGTCACATTTTACATTAAACGGTTGTACCTGGCTATTTATTTCCTGCATGAAAACTGCAGTTAGATGCTTTGTAATTGTTAGATGCTTTGCAATATTTTTCAATAAAAATGGTACACATGATCTTGCATGACATGTAAACGGGAACATTATAGTGGATGCAATACATGCAAACAAGTGTAGTTATATATCAAATGTTATACTAAAAGTTTGAGAATATAGACATATAAAGACAACTGTCAGGGTTATTCAATAAAATTTCTTATCGTTTAAAATGGTGCTTATTTTTCCCCAACCAATCAGATGTTAGCTTTCAAATGTTAAATAAAATCTGATTGGTTGGGGCAAAATTAGCACTATTTTAAACGATAAGAACTTTTATTGAATCTCCCTGTGTATTTTCTAAGCTCTGCCCCAACTCAGTTTGGGATCTATCCAATGGGAAGGAGAACTTCTTGCAGAACATGTCCTTCCATTGGTTAGGCCCTGGGCCAAAAGGGTGGAGCAACAATTGTACAGTTGTCCTTTAATCCCCATTTCTGCATTTATTAAGGAACCAAAGATGTAGAAAACATACTTGATATAATGCCTTATTGCATGTAATAGGGTAATTGTAATATTTGCTGTCAGATAACATCACATACTCTGTTGTACTTGAATCATGTTTCTGCTATATATTATACAATTATACATGTATCCTGTAAGTACAGATTCTATTGGGGATTTAATGGATACTTGTCCTGGTTATTAAACAGATGAAAGCTTGATAACTATTTGATTATATAGAAACAACTAGACCTTACTGCATTGCAGCCTTTCTGTGTGTGTTGAGTTTATTACGTTGCTGGTTTAAATGAACTGCTGTTCATTTTCACATATCTGAAAATTGCAGAGGCAGAGCTGGCCTGATTTGGCATTACATTCCTTGGTACCACCCATTCTGTGTTTCATCCAGCCTGCAACAGTCCTGCTGCACAGAGGCTTTTATCCCTTAGCCAGCTTTTCGTACAGACACTGGGAAAGCTTCTCTTCTGAACTGGTCTGCCATCCCAGCTGCACATAGCATTCCAAGTCAGAGCAGATAATTCCATATCTCTCTCTCTCTCACTCTTTCTCTCTCTCGACGCTCCCCGTCAAGTACATATGAATAATAGAAATCTCGGGGTACTCGGCGGGACTTTTTAGCAATAAAACATAACTTTTATTAAGATGGTTCAAAGTAATCAATGCATTTCGGCTTTAAAACATCTGACCAGTTGCTGTACATCTATAGTATGGAAAAACATTTGCACCTCCTTTGGCATCAGCCCCTATAGACTTTTGTTGGCACAAATGTAAATGTGTTTTTAACAATATTAATCTTTAATTCATGTTTTATGCCCTTTTAGGCAACATGAGTCACAGATGTTCTGAAAACAATAATTTTCCCTATGACAATAACCAGATGGTTTTAGACATGATCCTTTATTCTCTTGTTGGTGCCCCCCAACCAATCAGCTGGGATAGTGTTGCAAGACTGGTTCCAGGATACTCCCCAAAAGAGGTAATTGTTTTATGTTGGTCCAGAACTTAAATGTGTTAACTGTACCTGCCTCTATAGCTCAGTCTTTTCATAATGTTGGAAAGAATTCATCGGGTTTTTGTATATCTGAGAATTCCAGCATCATGTTTTATTGCTATTTCTAGAACATCAGCTTCAATTGCTGTGGCTACTGGTAACTGTACCTTAGGCGGCTATTGGAGAAGGTTTCTTATATGTAAGGAGGGTTTAACTGCAAATGAGAAATCGATTTCTGTGTAGCCAACAGGATATCGTTATTTGTAAACTATATTAACCAGTTAATGCTGACTGCAATTTAATATAATAATATTTGTTGTATTCAATTAGATCAACTGGACTTGAAGTTTAGTTCTTGAAGACGTTTCGCTAGTCATCCGACTGGCTTTCTCAATTCAGAATGACTTGTACAAGAATCTGTGGCAATTATGTACCCTGGAAAATCCCAATTAGCATATCACAGCCAAGTGTTAAGGGTGTGATTGGATAGTGGCTAAGAGGCGTTATAGGTGTCAAAACAGCATTGTACATGGCAGACAGGCTTGAGAAAGCCAGTCGGATGACTAGTGAAACGTCTTCAAGAACTAAACTTCAAGTCCAGTTGATCTAATTGAATACAACAGATATACCATGACCTGAATGAATGAGAACCTTCACAAGCGAAAGTAAGTAATGTTAGGATAATTTTTTTAACAAATAAACTTAGCATTTATGGGAGGGATAGGGACCACTACAACAGATTAAAAAATGGATCTGAGGGTGGACATGCCCTTTAAAAAACACTCAATATATAGGTATATAATATTCAGTTATTGGTCCCCTATACTTTCTACAGCAGTTATTGACACATATATGTTATACTGCAGTTGATCTGCTGGGTCATACCATAAATGGCCGCACATTTAAGATTGTCTGTTTATTGCCTGCTTGTTTGTCGCCTGTCTAGTGTAGAATTGCACATCTGTATCCTGCTGCCTATTTGGTCCTGCAACCCTCCTTATTCATACACATGTGTGATACCCACATGTGACCAATGATGAGTGGCCATTTGGTCAATAATCATCAGGGGTTGTTTGTTGATCTGCCAGATCTGACCACAAATGACGCCTGTCCGAACGGCCAACCATGTAGGTTATTGTCCTTCTATAGTCATGTGCTTTTGTCCCCCTATGAGACTGCCCCTCTCTGGTCTTCCCCTTCGCTTATATTGCTCCCCCATCAGTCCTACCCTCCTCTTGTCTTGCTCCCCTCATGTACTGCCCCCCCTTTGGGCCAGTATCTATCCTGGCCTGCCTTCCTCTGCTCTTGCCCCTCTCTGGTCTTGCCCCCCTTTGGGCCTTTCCCCCCTCTGGGCCTCCACCCCCTCCAGTCTTTCCTCCTTAAGGTTCTGTCCCCAATCTGGTTCTACCTGCTGATATGTTATGCCCCACTCTGTGTCTCCCCAACTTACATTCTTTCCCACTTTCCAGCATTGTTTTCCATTCCTTTCATCCTTTTTCACAGGTGGTCTTCCCTCCATATGGGCCTGCCCCTATCTGGCCCTGTCTCCTCTACTATCCAGACCCTCTTCAGTCCTGCCCCTCTTCCAGTCCAGCCCCCCTCCAGTCCTGACCCTACTCCAGTTCAACTCCCCTTCAATCCTGCCCCTCCAATCCTGCCCTCTCCTACAGTCCAGCTTTCCTTCAGTTTGGTTTCCCCCCCCCCGTCCAGCCCCCCTTCGATCCTACCACTCTGGTCCTGCTCCCTATTTAGTCACTTTCCCTTCCTCAAGCCCTGCCCCCCCTGTTTCCCCCCCCCCATATGATCTTGCTCCTCTCTGGCCCTGTCCCCCCTCTGGTCTTCCCTCCATTAGGTCCTGCCCGAATCTGTCTTCCCCTCTAATATTCTTGCCCTCCTTCTTGCCTTTTTCCCCCTGCGGTCTAGATACCTGGGAAGTCTTCCCTCCCTAAGGGCCTGCCCCCCTTCAGTCATATCCCTTTTTAGCTCTGGCAAGTCAATGGGATTTATCTCTGGCAAGTTAATGGTCTTGCCCTCCCCTCTGGTTCTTCCTCCCCTCTGGTCTTTCCTCCTTTAGGGGCTTTCCCCTGAATCTGGTTCAACCTTCTGAAATGTTGTGCCCCACTCTGTCTCCCCAACTCACGTTCTTTCCTGCTCTCCAGCATCGCTTTTCACTCCTTTCATCCTTATACTCAGGTGGTCTTCCTTCCATATTGGCCTGCCCCCCTCTGGTCCTGTCTCCTCTACTGTCCATGCCCTCTTCAGTCTGCCCCTCTTTCAGTTCAGCCCCTCTCCAGTCCAGCTCCCTTTCAATCCGGCCCTTCCTACAGTCCAGCTTCCCTTCAGTTTGGTCCAGCCCCCTTCACTCCTGCCCCTCTGTTCCTGCTCCATATTTGGATGCCTGTCCTTCCTCAAGCCCTGCCCCCCTCTGGTCTTGCCCCCCTTCCGGATGTTCCCTCTATTAGGTCCTGCCCCCCATTTGTCCTGCCCCCTCTTCAGTCCTGCCCGAATCTACGTCTTCCCTCCCAATAGTCTTGCCCTCCTCCTTCATTTATGTGGACACTAGTTAAAATGTGATTAACAGAGTTTTGGGTGTTTACAGTACAAATTATGCCCTGGTACTGCAATTCTCCAACTTTTCCTTTGTGAAAAGTTCTTCTCCCATGCGCAATCATTTGCTCTATTTTTATCAGTGGTGTGGAAGGAGCATGCAGGCCAGTATATGATACTAACACAGATCAAGCTGCAGCTGCAACTGAGTCAATACGCTGAGCTAATTTGTTTAAAGTACAACTAATGATGCACCTAATTTATATAAATAAATACTTGCTATAGCCTCTAAGATATATAGCTACCAAATGAAAGTGAAGATCTATGCCTCTTACTTATTTCTAAACAAAAAACTGGCCAATTGTCTGTTATTTTCAACCAAACCCATCTGATATATTTTACACATTACTATCTGCACTACTAACCAAATAATTAAAGTGTCACTATACTCACTCAAACAACTTTGTATAATCTGAGTACAATGTTAGGGTTATAAAATGATGTTACATGTGTGTCTGTGCCTGCTTTGTTAGTGAATTTTCAGTTTTTAGTAACTGCATCTAATTATCCCCCCCCCCCTCCAGCCGCCACTGGATACATTCATTTACATAAGAAAGAGCCTTCACAACCTGACACTACACAGCTCATGACAGGGGAAAGTCACTGGAAATATATATGCTTTTAAGAAAAAAGAGCAGTATTTTTCCATCAAAATGACCTTAACCTGCCCATTCAGCATTTTGTCTGTGTATAAATAAATACTTCCGAAATAATGACTTCCTGTTTGCAGGACCCCTAGTAGAGACTGTTATGGTTTTGCCCATGACCCAGTGCCTGGGTTGATTCATTTGCTCAGTAGAGATCTGAGCATGTTTGACCCATCATCAACAGTAGAAATTACTGTTAGGAATCTTTCAAGGAAATGGTGCATTCTGGGAAGAAGGACCATTAGAACCTGAAATGGCAGTTCTCTAATGTCAACAACAGGGAATAGCAAGGGGTAGAAATTCAACTCATTAATATGTTGAATAACTAGGTATGTATAATATAAACTAATACTTTTTAAAATATTGATGTTTTCCACTGAACATTCCCTGACACTGCTGATAGTGGGTGGGGCTGCTGCTGTGTTAGACACTTTCTCCCTCTCTTCTAACAGGCAAGTACCTGCTGCTGAAAGTGTGTGGGGGAGGGGGACTGCTGCTGTGTGAGACACTTCTTCCTTCTAACCAGCAATTGTTATGCTTGCTGGGGGGGACTCCTGTAAGTGACCTCCTGTGACACACTCCTGTAGATAGATGGATAGATAGATAGATAGATCGATAGATGGACACAGACAGGCAGACACATAGATACAGACAGGTAGAAAGTAAGGGGGTGAGAGGTTCTGAAGCTGCAATCACAAATACTAGTTCTACCTTCTAATCTGCGATTGGCACATGCTCAGCTACATGCCTTCAGTCCAGCACACATTTTATTTAGGAGCAGTATCCCCCCTCCCTCTTTTAACCACTCCCATTCGACCTGACTTTTTTTTCCACAAACCAACTGTCAAGCCTGCACACAGCATACAGCATTCCAACAGTCAAAACTCTGTCACCATTCCAGCTACAGTAAAATGACTCACAGAAGAATAATTTTTGAGAGCAAGGAACTTGATTGACAGCCTAAATATAAGACGTTTTAGATTGGATATCTAAAGAAATAGGGGACAGATCAACAAAAAAAATGATACAGTGGTGGTTGGGAAGAATTATAGTTTCCAGTTATGGTCAATTTAAAATGACCTATTTTTCGGTATAGATGCCCTTTAAGTCATTGTTGGACCACAGTTACCCTTTAACCCTACACAAAGGTTTACCAACTGATTCTATACACACACGCAGCATAATTCCCTCAAAGCTGTGTTCATATGCACAAACTCTGCAAAGCCCCGCCCACTGGTTAATTCAGTGCTCTTGGTACAGGCTAAATATATTGGCCAACTGCTGATAAGGTTTTCCAACCTGCGGGTTTTCCAACATATGTACAAATGGCCGATAACCGGCCTGTGTATGGGCACTTTATCGGCTGAAACAGACGCTTATTTGGAGATTCGCCCGGATTGGGCAACTTTCCCTGATCGACCGTCCGCTTTGGCTGATAAAGTGCCCATACCCAGGCCTATTATCGCCCGAAACAGCCGTCCATACCCACCCACAATCGCACGTGTGTACGAACCTTTAGGCACTGGTTAAATACATGTTCATACATGTGATTTTTATATTGACTTTCTGGAATATATGTGTTGAGTGTGTTTGTAGACCAATGAAAGCTTTAAGTAATATATCTTTTGTATATGTTCTGGGTAGTGTGCAAAACGATTTGAAGAGCTAAAAAGCAGCGGAACGTCTCCTGTGGATAACCAGTATAACCCTTTATTGGCAACTGGAGGGATTCCATTAGAAAACCTTGCCACCTATATCAAGTCTTCACTGTTAGATCCTGTGGATGAGCAAGAAGATGTGACAGTGAGTCACGGTACCATCTCTATAACAGGTACATTCTAAACCAGTGGTGGCGAACCTATGGCACATGCGCCAGAGGTGGTACTTGGAGCCCTCTTTGTGGGCACACATGCACAGTTCGCCAGAGTTTGTTACCTGTAAGCCAGAGAGAAAGTGTAGTGGCTGTCTGTAGCAGAGAGAGGTCACATGCTATATCATTCAGCTCTGCTAGAGTCCTTATTTTGGATCTCAAACTCCTGTCTATTAATAAAGAGGTTAATGGTCACTGTTTTAGATCTCAAACTCCTGTGTGGTGATGTAGAGTTTAAACGGGAAGTTCAGTGCAAATACATATGCTTTTCAGTAAAAAGAGCAGTATTTTTTCATCCCAATGACCTTAATCTGCCCATTCAGCATTTTCTCTGTGTATAAATAAATGCAACCGAAATATTGACTTCCTGTTTGCAGGACCCCTAGTAGAGACCGTTATGGTTTTGCCCTTGACCCATCGCCTGGGTTGATTCAGTTGCTCAGTAGAGATCTGAGCATCTTTGACCCATCCAACAGCCAATCAGTAGAAATTACTGTTAGGAACATTCCAAGGATGTGGTGCATCCTGGGAAGAAGAAGGACTGTTAGAACAGGGAACAGCAAATGGTATGAAATCAACTGATTTTTCAAAATGGGAGAGAATATGTAGAATAACTACATAAGTACACGTATACATTACACAAACCAACAATGTAACAAATATTGATCATTTCCACTGAACTGTCCCTTTAATAGATAATCTATAATCATTTCTATCTACTGTATTGGTCTGTGTCTACTTGAGTTGTTTTTTCTAAAGTAAAAACTCTGTATTCATGTTAAATGATCATGTTAGCGCTATGCAATAAAAAAATGGGCTTTTGGTTTGCAGTATGGGCACTCGTCCTCTAAAAGGTCTAAACAATTAATTCTAACTTGCAAATAACAGTATTGACAGTCATATCTGGGGAAAAGTCATAGGGTAACTTAGTCAGATTTGGTAAATCCCATTTTGCATAGCTTTTACTGGGCTGGGGAACTAAAGACATCCACCCCTAATCTGTACTCAACTAACCACTGGGGTCTTAGCAATAGTTGAGGTTTGTACCGTGTTATCCATAAGAAAGAGAAGAGAAGTAGAGCTGTGATATCTTTTATTGGCTAACTAGATAAAAAAATTAAGCAAGCTTTCGGGAGTCCCCATCATCAGGCTGGATGTTACAACAGAAACTGAGAAATCACAATTTATATACACATTGGGACAGTAAACATCAAACAAAAACAAAGAACAGATGACCAGGTACAGATACAGGCTCAGGAGGGGGGGGGGGGTATGGAAAAAACAGTAGTGGAGGTGTAAAATGGGCACAAGGGGTCTTCAAATTCACCTGTTCTCCAGTCAGCTGCTTGGGTGTGGGAGAGACTGATCAGGCTGGATAACATCAGCTCCCAACACTTTGCAAAGCAGATCACACACATCATTTCCCTGAGCTGATGGACTTGAGTTTTTTGTCAAAGAATACTGTAACTGTGTTTGTATGGACATATTATGTCAACATAATAAAAAGGATCAGCAGGTAACGCACCAATGACAAATAATATCAACATTCTGAAAAAACACAATCACCCTTTACGATCCTTGAATGAATAGCCTGTTAGCTTATGGAACTGCTTCAGAAATGTTGGCGATCTTTCAATGCCTCTCTAAGGACATGGAAGGAATCAAGCCGGTGCAGGGAATAAAAATTGTCAAAGAATGCAGCATCGTTGTATGAGGACCCATGGGCTGGGCTGTGGTCAGTGCTGTGTACACATTCCATTCTGACATTCATGAGATTACAGTTTTATCTTGTGGTTATACAGTTAAGGCTCAAGCTTTACTTCTAGACACTTCAGGCCAACGTAGAGATCATAGGTTATTGGGATAGTCGGATATCGTACTCCAATCATATAATTTTTCCCCTTACTTTGTTACTTAGGTTTGTCATTTAACAATGGTAGAAAATCTTTACATTACAGAACTGAAATTTTTGATTAGGTAAACTTTATCAAAAGACCCTTTCTCATCAGGCATAAACAGTTTTAAAAAAAATGCCCCTAATGTTTTATACACGTTTAACTGCATGTAACCAATCCAAGGATTCACATGTACATTAGCCCTAGGGATTTAATGAAAAGCCATCATACTCTTTGTTTACATACACTGTCCTCATGTGTTAGACACTACACTGCAGCTCAGATACAAAATATTCATTCTCTGTGATAGTTTATGTGAAGCGAATCAGCATCGATTTAATTGCTGCAAACTGTCTGGATAGAAAATGCCAAGAGTTGATCACTTGTTCCCTCAACTACATCACCATGTTCTCTTGGAATTTATTCTGCAAACAGAATTTCACAGTGCTATTCTTCAAAGATTCTAAAAAATACACTGCTATTAAAGGGACAGTTCAGTGGAAATGATCAATATTTGTTAAATTGTTAGTTTGTGTAATGCCTTCTTAGTTATTCTACATATTCTCTCCCATTTTGAAATATCAGTTGATTTCATATCCTTTGCTGTTCCCTGAATGGGAAGAATGGGCAGATTAAGGTCATTGGGATGGAAAAATACTGCTCTTTTTTTCTGAAAAGCATATGTATGGGCACTGAATTTCCCCTTTAAGAAACCTGTCAGACCTGTTTCAGCCGGCACAGCCAATAGGAATGTCATTTTAATAATAAAAAAAATATATGTATACAAATTCACAGCAAATGTAAATATTGCTACCTTAAGAACTATACTTTTTAAAAAAAAAAAATGACTTGACCTTTTAAACATATTCATACATTGACTATGTACATCAGACTGCAGTTGGAATGATCAGTCCTGACAGTTACACACTGCAGATTAGATTGGATAAGATTTGCTGGCATTTCATTCAGGAAACTATATATTCTGGGATTTCTCTTGGAAAATGACTGAACATGAAGAGTTATGTCTACTTCTTTGAAATAACTCTAGACTGTTTACTTGTCTTAAAGGGAAAAACATTATCACTACATCCCGGAAGTCTTCTGAAAATGACAAATCTTCATCATCCAAAGATGGGGACACTACTGAAGGAAACCAGGGGTAAGACAACAATGTTTCCTGGCATGCTGTGAGTTGTTTAGGGCCTGATGAGGTGATGTGATTATCATTAGTGTCTCCAGGATGTGAACCTACTAACAGAGCAGGCTATGCACACATTATTTCTATGATACATTCTTTGTTTGTGGGTAAAGCAGAATATGCAAATTTAAATTAAAACCTCCACCAATCTAATCAATCCACAAAGTAATTAAATATATATATAACTCTATACATAGATAAAGAATCATGTAATTCATAAAGAATTAGGCTACAAATGATGTAGTATTGGTCTAATATTCAGGGGAACAGATGTGTGTCCGGTAGGGGGCAATTACATCATTCCCTTGAAGGGACATTCAAATCCCTAGAAGGTTTTGTAAGAAAGCTTACTGTATACTTTTGTTAAATCGTATCAGGACATTCCTATAGAAGTCATAACATGTACAGCCTTTTAGAAAAGCAGGAAGGTAAAATGAGTCAAACCTCCTGTCTCTGTAAACAAAATGCACATCAAAGATCCTGTAGGTTTTGGAATTTCCTTAAAAATGTGTTTTTTATTTTCATTTAGACCTAACATGGTGATCCATGTATGCGATGAAGCCAAAAACCTAAGGGAGGATTTTATGTGTCCGCGGGACCTCCTGGTATCTGAGATGAAGTACTTTGCTGAATATCTGTCCACAGATGCTCAGCGCTGGGAGGAGGTGGACATATCAGTGCACTGTGATGTGCATATCTTCAACTGGCTAATAAGATATGCAAAACGCAACGCAACAGCTAGTGACGCACAGGATGCTCCGAAGTTGGGTAATTATTGTATAAGGTTTATATGTTAGGTTACCAAGGGCAAGCACAGGATTTTGAAAGGGAGTGGGTTCTTGATAGGGTTACCATTGAACCAGCACAGTAGGAAGTTCATTATCAAATACATCCAAATATTCTATTATATATAGATCATGTAATAACATATACATTCTCTACTTGCCATGATTATTATCACAGCCAATATAGGTATCACCTTTTACATTTGTTAAATATTCATATAAATACCTACTGTTTTACTTTCCTTACTGAGAAATCCACCTTTAGCATCATCCGTGTCACTGATGGCGGATCTGACAGAATTTGTTGAATATCGTGGGTGTGCATGTATAGGTCCTGAAGCTGACAAATTACCGTCACCTGTTACTGGATTCTTTTACTGCAGTAACATCGGACCATGTATGGGCGCATATCGAACAATTGTTTTTTTATAAAGAATATACGAAACAATCGCTCCTGAGAGTTGTAACAATTGTTCAGCTTTACATATATTAAAGGGCATGTCCACCCCCAAAACTAAAATTTAACCCACTACTGGCCCCACAGTATAGTTAAAAAAATTCCTTACCTTACATCCCTGCTCTTTATGGTTCCTCTGTAGTCCATTCCAAAGTCCAGGAAATTGAAGAGTAGTGGCTGTCTTCCTGTCCAAACATCTCTGGCTGGTGACATGCACAGAGGAGCCCTCCCTCCCGATCCTTCTCTTGCCTCTCTTCTCCTAGCGTAAAAACCTTAATCTATATTGTAAGGCATACCCTCTCACCCCCAACCGCTAAGGTAGAAGTTTAAAAATCAATTCCAAACTGTACTTACAGCTTCTGGTTTCAGCCTCTTCTCCATTGCTGGCAGCCGCGGCTGCTGGTCTGGCCCCCTGCTTGTATTTCCAACAAGCAGAGGAGCCGGACCAGAGCGACACTGGAATCAGAAGCTGTAAGTAGAATTTGGGATCGATTTTTTAACTTCTAACTTAGCAGTTGGGGGTGGGAGGGTATGCCTTACAATATAAATAATAGTTAATATGGAGGGCGGAGATGCACTTTAATACACACATATGTAGTACACTCATAGGATAAGCAGTATTATATAATCCATAGGGCATACAGGGCAATGTGCAGGATTTAAATGGGAGGGAATTCTGAAAGGCGTATCATGGTGAGCCTGTGAATGCAGCGCCAACATATTAGCTATACCCCCCTTTATAAGCCACTCCTATGTTAAAGGAGAACTAAAGTCTCCAGACAACATTGTCCCAATAGACAGAGCACATTCACAAACATACAACAAGCTGTGTCTCACCTCTCCCTTTGCTGTGGCCATTGGGTGATTTATGAAAACAACCTGTGAGTACTAGAGGTTAGCTCCCACAACCCACCTTAGCTGGGTAAACCCCCATCTAAGTGTCTGTGTACAGGCACATGCTCTGTAGTGCTCAACAGATCAAAACAAGGAAGTTGCAGCCTTGCTTCCTAGAAGCTGACAGCCAATCACATTACAGCACAGAGATCCTCCCTCTCCATGACACAGAACAGAGATTTCAGTTGTTTGTTTTCAAACACATTCAATGCTCCTGTCCTAACAATGATTTAATACTTTACTTTTCATACAAAAATTAGTAATCTTTACAGTGTATTTCATAGATAGCATGGATGTAAGAAATGGAATACTAACATTTCAGCAAAAATAAAAGAAATAAATGTAAGTCTGGGGAATAGAACCTGCAACTTGTACATTTACTCTGTCTTGCTAAAAGCAGAGCTCTTACCTCTAGGCTAATGGAGATAATTAGTAGATAGCTGGTACATGTAGAATCTTTTACTATGAACATAATGGAAACAAAAATAAAGGAAACTATGGGGATTAGAACTTGCAACCTTCTGGACTGTGTGTTTCTATATCTGGCATCTTACAAGGTGAGCCATGACTGAGTAAGCTGAACACTTTGGTACATTTAGGAGCCTCATCTTTTGCTGGGGACATAATAGAAACAAAAAAAAAAAAGAAGTCTGGGGTATTGAACTTGTGACCTTCTGAATTGTGTATTTTTAAACCTGGAGCCTTACCCGATGCGCCACCACTAAACAAGCAAAGTACTCCAGTACATTTGGAAGCTTTTTTTTTTTTTTTTTTGCTAAACAATTCCTAAAGAAAATGGAATATGGAAGTTCCTGATAAGACTTTGAAAGCTGCTTGTTACCCTACAGTTTATTTTCCAGAAAGTCACACTGAATGGTTAATAGATTATGGTAACAATCAGCTTTCAAAGTCTTTTTAGGGACTTCCATATTGATGTATAAACATCTGTATAGAAAACACTCTATCCATAGAGACAGTGAATACTGGGGTCAGGGGGCGTGGTTCTTTGATGACTTCATGGGCTGTGGGTTGTACTGACAACAACATGGAAGCCTTCTTATTTACAGAATCTATTTCTTACATGTACTAAATGCAACTTACTAGAGAAGAATCTTACAATGTATAGGTGTTCTGGGGAGAAAAACTTTCACATTAGGTTTTAAAAATTTTAAGTTTAGTTCTCCTTTAAAGTATCCCCTCTTTATATTTCCCTTGCCCCTACTAATGCTGCTTGAATAATACTTACTTTTATTTGAAAATATAAGAAGTCCCATGACCATAAAAAAACTATTAGGTGTAGGTATGTAGGTTTTTATCCTTTGTTACAGATGCAATCCATATTATAATAAAAACAATAGTCCTATAAATCTCTGTTCCTTTCTGCAATACTTCTACAATAAGCATAAGGATGAAAAGTTTCTATATGTGTGTGGTTTGATAATTATGGAAAATCGAAAGTAGAAAGCAATCCAACGTTTCAGTAGGGATACTTCCCCCTGAAACGTTGGATTCCTTAATGTCCTTAATAAACTATAGAGAGTCCCCCCTTTTGTCACCTGCTCATCCGTGTAGCGTTCTGGTTCCTCTTTCTGTTCTGCAGTAAAAATTCGCCCTTTAGAATGGAGTTTGAACGGACCAGCACCGGATATAACTATCAGGTGTGTGAGTGTCTATTATTGTTTTAGACACTATGTGATCAGTTTCACACGTGTCCCAAAACAATGATACTTAAGGCCCATAAATGTTAAACATTACTGCAAATAATCATATTTGTTGTTAGTCTTTTGCAAAACTCCACTTCTAGTCCAACTGTCATTGTACAGGACCCACAATGCAATGGAGAATCATTTTGTAGGTGGAACAAACCACTTTGTGACCAATAGAAGTGGTGGTTTGAATTGCTCATCCTGTAGGCATGCTGGGTAAACCAGGGCTGCCATCAGAATTTTCTGGGCCCCATACTGGGTACATTTCTGGGGCCCCATAACAAAAGCCAACTCGGCATACCTCCCAACATATTAAAACGCAAAAGAGGGACACATGGGGAGAATAGAATCGGTGAATGCAGATTTTTTTCTTTCACGCTCACTTTAAGGTTACACACATTTTAAAGACCATTATTCCCATTTTACATTGTTGCCTGCAATATTATATATCAACTAGACATTAAGCCTGTTACATTAACGGGCGCTAGACATGCTCCACCTCCCCGACGCACACACAGACCGGTAAATATAAAATGTACCCATGTCCAGTACACACACTTAAGATGCCCTCTTAACATACCTTTAAGCCAAGCCCACACAGACTGGATCCCATATTAGACCTCATATTATATTCAGCATCAGTGTTGCTTAAAACGTATTTCATTCGTATTGAGTATTGATATATTCACCCCATTCTCCATGCTCAAATCCTTACACCTACCCATTTGTGCACTGGAAAGGCTGTCACTATTGCCACACAGCATGGCAGCTCCACACTCTGTCTTGCCTTTATCCATATTTCTATCTCTGTGTCAGATTGCAGCTCCACACCATCTCTATCCTGTCTATATCCTGATAATAGAGATGGTGTGGAGATGCCATTCTGCAATGTGAAACAGAGATAGAAATTTGGATATAGGCAGGATAGAGATGGTGGGAAGTTGCCATACTGCAATGTGACACAATCTCTATCCTGCTTATATCCATATCTCCATCTCGGTGTGGAGCTGCCATGCTGCAATGTGACACAGAGATAGATATTTGGATATAGGCAGGATAGGCATGGTGTGGAGTTGCCATACTGCTATGTGACACAGAGATGGAGATATGGATATAGGCAGGATAGAGATGGTGTGGAGCTGCCATACTGCTATGTGACACAGAGATGAAGATGACTATGGGCAGGATAGAGATGGTATGGAACTGCCATACTGCTATGGGACACAGAGATGGAGAAATGGATATAGGCAGGATAGAGATGGTGTGGAGCTGCCATGCTGCCCCCATGGGGTAGGTAATATAGCCCAGTAGCCCTATTACGCTATTATCTACCCCATGTGAAGTGCATGCGTTGGTAGCCGAATGCAAGCAAGGCATGCTGGGAGTTGTAGTTAAACATGTGAAGTTACAAGGTTTTCCCATCACTGCTATGCAGGTGCTGGCACCAGCAGCCCCACCCAAGATCAGTCCCTGTACACAGCTGTGAGACAGAGGGTAGAAATGTCCCCCCCATAGACTCTCACAAGCAGAAATTGGTTCAGTATAACTTACAGTTACTCCCTCCTGCTCTCTATGGAGATTACAACACAGAAGAGCTCCAAGATCAGGGAGGGGCAGGAGGGGGCTGAGCCACACAGACAGTAAAGCCAATTACTGACTGAGTCATGGGCCATGCAGCAGACACGCCCTGTTTCTCTTCTTCATCTAGGAATGAATGCAGTATTGCAGAAAGAAAACATTTTTTTCCCCTTCCTCTCACTCTCTGGCCCCTTCCATGTCCGGGCCCTATACAGGAGTACCCCCTTTACATCCCTGATGGTGGCCCTGGGGTAAACCCCCTGAGTATTAGTGAGGACTCGTGCCCTTGGATAGACAATTTACATTGTAAACAATGGAATTCAATTGGAGTTTTTTTTTTTTTAAAGGGTATCTCACTGCTTAAAATATTTTTGGTATTCATTTTTATTGAATAACGGGAGATTATTCAGCCTCTGTTCTTCAATAAAACCCGCAGGAAACGGAAATAAAGGTAAGGAACTTACCCGATCGCTCGTTCCTCCGCCACGTAGTCTGACAGGTCCCGACAGATGCTATGCGCATGCGCAAGTGTGATGTCCATTGGGACCGTTCAGAGGCCGTGGCGGAGGAGTGAGTGATCGGGTAAGTACCTTACTTTCGTTCCCAGCTCCTGCAGGTAATAAAACTGAATACCAACATTTAGTTTTAGCAGTGGAGATACCCTTTAAATAATATGAAATTCAAACTACTAAATTCGCTTAATACCATGCTGTTTAAATGAATAACATTTATCTTATTTGTTCACATACTTAACACAAAATAAAGTGCTTACTGCATGAAATCAGTTTATCACATCAAATGTTTACCTTTTTCATTCTGTTTAAGATATCTGACAATATTGTAGAACTGTGCAAATGTCTCTAACCTTTACGTTCTTTTATTACGGTATTGCAGAACCTGCCAATGTCATCTCAATCCTGATTTCCTCAGAATTTCTAAAGATGGACTCCTTGGTGAGTAGTTTAGTGATATTATTCACATGTGAAATTATGTTATGGATCACTTAGCAACGTCACAGTAGATTATTGGACCTCCTACTGGAATTATAAGGATATAAGGATCGTAGCCACCCAGCAGTTCCATTACCAGCTTCACACTTTTATATGCTTTTTATAGGTGACTTCTAATATCCTAGATATTTATAGTAGGGGGTACATTATCCAATATAATCCACCAAACCAGCATACTTTAAATAATGTCTAATAAATACCCTTAAGTTAAAAAGTATCTCTCTTTTTAAGTCCAATAACCCCATCTTCAATCTCACAGCTCTTTAGCTTCAGCTGTTCTGGTTTTGGCGTCTCCTTGCACTCCACCGGGATGCTAACCACAAACAGCTGAATTTGAAACTAATGAGGGCCGCACTGGTATACCTGCTCTCATGGTGGGGAGGGGTTTAGTACATCCAATTAATTTTACGTTTTAACAAAGCGCTCGTGTGATAAACTGCTTAATAATAAATTGCAATAAAGTACTTGGTTTTTTCTACTTTTCTATTGTACATTTGTTAATATTACTTGTTTTCATACAATTATAGGTATAGGTGATCTAGTGCTGTAAATGAAAAACACTGCTTTATACATTGTAATTTGCTTTTGTTCTCCATGGTTGTAGGTAGAGGAGTGTATTCAGTATTGCCACAAGAATATGAGTGCCATTGTAGCTACACCGTGTAATATGAACTGCATCAATGCAAATCTTCTTACTCGGATAGCGGATCTCTTTACACACAATGAAGCAGATGATGTGAAGGACAAAAAGGATAAATTTAAAAGGTTTATTTATATTAGTTATGTCTTTCTTAAAGTTTAAGGTAATGTTATTATACACTGAACATTTTCTTTTTTATTCATACAAAGTGGGTGATGGTCATTAATGAAGCTTATATCTTAATATCAAGCAGCCTGTAGACCAGAGATGTCAAATTTAAGGCCCTCCAGATGTTTTGAAAACATCTGCAGCTGGTGATCGCTGGGAGTTGTCGTTTCCAAACTTCTGGAGGGCCACAAGTTTGACATCTTTACTGTAGACTTTATATCCCGTATAACCAAACCTGAATAGAGATTTTGAAACTGTTGAGTTTTGTTACGTTTACGAGCTTACTAAATTTTCGAAAAGTTCGAAAATTGAGTTTTGATTTTCGAAAATTGTCTATTTTCGGAAATCGTCTACTTTCGATTTTCGAAAATTGTCGATTTTTTGGTTTTCGGAAATCGTCTACTTTCGATTTTCGATAAAAATCTAAAATTCTAAAGATCCGGGTTCCGTGAAATATGGGAGTTCCGAAAGTTTGGTCGGGGCTTCGAAACCCTCAGATTCGATTCGAAACTGGGTTCTATTCGAACCCACATTACATCTCTAGTGCTGAGGTGTTTGAATAAGCCCTTTATTTTTTCTTTAAACATCCCTGTGATGGAGTCTGTACATTATCTCACAGTTGTTTTTTTTTCTAGCAAGATATTTTGCAAGAAAATTGAGAGACTGTTTGAACCTGAATATAAGAATCCAGATTCCCCAGCAAATGCTTCAACACTTTTCAGGTAAATCCCATATTTGTATTATGCGGGATGTTTATGAATAATTCAGCCTACAGTAGCTACAGTAGGTTTTCAACCAAGTAATTTTATATAAACCCCTCTTCATTATTTAAAGGGTATCTCCACTCGTTTTTTTAAGTTTTGTGAATCCAGTTCTATTGAAGAACGGGAGGTAAAGGAGCTGTGCCTTACCTTCCGTTCTTCAATAGAACACACAGGAGCCAGGAGAGAAGGTAAGAAACTTACCCGCTCGCTCCTCCCCCGGCGCTTGGTCTGACAGGTCCCGACGACCTTGCTTCTATGCCATAGATCGCACATGCGCATAGAGACAAGGTCGTCGGGACCTGTCAGACCAAGCGCCGGGGGAGCGAGCGGGTAAGTTTCTTACCTTCTCTCCTGGCTCCTGTGTGTTCTATTGAAGAACGGAAGGTAAGGCACAGCTCCTTTACCTCCCGTTCTTCAATAGAACTGGATTCACAAAACTTAAAAAAACGAGTGGAGATACCCTTTAAATTAAAAATGTAAATTTTGTGCCTACGGCTCATATTGTACTACTACCCTCAATTCAGGTGACATCCCAAAGGTGAGAATTGTGGTTTAACCCTTACATTCTAGTTAGATGGAAAGTATACAGATACATAGGGAAGGGTAGAAGTGCCATAGTGAGAACTTGTGCAGTGTCAAATCATATCCTGTACTGGGGCTCTGAGAGGTAGGATGTGATATTAGATTTAACCTGTTTTTTTGACGTTTCTAGAAGTAGAGAGAAGGGAAATAGAATTGGGATGGGAGCCACAAGAGAAAAAGGTTTAAGGCGAGCAGAAGCATTTGAAACCGAGAGTGCAGCCGATGTATCGCGTTTGACAGGTTGTATGGCAGCATATAGCTAGCATTAAAACCACACACAATCTTTGCTGTCATTCTAATTTATCAGTAAATGTGTATTAGGAGGTCATAAACCCAGCCAGCTACCATCGTTGGCATCACGTCCAAATGGAAAAATTCCGTCAGACCATTATCGGCTCCCTATGGGAGCTGATAACATCATGGTCATGTATGGGCCCAACGAACGATCATCCCATATAAGGTATATGCAACTATTGTTTCTGTGTCTTTGCGCATTGGGCAAATTCACAATCAGATTCCGGCGAATTTGCGACCAAAGTCGCATGTGAATGAGCACCTTTATTTTAAAACTGAAACCTTTCTATGTATTCTAATAGAAGGCTAGTTTGGTTAAAATAATCTTAATTCATTTTTCTTGTTTTCTAGATGCTGCTTGTGTAAAAGACTGTTGACTAAAGAAGCAGAGAAAAAGATTGCCTGTCTTCCAGAAAAAATCAGCATAGATCAGCATGGAAATATTGTTTATTTTCACCTACGGTAAATCTAACTAATGGGGTTGAGTTTTGCAACCAAATTATTAGTAAATAGTAAACTGAGGTCTCTAAACAAGGTAGGGCAAAGTAAAAGGCTGCTTTTTTCAAAACAAGTCCTGGATCACTAAGTGCATTTTGTCAGGTCATATAGCTGAAAGGGTTAACTTTTCTTTTTTCTGGTAGCTTGACTGAGGTTGCTAGCACCCTCTGCACTGTCTTTCCTGCAGTGTAAGCTGGCACATTCTAGATTTACTGGTGGAGAGAAAGTCCAGCAGTATTTATGGCATACTTTACCATCTAAGGGTTAAAAAACCGATTGGTGGTCTGTTGACCAGGATATTTCTGCCCATTTTTCTGGGCATTGTATGCCTAGTCTAAGGATCTTTTGAGGCAGTTAACACCGGTACACCATCTTTTGATTGTTTTAAAAAAGCTAGCCATAAATGAGGCAATACTTTTTGCAATTGGATTTTACTTGCGTTGACGATTTTCCATAGAATTCAGCTTGAAAACTACAGAACATAAGTTCTGGAAGATGGGGTTTTACATCTTGCCCTAACATGGTTTATTGGAAAGAACAATCGATTTTGCTGATCCGCCTATCAAAAAGACGGAAAAATGTCTTTGATATTCCAATCAATCGATTGTATTGTGATCTATTGGCGTGTTTGGGACAGCACACGAGTAGGAACCAGGAAACTTTGAAGGAAATAGGACTCTGTGATCATATGATGCTATATGAGTTTTCCTATTTGCATTGCCAATTATCCATAGATTTCAGCTTCAAAACTATGGAAGCTAGGTTCTGGAAGATGGGGTAGACGGAAAGTTTCCAGCCTTGCCCCTGTCATAGTTTTTTCATTAGACTGATCGATACGCCAATCGGTCTATCAAATACACAGAAAAATGACTTTGATATTCCCATCAATTTGATCAAATTTGACCAATTGATCAGAATATCGATGTTGTGTATGGGGGCCTTTATAGTTTGGTCTAAAGAAATTCCAGACTATTTGTTTTGCTTTGCTAATATATATTTCTTAATAACATTTAATTTGCTTTCCAGAGACAAAACTTGGGATATCCATGAATATCTAACTGGGTTATTTGAGGAATTAAAATCTTGGCGAGATGTGTATTGGCGGCTATGGGGAACTATAAATTGGATGACATGCTCTAGATGTAAGCAAGTGAGTATTCCATATTAATTTCAATTATTCCTTTCACATTTTCTAATGGGTTCATGCAGGGACCTGTTTTAACTTTACCACTTAAATATTAATATGGGATACATTATGGAATGGAATGTTATTCTGTCCTCATTATTCCAACTGTAAGGTGTGCGCATGCCTCTGCTCCATGGAAAAACTATATAAACAACGTAACAGTAAACGCTGGGTTAGCATAGAATGGAATGATGGGTAATAAGCAAGGAAGCACATGAGACACATGTTAATTAAATACATACAAAAAACAGAATTCTAGTGCACAAACAATTCTAATTGCATATTGGTTACCTCCATAAGGTTGCTGCTACAAACAGTCTGCTAAACCCTGGATAAAATAAAAGCAATTAGTTCAATAAGTTGGCCAAATTATTTAAGTCCAGTCACCACGTCAAGGTTGCTTTATTTTTTTTTTCTCTAGTTGCACTTTAATATGGATGTACAACAGCCCAATTTTCTATATATTGTGTGTTAAATACATTTCCTAACAAACACCACAAACGAGAGGCAAGGCCCAGATTACTTTTTTCAGTGGTTTGGATGCTTTAGTTTTCCTTTATATTTGCCCCGACTGTTTCGTGTGAAACTCCTTGCGCTGTATTTAAATGTTATCATTTGTTTTTTTTCTCTTATTCCCTATGTGGCATTTTACATTTTGGTATGTAAATAGTTTATAAAATACATCTTTCATTTTTTGTGTGTTTTCCATGCTGTAGTCATTTCTGTGCAATGAATTGTCCCATTGCCAGTATCACCCAGAATCAGCAGTTTATTCAGGTGCTGCCAGTTCTGTGGGTTCACCTGGAGCGGGAATATATCCTTGTTGCAACCAAAAAGTTCTCCGCTTTGACCCTACGCAGCTCCCAAAGGTAGGACTTGGCTTCCCACTGTCCCTATCACCTCCACATTCTGTATTTTTCATATTACTGTTCAGACTTCTTTGTTTTACGGTTGTTTAGGGTTGTAAACAGAGGGATCATGTTGTTCGTTTGCCAAGTGGTAAGGAAGTTACCAGCCAAAACCCATCATGCAACCTTCTCAGTGACCTTTTGCAGCATAGGGATGTCATTGCTGTGCCTTTTCCTAATGACCTAAATAGGTAAGAAAAGTGCTAGAATAACCAAATGTCTTCAGCGCTTCAGATCAGAGGGCTGTTCAGTGCTACTCCATAGGTAAAAACCACCCTGATTGCTGCTATTTATCATATGTATATTATGCTGCAGGGAATTCTTTCAGTTTATCAACTGTCGGGGTCCCTCCCAAAATGCAAATTTACCAACCATTTCCTCTGTGTCTGTAAGTCTTGCCCACTTCACTGTTCATGTTTTCCAATGTGTAAATTCAGAACATCACCATCTGGATCAGTTGATTTGTATTTTTGGGGTGGGCGTGCCCATTGCTCTGTTTATTTGGTATTTAGTTTATTTCAGACATGACTAACGATAAGTGTTAAGCTGGATACACACCAGCAGATGTATTTGTTCCGACTGGCTGTTCGCCACTAGCATACCAACAGAGCATGGGGTACATAGACTGTGCAATTGTCCTTGGTTTTTTGTGCCTCCGAACGCCCATTCAGCCGAAACATCGGTTGCAGCCTCCTGCGAAACCACCCAAATTTCCATTGCTAACCATAAGATACACTGAAATAGCAGCACGGTGGCTCAGTGGTTAGCACTGATGCCTTGCAGCGCTGAGGTCCTGAGTTCGATTCCACCCTTGGACACATCTGCAAGGAGTTGTATGTTCTCCCTGTGCTTGCGTGGGTTTCCTCCGGGCACTCCGGTTTCCCCCACAATCATAAAGACATATTGATAGGATGTATGTGTCAAATAAATGTACTTCGATTGTAAGCTCTTCGGGCCAGGGCCTGATGTGAACGTATACATGTTATTGCGCTACGGAAGATGTTAGCGCTATATAAATCCATAATAATAATAATAGTAGGCCTGGAAAATTGGATGGTGTGTACCCATCCTTAAGCTTCATACACACGTGTAATCATGGGGGCTGACCTGCGGCATACGATGTGTATTTTAGCCATCAATTGTGTCGTTCACAGGTACTTCGTCGAGTTAAAACAGACGTTCAGTCTAGCCTCCTTGACTGATTTGCCTATTTTCAATAGAATATCACCTGGTGGATTGTCAAAGAGGCCCAACCAAATGTTCGTTTTCATCCGTCAAAGTGCCCATACACAGCACGATTGTCAGCCTAAACAGACGCTCATACACATCGTACATCGCAGGTCAGCACCCACGATCGCACATGTGTATGAACCTTTAGTCTGAACACTCCAGAGAAAAACAATGAGCAGTTTATGGTTCTCCCTCCAGTCAGTAACAATGGGGCTGTATCAGTTTGAATAATGAGAAACTACTTGTTGTGTATAGTGTTTTCCTTTAAATTTGCCAGGTGACCTTATTTATGTAAAATAATAGAGAGTCTCCTTAAACACTGTTGTATTGCATCCTCTGAAACAATTTCTACAATATATTTTTTGCAGAGACTCAGGAATTGTGTTAAGTGAACCTAAAAGCTTTGAATGTGATGTCCTTTTAGAGCCAAACTCTCTTTGTGGACAAAAGACAGGAGAGACCCACTCAGTAAGTCATTTCGTAAGTTAAATGACCCATGGTACTGACACTCTGGGTTTAAGGGCACATGGTACGGACACTCTGGGTTAAATGGCACTTGGTACGGACACCCTGGGTTAATGGCACATGGTACGGACAATCAGGGCTAAATGTCACTTATTATGGGCACTCTGAGCTAAATGGCCCTTGGTAAATGTAAAAGTAAAAATTGCTTTAAATCTGCCCCAGTCTCTCAGAGATTGCATTCCATCCATGTACCTATCTGAAGGTTAATGAAACCTTCACTATCTGAAAGTGAATAAAACCTTCAGAGCAGATTAATCCAACTCCACATTTTGGTTAAAGGGCATGTCCACCCCGAAATTTAACTTTTGATATGTGGTAGGGCATGCTCCCCCAGCCCCAACCGCATTAATATAATTGTTAGAAAGTCCCCCGATTCTTACTTACCTGCCCTCTCTCATCCGCTGCAGTGTTCAGGCCCTCTGCTTGCATGGAATTGAAAGCAGGGGGCGGGACCGGCAGCCGCGTCCGTGATTGGCTGAGAGGCAGGGAGGGCTGCACTGAGCATGCCTCAACCTTGATGAGGTTGAGGAAGTCTCAGGCACAGCATGAGTCACACACTGCTCCTACACAGCAGTTTCCTGGACTTTGGAGGGGCACAGAAGGGGAACTATTTTGAGCAGGAATGTAAGGTAAGGATTGTTTTAAACTACTTGATGTGGCCAGTAAGGGGTTAAATTTTAGTTTTGGGGGTGGACATGCCCTTTAAATGAATAGTTCACTAAGAAAGTGGCTCCTCTGATAATTCCTGCCTTTTTCCAGTTTCTCTTAACTATAGTGTGTATTAGCATTTAGTTAAAGTGAAGCCAGAAACGGCCGAAACCTGTCATAGGAGCCGTCTGTGTATATTTCACCAGCTTCGCTCCTGTTAGAATAATTGAAGAACGGGAGGTAAGGCATAGCTCCATTACCATCAACAGGCAAGATTTTAGTTTCAACAAGTTTTAAGAAACCGCCAGAGAATTGTAACCGTAACCGATCGGTTTCATCCATTTCTAATTGCATGATTGATGATCCTTTCCCACCACCTCCTTGTTACTGTTCACAATACCATCTTACAATGAAAAATAAGGATTCACTCAATATGTAGTAATGTTTTTTTAACTCCGTTTTATTAAGTCCAGGCATATCTTATCAATAACATATACATTATCATGTTATACAGTTATCAGAAGATGTTTCATTCCATATTAACAATATTTGCCTGTAGGGTATACACAGGAGGTATAGTTTATTCTTATTCTAACATAAACACTTTACAACATAACTATTGCAATCATATCACTAGATATTGAATGTGATGAAAAGAGTAATTGGACTAACCATAGACACAGAAATTATTTCTGCCTGACATTTCGGGATTTGTATTTAAGCCTAATTGTTGGGGTGCCTCATTATTAGTTTTTTGACTGGTGTAACTGCCTGGGTTCATTATCTGGGTTCATGGGATAGTTTGGTAGTATTGGTGATCTGTCCCATGTCACCACATGTCCATTTATCAGTATTTATATGGTATTTTCATTCTTATTGATTCCAAGTGGACCATATCTTATTGAATTTTGTTAAACCGCCTCTACCCATATATATCAGTCTTAAAAATGGAAGATCATTACAGTATTAATTAGGTTTTTCCATTGGCTCACTTAGGGCGTGTCTGGGGCCATCCACTTTAAAACTATGGCTTTTCTGGCATAGAATAGGGCTTGTCGTAATAGTGATAGTTGATGTTTAGACAAGATATATGTTTCAAAGACTCCAAATATACAGAGTTTGGGTTCAAGGGGGGTTCTGTATTGGACCAATTCGGATATTTACTCTGCTACTTGTGTCCAGAATCTTTGTATCTGAGGGCATTCCCATATGAGGTGCCAAAATGATGCTCTTGTAGTTGAGCATTTTGGGCACTTGCTGGTTCTCCCTCATGACATGTGGCTTAAAGCAATCGGTGTCAGGTACGCTTGTTGTATTATATACGGTAGTATTGTATCGCTTTGCAGCCGGTGAGGTCAATGTATGTGATTCTGCTGCATCTTCCCATTCTTTAGCAGTTAACGTAGGGATGCATTTTTGCCAGGTTTTTAACCGGGAGTCATGTAAGGGGGATACTTAGGCATGCATTAATAGTGCATATGCCTTGGATATAAATCCCTTTACATTTGGTATTTTGAATAGGTTGTGAGGCTATAGGGATTTTCATTCCTCCAAATTCGGAGTGTAGGCAATGTCATAACTGTAAGTATCTGAATTGGTAGTGTTGAGGCAGATTGAATTCAGGTTTAATTTCTTCAAATGACTTTAGATGTTGGTCTTCTAGTAGTTGATGGAAATATTTAATAACTCTGTGTTCCTAGTCACTATACATAGTAAAGGAGGTCAGTTGAGAGTATTTGTGGTTACGCCATATTGGGGAGATTCCCCATACATCTCTTACTTTAAGCACTGATGTTAACAATTTCCAAATTTTATACATTTGTCTGTGCAGCTCAGTACCCCCTCACACCAGAGTGTATTTTGGATTTTCTAGGAAGGCCATGGGCTGTGTTGGTAGATAAGTATGCAGCATCTGTTCTAATCCAGATTCTTACTGGTCTTGAGGGCTTTGCTCTTCTGGAGGTTTGAGCCAATGATAGTAGAATTTTAGTTGGCTAGCAACATAATAGAATTGGAAGTTGGGCAGCGCCAGTCCTGGATGTGTTTTAGGACTTTGGGGCTGTTAGTTTTGTTCTGTAGTAATGTTAATTTGTTTGCCTTTATGCAAGTTTCAGCCTGGTAATAAAAATGTAAAGGAACCTTCAACTATAGAACTGATATTAGTATCTGGAAACAACATTGGGTTATAAAGGAACATATTTTCTTTGGTTACTGTATTTTGAAAAAAGTAAAATAGTTAATTTCTTTTAAATCAATATGGCTAACAATATCACCACCCACAAATCACTATGGTTTATCAAAGTACAAACTAAAATGGTTGGTTCCCCAACTTTCCCTCTATTTCCATTTAGATCTACTACTATCTCTTTCCTAATTTAGTTCATTGTCTTCTTTCTATTGGATAGTTTCTCTCACTTAAAAACTTCAGTCTGCAGCTGGTAAGTAACATTATCTGTTATTTCTTTCCTTTGATCTACCAACTGTTACCTCCAGTATACATTACACTTTACACCTTAAACATGTTTATTGTTTTTACTGGATGGTCCAGTGGAACACTATCACTTAGACATTGACTTATGCTTTTAGATAAAACTACATTATAACGGTATAAAAGGTAATCATTTTGGTAGTTTGTAATTTTTTGTGCAACCTGTTAATAATTTTTAACTTATAATTAGTTGCTAAATTGCATTAAAGGATAGGCACAGTCTTTAAGCTGGGTATATACCATTAGATTCTTTGTCCTGACCGACCTTTCGCCGCGGCCGAGCGGGTGGACATATCTGATCACCCATTCCTCCAATTCGAACGGTCGGACGTCAGTCGCAGCCAGCCGAAAACCCATGCAGTTTTTCCAGCCCGATCGTCCAATACACTGAACTATAGTGTGTGGACAGCCGTACTTTTTTAGGAATTCAGCACTAACATTACACACCTGCTGAACTGCTGCTAAATTAAAGATTAGGCGATCCTTTACCAATGACTCTCTCGGCTATTTTATTATTTCACTTTCCATATAGTGCCAAAACAGTTTCAGGGAGATTCAATTAAACGTCTTATCGTTTAAAATGGTGCTAATCTTGCCCCAACCAATCATATCTTATTTAACATTTGAAAGCTTGCATCTGATTGGTTGGGGCAAAATTAGCACCATTTTAAACGATAAGACCTTTTATTGAATCTCCCTGTTTATTTTTTACTCAGTGAACAAATATCAGATTTACAGATTCTGTCATTTTCTAACAAGCGCGCTAGGGATAACGCTCCAGACTGCAGATTTCCCCAGCCACGGCCGACTCCCTATACTTCAAGTACAAGGAGACGACTGTGGCTGAGGGAAATTTTCAAGCATTTCCGAATGACCTCATCAGCCTCACAATTGTTTGGAAAATGAGCTAAACACAGTAACGAGAAATCAACAATAACGTTCGATCGTCCTTTCTCGATACTGTGTGTACCCACTTAAACTGTAACACTGAGCAAGGCGGGGAGGTGTCCCGGATTCCAACATTGATAGAGTGGGATGTCTGTATAAAGCAGGTAAATAAATTGCAATCATGTGAGCTTGCCTCTGTCCTGAGACCAGAAAGCAGAAGGTTACAGGTGTAATAGGATAGGAGTATGGATTAGCATTGTAGGAAGAGAGAGGAACCTACGGATTTTGCAATATTATAAAGAGAAAAATGAAAGGTTTTTGCAACATTGTTAATGTGGTTAGAAAAAGAGAGAGCGGAATCAATAATTATCCCTAAGCAATGTGCCAACTCAATAGGGTAAATGGCGGTATTATCAACAGAAATAGAAAAGGGTAGGATAGGACCATGTTTAGGTAAAATAATTAGTAGTTTTAGTAAGGTCCAATTTAAGGCATTGGTGCGTCATCCAGGAGGAAACTGCAAGGAAACTATCAGAGATGTGTGATTGGATATCGGGAACTATACATACATACATACATACATACATACATACATACATGATGTGGGGGTAGAAAAGTATATTTGTGTATCATCAGCATACAAATGATAATTAAAACAATATGAACTAATGACATCTATCAGGGAAATAGTATAGATGGAGAACAAAAAGGGTCCAAGAACAGAGCCCTGCAGCATCCCCACACTAAAAGGAACCTGAGAAGAGGTTTTATTATCACAAGACACAGAGTAGTTTCTGTTAGAGAGATAGGATAGGAGCCAGGATGCCGAAGGGAGTTAAAGATAAAGAATAGGTGGCCTGGCTTTAATTTATTATTTATAAGTGTGCTATAGTTATTTGTTTTGTTTGGAATGAGGAAAGTCAACCTTTCTTCACATCCACTCAGCAGAAAGTGTGCAGCTACATATAAAACGGGTTATGGGATTTAGCCAGGGATGGGGATTATGATGCAGCTGGTGATACCCTGCCCCAGCAATGGGCATGCTCCAACCTAATACTTGCAGACAGACCCTTAAGTGCTGGAGATGTCACAGCTCACAGTGCAAGCAGGAAAAAACACCTTTTATACTGCGGTAACTTTGGATAGACTGCAGCTAGAAGCATGATCCTGGAGTAATTTATAAAGGAAGACGTGTGTCCTTTTTAATAAAGGCCCCTTGTATAGAGGCCAAAGTTCTCCTTTAACAAGCTAGTCAGGGTCAGACTTGGACATAAGGGTGAGAGACTAGAGAAGAGAGAAGAAGCCAGTATTATGGACATATTCAGAAAAAGGAGGGTCAGGAATAAAGCGGGAATGTTAGGCAAGAAAGCTGATAAGATGGTGACCAGAAAGTGGGTAGGGGCTACTTTCAAAAGATGAGAAGGAAAGCTCCAGGAAGTGTCCATCCTTACGAGTGCTGGTATTTGTCGGCTGCTGAAGGAAACAAGAGGGTCAGGATAGAGCAAAGTAGTCAATATGACAGGTAACGTCTAATAACACACAAATAAAAATCTTTTTGTTTCCCATGATCCTCTGTGGCACGTGCAACATGATAATGTGTCCATCTGGAAGATGTTACCAGTAACATTGGATGTGGTTACAAAATAAGATTTAGTTCCCCTTTCATGGAGAGTTATTTTCATTTTTATAATACTACTTTTGCAAGAAACCATTTAGACTGACACTGACAAAGCATTTATAATATTTATACCAGTGTTTACCAAATCGTTTCCATATTACCTTCAGAACTCGGCTGTCATCAATAACTTTATTTGTTTTGTTTTATAATTTAAATAAAAGTTCAACATGAAAAGTCAATATTCTCAGTCATGTGTATTCATTTTAATTTGTTCTTTCGTCAGAAACCATAATTCACAATCTCTTTTTACACCTTCAAGTGACTTGTCCTTTCCTTTCAATGTTTATTCTGCACAGAAACAACAATCCTTGCTCTCAGAGGAGGAGGATTACACCACCGGTTCTGAAGTCACTGAAGATGAGGTTGGAGATGAGGAAGAAGTATCTAAAAAACAAGGTGGAATCCCCTAAAGAATCAGTTATTGGTTGTAGACAGTTCAGAATAAACCATACTTAATGTAAAAGGAATTTCTTATTCACCAGTTAATAGCATTGGCCATCCACTATGCAACATTTCCCTGGTGTTCTGACAACCTGCCTTGTTAATTATTTTATGATCATCATTTGAACGCCTAATGAATGAGCCAGAGTGGTTAATATCAGGAGGTAAAATTCACTGCAGTATTAGATATTATCAGTGGGGTAACTACAGCCCCCGTGATGGCGGGGGAAGGGGGGGCAGGGGCGAAGAGGGCAGGTATCATCGCACATAGGTAAGTAAAGGTATGTGCGCTCAGCTGTTTAAAAACTGCTGATCTTGGGAGATTGGTGTGAAGAAGGGGGTGTCAGGGGTGTCAGCCTACCTCAAAATCTGGTGTGGGGTGGCAGGCCCCTGCAGGTTCGCCCTTTGATATTAGATCAATTCGACTGCATCAATGAGCATTGTTTGACTTGCAGTGACTGCATCTGTATTTTATTAGCCTTAGTATTGGTAACACCATCCAATATTTAGTCATAATATCTGACCTGACTGATGGCTTCTGACCAAATTTCAGGCAAAATGGATTGTTCTGAGAGATCAGATGAATCATGTACAGTCTTGTAATATTCAATGGATCACAAGGATGGTCAGTCAAATATCACATGTACATTTATTCTTGATATCTTAATACATTCCTCTTAGAAGGTATAGCATTTGCTCATGGACTACCATGGAAATTACACAGAAGTCTCTCCAGTTATATGTTTATAAGAAAGGGATTAATAGCCTGAACTCCCCCTAACTTAATTGATAAAACTGATAATGGCTCAATAATGCCAATACTGGTCTACAATTTTTAAAGATGGTATAGCATTTGCACAAGGGCTAACCCAGAAATTACATGCTTTAATCTGCATATGGGGAAGGGAGCTGTAGCCTAAATTCTCCATTATTTGTTTCAACTTTGGTGATGTCAGTTGAAAGGCAAGTCACTATGCAGACCAGAGACCTACATTGTACTGGTCTACAACTGGCACGCTGGATGTGCATTTAGCTCAATGCAATGCTGTTAAAAACTTCATAGAAGATACAATCTTTGCTCAAGAGCAACCATAGAAATTACCCAGATGTCTATCCTACAAACATTTGACTGTGTGTACTGGGTGTTATGTCTGATGTACAGAACTGGCACATCATTTTAGTCCTTTAAATCCAAGTTATCCTAGACTATCCATTACAGTTCCTTCTGACGTCTTACAGATTTATGTTACCTGTAAACTATGTGATATTTCCTGCTAATGCACCATTCTGTGCTGCATTAGCCTTGTGCCGGCTGTACGCGCATCTTTTGCAATACACACGCAGCCTGCACAAAGAAGAAGTTAAAGTTGTGCTAACCAATATTGAATTAGCACAACTTTCCCTCCAGGATCCTGCACTGTGGTGCCACGTAATTTTTCCAGTTCAGTAGAATCAGGCTTTGGGTATGTCTCCTTTTATTATTTTGTGACTTGCAATCCCCCTTTAATATCCTCTTTCTTTAATTTATAACATACTGTCAGTATAACTGTAGTATAAGCTCTCAGTCACATAAACTTGGATTATGTCTGCTAGATCATTTTGTATTAAAATTATTTTGTTTTCTTTTGAAGGGAGAAAAGAAAAGTCAAAGAGATGCACTAAACATCCAAAAAAACAGGTTTCCTCACCAAGTATCCACAAGAGGGATAGGCAGCAAGACAAGGTAAAGCACAAGAATGTAAGACACTGTAATGTCTGTACATTCCCTATCCCGACTGTATTAATGTATTTTGTCCATCTATGTCATCACGTGTATGCGGTAACCACAGTAGGTGGTACCGGTGGCAAACCTCTTGCTTTCCCTGAAGGAATCCTACGCCCCAGAAACGTACATGCAATATCCTTTAAAACAGAATTGAAAGTTGTGTAAGAGGCTGGTTATGATGTGTACATAACGGGTTATTTTTGTCTCCACATAGCCGTCCCGAGACTCCTCTCCATTTACGTAAGTGAATATTTGAGAAACTCTGAAAAATTACCTATAGAAGTTTAGCAATCCTGCCAATGCATAATACTACAATGACTATATTTTCAGAGTCAGCCAACAGAGGAATAAATGGGATGCAACCCGTTCGCTAAGATTTAACCAAGATGCCCAAAGAGAAGAAGGTGTGTTTGTCTTATCTATTATTAAAAATAAATAATAGTTTAAAATATTTGTGTTAAAATATTTGAGTTGTATATGACTGAAACTAATGCTGGCCATGCACTTAGTGATAACATCAGATGATACCTCATAGTGTGTGGTGCCCACTGTCAAAATGTAGCCAACAAAATCAGTACAATTTGATATCTTGGCTGCCACAATAATATCTGTCCATGTGTGGTCTTCTTAAGCAAGTAGAGATGTAAAGCCATACAACAGAGATTTCAACACAGATTCTGATGGTGCCCAATGATAATCTTACGTGATAATGGCATACACATCCAATAGCAGCCTCCTAATTGAACTAAGGCTATTTACCATTTTAAACTGGACCTCATTGCATGACTTTTGGTAGTGTTTAAGAAGAAGTGAGTGATCCCATAAATATGGTTTTAATTATCGGGACATAATAAAATATCATCTGGTCCTTACAAAGTTCTAAGATTATTTAGATCTTACCTGAGGTGTAGAACAAAACACAAACAAAATAGTTCTTAAGGCAACACACAAAAGATCTGTCGTATGTTCACGGAATCTACTTCAGGATGGATTGGATTGGATTACTAGTCCCGGCTAAGGCTGGGTACACACCATTGGATTACTAGTCCCGGCTAAGGCTGGGTACACACCATTGGATTACTAGTCCCGACTAAGGCTGGGTATACACCATTGGATTACTAGTGCCGGCTAAGGCTGGGTATACACCATTGGATTACTAGTCCTGGCTAAGGCTGGGTACACACCTTAAGATCCTTCATCACGACCAACCCCTCAGCACTTCCAACCGGTGGGCCAGGGCGAAGGACTATCGGTCACGCAAAAGTAGTCACGGCCAACAGTTCGTTGAGACCGAGAGTGGCTTTCCGACCTGTCCAATCGCCCATTCGTCCCATTCGAAATATTGAATAGCGTGTACCCAGCTTAGCTGAGTACACACACTATTAGTGATTGGCTGGCTGTGAAAAATCTCAGTTTGCTGTGACTGCCATATAGTCCATAGGACACCGCACCGTAAAGTTTATCTTTCTTCTTAGTAGACTATAAGCCATCTCAGGTCCTCTCCTGTTTTATGTCTCGGACATGCTCAGTTGTCCTCTTTTTGAGCATTTCCACAGGGTGATCAGATGTTAGCACTGTTTACTGTAGTTAAGAATATTTGGGCCATATTCATATATATAACTTTTTATTTAACGATTGGTTTAATGATCGTTAATTTCTGATCATTTTAACGTTCGTTAATGTACATTGGTTATCGTACAATGAATGATGACAATCGCAAATCGACGATAACACGATCATAGATTTATGATCTCCATAGAATACCATTGCGATAGTTTAGTACTGCATGGTATTCTACGGCCGAACAATCTTTAATCTTTAAAACGATTGGTCGTAAATGTACTACCACGGCTGTGCATTTACAGCCGCTGGCCTTTACGGGAACGTGCGGTATCGCTAAATTGTGATACCATGCGTGTATAAATATGGCCCCTCATCTCTTTATACTGCTATAAATCAGGTAAAATGTGATTTAGCCTAAAGATTTCCTGTAAATGCAGTTAAACTTATTGGGATCTTCTACCAATTTTGACAGATCAACGAAGGATGATGGAAATCACAGGTCACCTTATAAAAATACGACTTGGTGACCTGGAACGTACCAAAGCAAAGGAAGGGAAAGAAGTAAGTATCACTGTCGAATACCGCTGACTCTAATTAGCTCCCTGTTATCAAGGAACACTCTACTGGCTTTTATTTTTTACATATATACTGTGTATATATACTGTGACTTGCTATATACCAGTGATGTCCATCTTGTGGCCCCCCTCCTCCAGATATTTGAAAACTCCAGCATTCCCTGGCTGCCAACCAACCCTAAGGCTGAGGCCTCACTATGCCGGATGGCAACGCACATGAAAAGCATATGCGCTTAGGCTATTTCCACTGCGATTCACACAATACTCCGCAATCTGAGCGCATGCGATCCGTAAAAAATATACAAATTGCACGCGCTTTGAAAACGGGGTCACCCACAATGACATGCACTGCTCTGCGATTCTCATGCAATAACGGATCATCGGCGCTTTATAAAATACGCCAGGGTAGCCTGGCCCTAAATCCCCATACATTACATGCAGCAAAAAAATACACATAGTCCTTTATGCTTGTGACTCTTTCCATTGTAGCATGTAAAGAAAGACCCAGGTACCTATTGATGGATTGCCCTGTGCTCTGACCTGAGGAAGGGACATTGTAGTCCCGAAACGTTGTGTGTTGTTCACAATAAATTGTTGATTCTACACATATAGTGTGCTCCCTCATTTGCATCTTTGTTTTGGGATGCTCTTACTCCTCCTACATCTGAGCTGTGGCTGTTATTCAGTCTCTTTGCTCCCATTATAACGTTTTAGTAAGTTTACTGAAGGACACCCTGGGCATGGGTTTGAGCTGTGTATGGTGGTTTCGCCAAGTAACAGATTTACCGCCTCTATGTCAGAAGAGTTTTCCATTCAGTAAACTGATAAAAGAATAATATAGCAATGCATCTCCCATATAGTGTTCATTACCTTGTGTTTTTATTATCTGTAGCAAGCGGGAGGTATATACGCCAGACTGGAAGCTCAGGTTAAGGCGTCGGCTCAGTCCAGACTGGTAAACACAGAAAAAAACCCAAGGTAATTCATTTCTATGTTTATTAGAATATTCTCCCCACAGAGTTACCAAACATGTTAACATTAGACAGGCATAATCAGGGCAATGTACCGCAAGGTGTAGTCACCCATAATTGTTCTAAATGTATCTATGTAACATTCCAGTTATCTTAAGTTTACATGTTTTCAAGACCAGGTCCTCTGATGGCTTTAAAAACATTACATAGTAACATAGTAATTAAGGTTGAATAAAGACATACGTCCATCAAGTCCAACCTATTCACCCTCTTTTTTTTTTTTTTAACCCTACCTAACAGTTAATCCAGAGGAAGGCAAAAAAAACAGCTAAAAAGGGGAAAAAATTCCTTCCTGACTCCAAACGGCAATCGGAAAATATCCCTGGATCAACCAGATCTATATTCATTAATACCCGTAATTCTCAATATTTTTTAGTTTTAGAAACTTATCCAGGCCTTTTTGTAAAGTTATTCAATGAACTTGCCATTACCACATCTGCTGGAAGGCAGTTCCACAGTTTCACCATTCTCACTGTAAAGAAACCCTTCCTAACCTGAAGATGAAACTTCTTTTCTTCCAACCTTAAAGGATGTCCACGAGTCCTCTGATATGACCTACTAGTAAACAATGCACCAGAGAGTTCATTGTATGGCCCATTAATATATTTGTATAAGGTTATCATGTCCCCACGCAAACGTCTCTTCTCCAATGTAAACAGCCCTAACTTGTCTAATCTGCCTGCATAGTCAAGCCCCTCCATTCCCCTTATTAATTTAGTTGCCCTTCTCTGAACTGCTTCAATTTCCAAGATGTCGCTTTTGTATATGGGATTCCAAAACTGCACCGCATATTCCAAATGAGGCCTTACCAGTGCCTTGTAAAGAGGGAGAATAATATTTTTCTCTCTTGAAAAAAAATTCAAACTAAACAGATCCAATTCTTTTTTTAAACCTTAGTAAAGTTCTTGCACTGTGTGGGGCCACACACACAACCAGTGCAGGCTTAACAGATCATCACATATAGCCTGGCACCCTTAACTCCGTCCCTCAACACAAGTCGCACACAATGTTTGGGTTTTGGAGGGAAAACAGGCTAAATATGATTAGATTTTGGGAACTTTTGGTTTGGAGGGTTCTGCACATGTTATTTGTAGGTTGCGGGGTGAACTTGCCCTTTAAAAGAGAGCTAAACTTAAAATTGGTACCTTTGTGGAAGAAAGTCAGTTACTTACCATTAAGGTTTTCCCATAAAACTGCCATCAGCATCTCCCATGGTTCTACATTCATAGAAAGGAGCTTGCACACATATAGCTCCGATCCCCCCTGTGACCGGCCCAATCACTGTGTAGGGGATGGGGTTAAACTTAGTTGTGTGACATCAGTTCTGCAGCTCTTATTTTTATTAAACAGTTCAGAGGAAGAGTTAGTTATGGGTAATGAATTATATACCAGAATAGTAACTCTTGTTTTATGAAAATAAAATGCCTGCTCGGGTTTTGATCCCCTTTATTTTTCAGAGTCAAGCCTCGCTTTGGACATGGGCGGCCTATATAACACTGCACACTACGGACAGAATATCATCAATACTGATTCACAGCTTTGCGGAAACTTGTACTTGAAATACAAACTTTTATTTCATTGTCTTTTAAAGTTATTCTTTCAGGGTCTGCTTGAAGAATTTTAACACCTATTTATTTTTCCTTTAAATATTTTCATTTTCATTTTTTAATGACATTTTATTTTAATAAAATAAATTGATAAAATATAGTAGTTTGACTATTTCTTTATAATTTCTTTGAATGAAATAATAGGCAACGTATGGTTTTCCTAAAGAATGATCAATATATGTTAACCAGCAAATAAATATTTTAAACCTTGCAGCACTTAACTGTTTACTCATTATGTAAAGCTGCAGTTTGCTCTGCAAGCCAATTACGTGGGTCATTTTAGTTTCACTGATGTGTATCTAAGTTTATGTGAGCACATGTAGTAGAATAGTAGGCAGGATATGTAGATACGTTCACTAACTATTGTATAAATAATAACCTTGATAGCTTTCAATACCGTCATGTTGCTCTCTATATCATTATATCAACCACTAACCACCTTTTTTTTTAGTTTTTTAATTTGACAAATATGTGATCAATTGAATGAATGGAAAAGTAATTAAAGCACAGGGCATCCACATTTCGATCAAATCGGTTCAAATGTCTATGACGATTCTCTGATAGTTTGATCACCATACTGTAGTATTGACCCCAATCTTCCAGTCCCCATCTTGTGCAGATTTTAAACTGAAACCTACAAAAGATTGTTGGCGCAAGGTTGGAAATTTTGAACAGTTCTTCCGATCAAATGTTAAAGAGTCTGAAACGGTCGCAAATCTGATTGGAAAATCAACATTAGTTTAAAACGCACATTAGTCTGAGGGCTCATGCACACAGATATACAATTTTAAATTAATATATAACGGTCAAAGCATGTTCACTCTGATCCCCATGAATAACATCTAACAAATAAATTCACATGTGATAAGGCAGATTAGTCACCAGCACCAGTTTCTAAAGTGGAAGTTTCTGCCCATATTTCAAACATTAAAGGCACAGGAACATAATAAAGTACATATCTAACTGAATGGCATAGTTGAGATCTGTTCAATATAAATAGTGATTGGAACCACCTGTGTGTACATTACTTTTAATATTATATTGTATTTATATTCGTTTTTCCTTTTTTTTCAGAAAACAAACTAATGACATAAAAGCGCAATTCGGTTTGTTTAGACTGCAAGACTATTTAAACATTATTAAAGCTTTTTGTAGCACATGACTAGACTAGATGGGAATACGGTGTGGGAGGGCATTTGCTCATCACAGCTTATCACATTGTTTGGTGAACAAATTCTGTAACAGACAGCTACATCTGCCAAACACATGCAATGTTTACTATACCTCTACCTCTGCTGTATCATCATCTGATATTTGCACATTGACAGCTTGGTCGGGTATAGAAGTAGGAACTATTCACTAACAGAGGTCTGGATGAACAGTGAAGACATTGTAGATTTTTTTTGCATTTCTTTAGAATGGATATATATTTCACACTATTGTCCCTGTTATGTATCAGTGTCCAGCATCACCAAGTCCTTGGTAAGTCAATACTGTGAAGTCCAGTCTTCTCTTTTCACTTTGTGAATTTGATAAAGCTACAACTGATTTAGGCTGTTTGATATTTCATTTTTTGTACGCAAATTATGTCGGTCGAACATTCATCCAAATCTGACAAATATTCGATTGGACACATCGGTAAATTTCAGGTAATTGTGCGGTCTTCAGAGGACCACACAATATGTTGTGCAGAAATTTCGGCCATGCTGCACAACTGACCAAGCGATCGCCGTGTTGAAATCTCGACCCGGGTGTACCCAGCCTTAGTGTACAAAAAAATTAGATCTTAGGAGCTAGGAGACTTGTCTGCAACCCATGGGGGATATTTTATTTGTATGCCATAACATAAATTGTACCAGAGTGGGAGGAGTTTGGGTGTAGCCGGGGGGAAATTGTGTGTAGTATGAGCAGGCCTTCCCATGTCCAGCTCTTCTAATTCCCTAAATGGGTTGTGTGTTTGTATTGGTCTATTATACTAACCTACTATAATATACCTTATAACTACTATATCTGCACGTATGTAGAGCCCTTTTATAGCTACTATAGTTGCACATGCCTACTATGCCTAATAGTAGATCCATCCCTAAGAGGTACATTTTTTTTATATACTATAATTTAAAGCCATAGTACCGGTAGGTACAACAGGCTATGCACCCCTTTGCTACTTTAGTACATATAACTGCTATACACAAAGGTGCAACTATAGTACGTATGATAGGCTATACACACATGCAACTATAGCAGTTATAATAGGACTATACACGTGTAACTATAACAGGGTTGCCCAACCGGACTGCTCACTTGGCTCTGCCCAAAACATGCCCCAATCTGCCCAGAACACGCCCACCTGTTTTGTCCCACGGGCTGCATCTTTTTCCGAATGGGCCAATTGCGGCCTACAGGTTGAGCATTACTGAACTATAACCTATCCCTGTAGTAGATTTCTATGGGAGGAACTGTAAGATTATAGCCTTATAATCTTAGTTCCAGGAGGAGAAGGAAGCCAGAAGCCACAAAGGGGTAGGTTATAATAAATAATGCACCTCGAACTGTAAATTAAAGGGATATTAGAGGTCACCTTGGAGTTCCATGCCCTGTATAAAAGGTACTCGGACTGCAGCCTCGTGCTTTTATATGGTCACAGAACTCCTCTGTGACTTTTAATGTCCTTATAATTTACAGTTGGGGGTGCATTATCCACTATATAAAATACAATAATGCTATACTAGGGCTATATAAACGTGCAACTATAGTAATAGGTAAAGGGTAAAGATGGGTTTATTTGGGGCTACTATAGCTGGGTGTTTTATGTTTGGATAACCCTGTGCAAAAAAGCCTTCTTTAAGGTCAACTAATTAAAACACTTTACTAATTGTGTGAGATTGTCACTATTTTGAGGTGTGTTACTATTCTATCAGATTGATAGGATTTAAAATGAGGATAGGAATAACATTCCAACCAGATTATGAAACTTTTTCTTTATTTGGTGCCCTGTTGATAAGGAAGATTTATATAATTCTATTGGCGGACCTGTGTCTTGATTGTTCAAAAGCAGGTAACAATTTAGGCTCACACTGATTACTTGTGGTTTAATGCAGGATCTCATGTGACAAGGAATATATTTAGAACGGTAACTTTCATACATCTACAGTATAATATGGATATGGATATACTAGCTTTAAACAAAAAGTCAAAATGATGCGTTTATGCCCAATTTGTGTTTGTTTTGTTTTTTTTTAATTCTCTTTATGTCTATAAAAAGTATCAATTTTCCATTATCTCCAAAATGTAATTACATTTTTATAAAAAAAACAACGTTATCTGTTCCTCCTTTCCAAATACCTGCTGGAAGGTTACAGGGGTTCACTCAACAAATCTATAGGTTGTTTATACATTTCTACTGGTGTCCTTTCTAACCCTGATGGTTTAAGTTGAACAGCATTTTGTTAATTCTTTTAAAGTAATATCTGATTGTAGCCCAGATTGTGGTTCAATTGTCAATTTAGGGAATCATCTAATGCAGTTTTAATTCATATGATGTACACTGAGTCTTATATAAACTACAGCAGGGGTGTCCACCTAGCCCCAGACTGGGTGCCGCTCCCAGTCCAGACTCTACTCCCAGCCCACCCAGTCTATGCCCCTAGCTGCACCCATTTTTCATGAACTATTTAGGGACATGTATTTATAAAGGCACAGTACATAAAGAACTGGGCACACAAGACTTGAAAGAAATCATTTATAGTGACATTTCAGTACACATAAGCACCTTCCACAGACGAACCTGAAATAATTGGCTGGTGGCAACAGCACTAGAAACACCAACCATTTTTTGTAAAATTAACCTCATGTACTGAGGCTTTTGTGAGGTGTACAGGATCATTGAGATTTCATCTTTCACGAAAGGGCCGCATTTATCTGATCTGCAGTAATAATTTAAGCTGTTATTTCTTTAATACTATAGTAGACTATCTTTAATACTAATACTATAGTAGACTATCTTTAAACGATAGCTGTATTACCTCAATGCATTTTTTTTTTTAAAAACTGCTTTAAAAAGAGTAACGGTATGCAGCCCCCCCTTTACATTTTTTTCCTGATTTCGAGCTTCTCTCTGCCTTCAATTAGCCATGGTGTGAAGGGGGTGTAGCGATTCTGTCTGCCTGTAACTGTCACTCAGAGCTAGCATGCAAGAAAGCACTCCTGTACCCACCCTTGATTAGCTTGATTATGTAGGCTGTATTTTAGCAACAGGACAGGTCAAGTTTGTTTGACTGGCAGAGGAGGAGGAGAGAGGCTGTAACTGACATTCCCACCAGCCAATGACAAGTGATATGTTAACGATGGCCCTGGGCCGTCTAGGAGGCAGGCTGTTAGCACTCATCTTTGCTGTGTGATATCTAAGGGAGTGCAGCATGGTTGTAAATGAGAGTAAGTGATTTCAGCTGCTGAAAGGGTGGACATATAATGTGGGTATTGTTGTCCTTTAAAGGGCATCTATACTGGGAAAAAAACATTATTTTAAATTGACCATTATTGGAAACTATAATGTATATAATGTATAATTTAATGTATCATTTTTTTTGTTGATCTGTCCCCTATTTCTTTAGATAACATATTTAAAACATGTTACATTTCAGCTGGCAATCCAAGTGCCTTGCTCTCAAACTATTCTTCTGTAAGCAGTTTTGTTGTAGCTGGAATGGTGACAGTTTTGACATTTGGAATGCTGTGTACTGATTTCACCGTTGGTTTGTGGGAAAAAATTTAGATCAGATGAAAGTGGGAGTGGTTAAAAGAGGGAGGGGGGATACTGCTCCTGAGCAAAACATGTTCTGTAACATAGTAATTAATTAAGGTTGAATAAAGACATATGTCCATCAAGTCCAACCTATTCACCCCCCCTTTTTTTTTTTAACCCTACCTAACAGTTGATCCAGAGGAAGGCAAAAAAAAAACAGCTAAAAAGGGGGGGGAAATTCCTTCCTGACTCCAAACGGCAATCGGAAAGTATCCCTGGATCAACCAGATCTATATGCATTAATAACAGTAATTCTCAATATTTTTTAGTTTTAGAAACTTATCCAGGCCTTTTTTAAAGCTTTTCAATGAACTTGCCATTACCACATCTGCCGGAAGACAGTTCCACAGTTTCACCGTTCTCACTGTACAGAAACCCCTCCTAACCTGAAGATGAAACTTCTTTTCTTCCAACCTTAAAGGATGTCCACGAGTCCTCTGATATGACCTGTTAGTAAACAATGCACCAGACAGTTCATCGTATGGGCCATTAATATATTTGTATAAGGTTATCATGTCCCCACGCAAACGTCGCTTCTCCAATGTAAACAGCCCTAACTTGTCTAATCTGCCTGCATATTCAAGCCCCTCCATTCCCCTTATTAATTTAGTTGCCCTTCTCTGAACTGCCTCAATTTCCAAGATGTCCCTTTTGTATATGGGATTCCAAAACTGCACCGTATATTCCAAATGAGGCCTTACCAGTGCCTTGTAAAGAGGGAGAATAATATTTTTCTCTCTTGAATCCATTCCCTTCTTTATACAAGACAATATATTGCTAGCTCTAGCCGTTGCTACCTGGCATTGTTTGCTATAGCTAAGTCTGTTATCTACCAGTACCCCCAAATCTTTTTCCATTACAGATGCACTTAACCAAGTTATTTATGGTGTAGGTGGCACAGGGATTATTAAATCCCAAATGCATCACCTTACATTTATCAACATTGAATCTTTCCAAAGCTCTGCATAGTTTAGTGTCATCAGCAAACACCGAGACCTTGCTCTCAATGCCCCCTTCTAAGTCATTTATAAACAGATTAAACAGAAGCGGCCCCAGTACAGAACCCTGAGGCACTCCGCTTAGAACTTTAGCCCACATAGATGTAGCTCCATTAACCACCACTCTCTGTTTGTGGTCCAATAACCAGTTCTCTATCCATGAACAAATGTTTTCTTCAAGGCCAACAGTCCTCAGTTTATACATTAGTCGCCTATGTGGCACAGTATCAAAAGCTTTTGCAAAATCCAAATATACCACATCCACTGCTGTGCCTGAATCTAACTTCTTACTCACTTCTTCATAAAAACCAATTAAATTTGTCTGGCATGATTTATTTCTCATAAATCCATGCTGACTACTACTAAGTCAATAATCTCTCTGGAGACAAAGTCAAGGATATGATCCCTTAACAAAGTTTCCATCACCTTCCCTACCACTGATGTTAGGCTTACAGGTCTATAGTTACCAGGCTGTGAACGACTACCTTTTTTGAACATTGGTATTAGATTGGCTTTTTTCCAATCCAGCGGTACATCCCCAGACCATATTAAATCTGAAAAGATGAGAAACAGTGGTCTAGATAGAACTGAACTAAGCTCTTTTAAAATCCGAGGATGCAATCCAATTGGTCCTGGCACTTTATTGATAATAACTTTGTCTAATTGTTTCCGTACCATATCCTCTGTTAGCCAATGTGAATACTCTTCCTTTCTTCCCTGCATATTATTACAATCCCTACTGTAAGGACAAGGATTCTCAACAGTAAAAACCGATGTAAAAAAACGGTTTAGCAGATTAGCCCTTTCGGCATCCTCTACAACCACCTCAGCCCCATTATTTAATGGTCCCACATTCTCAGTCCTCACCATTTATATACTCTGGATTGAAGGCATGCAGCAACACACACATAAGTGCTACTTACACATATTCATTTTTAGATTAAGATGAGGAAAAGTAAATTGTTAGTATAGTTTTCCTTTAATACCATAGTAGACTATCTTTAATACCATAGTAGACTATCTTTAAAGGACAACTCCACCCTCCACCAAAAGAACATCTTTTAGAAAGAATGGCCTCTTTAAAATATGTTGATCTATCGTAGTTTGTCCTATGAATTCATCACTGTATTCCTGCTATGCTTCTGGATGCCTCATGGAAACTAAGCAATGTAGAAACCTGTACTGAGCCTGTACTGAGCCTGGGCATGCTCAGAAGAGGCAGACAGGGGATTAACATTCATACATTGGTTGTGATGTCAACTGTCAAATCCATAACTGACAGTTGCTAACTGGAAGAACCAGGAAGCATAAACAGGGGAAACAGGACATTGTGCAGGATTTCAGGTTAGACTTATATATTTCAGATTTCAAACTATTACTGTTTAGGATTTGGGGGGTGATTTACCTGTATGTAAGTTTTCATTTTGGGGCTGGACTTGCCCTTTAATATCATAGTGGACTGGCCTCCTCTTCTGGTTATAAAGGCTAATAACTGAGCTGATGGATTCCCAAACTCAAATTGTTGTTGCTTCAAAAATAAATATTAACGAGAAGCTTTTTCTTCTAGCAAAATATTCTAATCTCTATGTTCTGCCAATTTTCATACAACTCACATGTCAGATTAACTACATATATTGTTCAGCTTGTTCTCTGGAGCAGTGATGTCAAACCTGTGACACTCCAGATGTTTGAAAACTACAATTCCCAGGTTTTTGCAACCAAGGCATGCTGGGTGTTTTAGTTTCCAAACACCTGGAGTGTCATATGGTCAAAATCACTGCTCTAGACTCTTTTACTTCCTCCTACATCCTTGGCCACTTCTTATTACAAGAAACCTTGTTTTATAATTCCTTTGCATAAACTTTCAAATTTTTACATTGAATTAGTGGTGATACATTCCACTGATCAAACTGGAAATACAGTACCTGATTATTTCTTACTTCTAAAAAAGCAATTCCTCCAAAAAGGATTTAATTTCTAATATGAAGATACTGGATCTTCAGTGCCAGCACTTCCCCAGAGTATTGCCATAACCACTTTCAGTGCCGGCAGAGTTTTACCATTAACCCTGCAGTGCCAGCAGACATCCCAAGAGTATTGCCATTACCAATTTCTGTGCCAGCAGAATGTTACCATTAACCCTTCAGTGCCAGCAGACTTTTTCTATTAATACTTTTAGTGAAAGCACTTTCCAAGAGTATTGTCACTTTCAGTGCCAGCAAAGTATTACATTCAACCCCCATTAACACTTTCAGCTGCCAGCATGGACATGCTATACAGTATGAAACAAATGTAGATACCCAGGCAGCAGGTCCTTGAGTAGATTGAAGAGGCTCAAATTGTGTGTAGGGGGTTCACCACTCTCCAACAACCTGTACAATCACTAAGAAATATATCCACACAAGAGACAACAAGCTGTGCTCCCAATGATTTATTGGAGATAACAGCACAACATGTTTCAGACCAGTGCACCTGAGGAAAGACCACACTGGTCTGAAACATGTTGTGCTGTTATCTCCAATAAATCATTGTGAGCATTGTGTATCTTGTGTGGATATATTTCTTAGTGATGATATACAGTATGTACAGGAGCATCCCTAGGGTTTTTTGCCACCTGAAAAACATTTGAATGCTACCTCTAGGTGGAAGGATGCAATGTTTTCTTAAGTGATAAACAAATACATTTAAAAAACATCTGCAGCAAAAAATACGTTTGGTAGAGCAATCGGATGAAATCTATAGTCTACATAACATCTGTTGTTTAGGCAAATTCAATTAGAGTCATCTAATTAAATCTTTCGGTCAAAACCTTTCAATACCATGAAACAAAACAAAGTAGAAACAGATTGATCACACTTGATATGTTCTAAACTGTAAAAATGAATCTTAGTATAATACATTCCTTTTTCAATGCAACTGTTAAAAATATTAAAGGGCATCTAGGTTATTTTAAATTGACCATAACTGGAAACTATAATTCTTCCCAACCACCACTGTATCATTTTTTTGTTGATCTGCCCCCTATTTCTTTACATATCCAATCTAAAACTTCTTATATTTCAGCTGTCAATCAAGTTCCTTAGATTAAGATGAGGCAAAGTCATTTTTTCAGTATAGTATCCCTTTTAGTTAAAATTCATTCTTATCTGGAGCTGTCTTCTCTTCAGTAAGAGGGCATTAGGTTGTACGGTGCTTTGTGGTACAGTAAATTGAGCCACTACCATTGCCACTGATTTCATCTTATACAGATCTTAACAGCTGTGTTGATTGGAGATTGCAGCTTTTCTTTTTAGTTTGAAGACACGGCAGTTGGAAACCTTTTTTCCTTGAAATGTGAACACCCTGGAAAAGGAAGACATGAAGCTCAGTCATGTAGTGGGTGTATAATTGTGTGTGTATTTTTTGAGAATGTAGAGCAATAACATGATTGTGAACAGTGAAGGGGATCTAGTGTTTGCCATCTTAATCAGATTTTGAGTTAAAGGACAACAATACCCAAAAAAACAACATCTCCCCCATTACATGTCTACAGTTCCAGCAGCTGAAATCGCTTACTCCCATTTACATCCGTGCTGCCTTCCCTTAGATATCACACAGCAAAGATGAGTGATAAAAGCCCGCTCCCTAGACAGCCCAGGGCCATGATTAACATATCACTTGTCACTGGCTGATGGGAATGTCTGTTACAACCTCTCTCCTCCTCCTCTGCCAGTCAAACAAACTTGAACTGTCCTGTTGCTAAAATACAGCCTACATAATTAAGCTAATCAAGGAGTGTTTTCATGCATGCTAGCTCTGAGTGACAGTTACAGGTAGACAGAATCATTACGCCCCCTTCACAGCATGGCTAATTGAAGGCAGAGAGAAGCTCGAAATCAGGAAAAAAAACGTATGGGGAGGGCTGCATACCTATACTCTTTTGAAAGCAGTTTAAAAAAAAATTGCATTGAGGCAATACAGTTATCCTTTAAAGATTTTGTTTTTTGTGGACATAAAGACTACAGCAGATATAGACTTTGCACTGCTCAGCTCCAAGAAATGTGGATACAAGGGGAAAATAAATAAAATTCAGTGGAGTTGTGGGTAGAAAGGAAAGAAAGCTTAGTCAAATAGTGGGTGTACAAGTGTGTATTTATGTGTGGGAATGTAGAACTTTCTTTCCTTAGTTTGTAGGGGATCCTGCCTTTACCGGTACTCCGCCTTCGACAAAGTACCGGCAGGGAAGCTTATATCTAAACTACATCAACTTGGGGTGGATTTAACTCTCTGCAGATGGTGTGCTGATTTTTTGGTTACTCCAATCTAAGTGGGTTAGGTTAAACAAAACGACACCAACAACACGCTATACCAATATTGGGGTTCCCCAAGGTTTGTGTTTTGAGCCCCCTATTGTTTTCCTTATTTTTATCAGATTACAAACCAGGGGCAACCAATAACCTTCTGGTAAAATATGCAGATGACATAGCTTTATTGGGCCTCATTACTGATGGTGATGAGGCAGAATACTGGGCAAAATTGGAGTCACTGGCTGCGTGGAGTGTGGTGAACAATCTTTACATTAACACTGGGAAGACTAGAGAGTTAATAGTCGACTTTCGTAGGTCAGGCAAACCAGTGTCTCATTCTTCCATACATATTGCCAATATGGAGGTGGTGCAGGTTAAGCATTTTAAATACCATATATACTCGAGTATAAGTCGATCCGAATATATGTCGAGGTAACTATATTTACCTGAAAAATTTGTAAAAACTGATTGACTCGAGTATAAGCCGAGGGTAGAAATTTGTTTAAATGGACAGCAGAATTCCCATACATGAATCCCATACAGTAATAGCCAAATCCAGTACCAGTAACCCCAAATTCCTTGGCACTCCAGATGTTTGGAAATTACAACTCCCAGCATGCTTTGTTGCTGGGAGTTTCAGTTTCTAAACATGTGGAGTGGCAAGGTTCAGTAAACTTTTAATTAAGCTTACCATCATTTACAATTTTCCTGAACCCCATACTGTTAATGGCCCTCTGACCCCCATATAGTAAAGGGCCCTCTGACCCCCATATAGTAAAGGGCCCTCTGACCCCCATATAGTAAAGGTCCCTCTGACCCCCATAGTTAAAAATGTCACCTGAGAGTTGTAGTTTCAAGCTGTCATTTTCCCCAAACTGAGGAGACCCATCAGATTTACAGCACCCAGATGAGCAGTGACAGTGCTGAGTGAGTCCAGCAGCCAGACTACAGGAAGCAGGAATGATTGTAAAGGCAAGAACAGCTCCTGTAACTTTCTATGCAGGTTAACACAGCAATTGCAGAATTTAGATCTAAATTAGGACTTGACCCGAGCATAAGTCGAGGTTAGGTTTTTAGGCTAACTTTAAAGCCTGAAAAATTTGACTTATACTCGAGTATATACGGTATTTAGGGATATACTTAAATAATGATCTATCCTGGGGGCCGCATATAAAGGAGCTGACGGGAAATCCCAGCAGCGCCTGCATTTATTAAGGAAGCTGAAACGAGAGCAGGTTTCCCCAGTAATTTTATTAAACATTTCCAGAAGTATGATTGGAAGCATACTGAGTTATGGTATGCTATCTTGGTTCGGCAACTGCACAAAATCAGAAAAGAAGTCCTTGCAGCGTGTTATTAAATGTTCTCAATATGCTGTTGGATCCAAATTAAATACTTTAGATAACGTAGGGCAAAGCGTTTAGAGGGTATTGTAAGGGATCCCTTTCATCTAAACTTTTGTCTTTTTAAACTACTTCCATCTGGCCTGCGTTATAGGAATTTTTATTGTAAGACTGATCGTTTTAAAAATAGCTTTAATCTGTCAGCTATAACTTTTTATAGTGATTCTTTTTATATCCTTTCTGTAATAGCTGGAACTGTAATCTGTTAAATATAAATTTTACGAACTGTGTAAAATGCTCAGTATTGTGACAATAAACTGAATCTGAATCTGAACCAGTCACATCAGCTCCTGATGGATTGGAGAGTGCAGCTTTTGTTGTTGATTTAAGACAGAGCAAGTGGAACACTTTGGACCATTTAAGTCTTCACAATTTGGATACCCTTGAAAAAGGAGGCAAAGCTTAGTAAAAAAAGTACAAGTGTGTGTGTGTATGTATAAGAATGCAGAACTCTTACCTTGATTGTGTAGGGGATCCAGAGCTTCCTAGTCACATCAGCTCTTGAGTTGATTGGAGAGTGCAGCTTTTCCTGTGGATGGAAAGACACAACAGGTGGAGGACTTTGGACTGTTCAAGTCTTTGAAATCTGGATACCCAAGAAAAAAGGAGACAAAGCTTAGTCAAAAAGTGAAAGTACAAGTGTGTGTATGTATGTGTAGGAATACAGAGCTTTCTTATCTTGATTGCGTAGGGGATCCAGAGTCAAATCCCAAAAGATTCACATTTATTCCATATGCACATATGTATAACTGTGCTTATTGTACCATGGTGCAAACGTTTCCATAGGTAAGAACAGAAGGTGTGTCAGAACCTTAACCATTAGGTTTCAGCCACACTCCAGGCTGGTGGCGCCATTGGTCATGGTTCTCTTTTTAATCTGTTACTTAAAAGTGCCAGACTCTCCCACCATAGGGAACCCTGGGCCATATTTATAAAGGCGCTGTATCGCTTTTTAATGATACCGCGCCTTAAACGATTGGTAAACAACGATCGTTAATTTACGATCAGCTTAACGTTCCTTAATTTACCATTGTTATCGTAAATTTATGATCGTAAATTTACCGATCGTAAATCTACGATAACAAAATCATAGATTTACAATCCCCATAGAATACCATTGCGGTAGTTTACTACCACATGGTATTCTACGACCACGATTGTAAATGAGATACCGCGGCTTTATAAATATGGCCCCCTGTGAGAGTGACACGTCACCAGAGTAAAAAGCAGGGAACGCTGACAGTAATGGGGATATTACCCTGAAAAATTAAAAAGAAGAGCAAATGCAACACAGATCCAAAAGCAGCTGGCCTTGTTTGTTATACAGCTTCTCATTCATTATCTCTGCTCAATAGGATTACAATCAATGGCCAGGACATGCAACCTGTGCCTTTCCAGATGTTCGGAATGCTGGGAATAGTAGCTTTCATCTGGAGAGATGCAAGTGGGACAACGTTTTGCTGTAACAAATTGTTTTCACTATCAGTATAACAATATATAAATATACACAAACACACTCAGCACATCCATTATCTGAATCTATCACATTTGTAATTGATTGAGCAACACTTACAATACAAGCTTAAAAGTCAAAAGCATGACAAAAATCAAAAGTCACTCAAATGCCATTTCATTACTATAAACACTGCAAATACACTGACAGATATTCCTTCCTCTTCCAAACTTATTATTTAATTGTATGTTTGTCATTTAAAACTTTCCGCCTCAACACAGGGTTATCTGCCAGCTAATAATAATATTACAACAGGGGGTTATCTGCCAGCTAACCAGGGGTGCTCCTACAATGAAGAAATGTGAAACAATTGCTCGGGAGATGCACCTCATTGGTTTACTGGAAAGGCAGCAGTTAGTGCAGAACACTAGTTCACCAGTCTGTGTTAAGTCCAGTCCACCCGTCTACCAGCCAGTGTCAAGTCAGCCCTCCAGTCCACCAGCCAGCACACTATACCCATCTCCACAAGCCACACCCACAAAACAAGCCCAACTTTCCCCAACAAAGCTGCACCAACTTTACAGGTGGCATTCAAAAGTTGTTTCAGGTGGCAAAAATCCTAGGAACACCCCTGCAGCTAACAGTAATATTACAACACGGGATTATCTGCCAGCTAACAGTAATATTACAACACGGTATTATCTGCCAGCTAACAGTAATATTACAACACGGGGTTATCTGCCAGCTAACAGTAACATTACAACACAGGGTTATCTGCCAGCTAACAGTTATATTACAACACAAGGTTATCTACCAGCTAACAGTAATATTACAACACGGGGTTATCTACAACACGGGGTTATCTACCAGCTAACAGTAAAATTTCAACACGGGATTATCTGCCAGCTAACAGTAATATTACAACACGGGATTACCTGCCAGCTAACAGTAATATTACAACACGGGATAACCTACCAGCTAACAGTAATATTACAACACAGGATTATCTGCCAGCTAACAGTAATATTACAACACGGGGTTATCTGCCAGCTAACAGTAATATTACAACACGGGATAACCTACCAGCTAACAGTAATATTACAACACGGGGTTATCTGCCAGCTAACAGTAATATTACAACACGGGATAACCTAAAAGCTAACAGTTATATTACAACACGGGATTATCTGCCAGCTAACAGTAATATCTGTTGTATTCAATTAGATCAACTGGACTTGAAGTTAAGTTCTTGAAGACGTTTCGCTAGTCATCCGACTGGCTTTCTCAATTCAGAATGACTTGTACAAGACTCTGTGGCAATTATGTACCCTGGAAATCCCAATTAGCATATCACAGCCAGGTGTTAATGGCGTGATTAGATAGTGGCTAAGAGGTGTTATAGGAACGCCCAGAGTAAGGTGTCAAAACAGCATTGTACATGGCACACAGATGGTGTCGAACCCCCCCACCTCTATTTAGGCTTGGTTTCTTTATTTTCACATAAATGGCCTCCTTAACACCTCTCTTGAACCAGTCACTGTAAGGTACTTACCCGGGTGTCCGCTCCAGCGACGATCCGCTGGGCGGCGCTCAGTCCTATCCAGGGACGCTTTCCTGGACTCAGGCGCAGCAGGCAACTTCATCGATTCTTCGTTTGTTCAACAACATGATATTCCCCTTCAACCATTGTCTAACCCCTTCCGTGTACTGGCTATTGACAATAGACCCCTATCTTCAGAATATGTCACTCAAATCACTCCAGAGTTATCCTTCCAAACTGGGGTCCTGCATAATGAAAAGTTGTCCTTCTTTGTCATTGATTGTCCCTCCACACCCATTATTTTAGGCCTTCCCTGGCTTCAACTCCATAACCCATCTATTGATTGGCTGTCTGGAGAAATAGTTGCTTGGAGTTCTAACTGCATTTCCCATTGTCTTTCCTTGCCTACTATTCCATGCTCCACTCTTCTTCCAGAAAAGGACGCTTCTTTTCTTCCGGAACCGTATAAAGACTTTCTGGATGTGTTTTGTAAGAAGTCAGCTGAGACCTTGCCTATCCATAGACCCTACGATTGCTCCATTGACCTCCTGTCTGGAACCATGCCCCCTCGTGGACAGACTTACCCTTTATCTCAGCCTGAAACCATGGCCATGAAGGAATACATTAGGGATAACTTGTCCCGAGGATTCATTCATCCTTCCACTTATCCTGCTGGGGCTGGATTCTTTTTTGTCGAAAAGAAAGATGGAGGTTTACGTCCCTGCATAGACTATAGGGGATTAAACAAAATTACGGTGAAGAATCGCTATCCCCTTCCCCTGATCACCGAATTGTTCGATCAATTAAAGGGGGCCAAAATATTCTCTAAACTTGATCTTCGAGGGGCTTACAATTTGATCCGGATCAGGAAAGGGGATGAGTGGAAGACAGCCTTTAATACCCGTGATGGTCATTTTGAGTATCTGGTAATGCCGTTTGGGCTTTGTAATGCCCCAGCAGTTTTTCAAGAATTGGTCAATGATATCTTCAGAGATCTTCTAGGCAATTCTGTAGTGGTCTACCTAGATGATATTCTAGTTTTTTCTCAAGACTTACCCTCTCATCGTATTCATCTTCGTCAAGTTCTGTCCCGATTACGTACCAATCACCTTTATGCCAAGCTTGAAAAATGTCTATTTGAAGTTACTAAAGTTCCGTTCCTTGGGTATATTATCTCTGCCCAGGGTTTTGAAATGGATTCCTCTAAAGTGTCTGCTGTTCTCAATTGGCCTCTTCCTTCTTCTACTAAAGCCATTCAACGTTTCATCGGTTTCGCCAATTACTATAGGCAATTTATCAAAGGCTTTTCCTCCATAATTTCTCCCATCTTAGACCTCATTCGAAAAGGGGGCAAACCTAATGCCTGGACGGAGGAAGCTATAGAAGCCTTTAAAAGGATTAAAAAAGCATTTGCCTCTGCACCCGTTTTAGTCCATCCTGATAACCATCTGCCATTCTTCGTGGAAGTTGATGCTTCTGATATTGGTGCTGGAGCAATTTTATCTCAAACTCACGGAATAAAGAGAAAACTTCATCCTTGTGCTTACTTTTCTAAGAGATTCACTCCATGTGAGAGAAATTATGACATTGGCAATCGAGAATTACTGGCCATCAAACTTGCTCTGGAAGAGTGGCGGCATCTTCTGGAAGGTACAAGTCATCCCATAACTATATTCACTGACCATAAAAATTTAGAATACATCCAAACCGCCAAAAGATTGAATCCCAGACAAGCCCACTGGGCACTTTTTTTTTCTCGTTTTAATTTTACCATCACCTTTCGCCCGGGAACAAAAAACAAAAAGGCTGACGCCTTATCCAGGTCTTTTGGTTCTCTAGAATCCACCATAATTGACAAAGGCCCTATTATTCCCAAATCTAAAATTCTGGGTACCATTCTTCCTCAGTTGTCTGCCGAAATTAATTCTGCTCAGGACTCTTGCCCCTCTACTACTCCCAATGACAAAGTTTTCATTCCCCCTGCGTTACGCACACCGCTACTATCAATATCTCATTGTTCTAAACAGGCTGGTCATCCTGGAGTTCAAAAAACCATTTCACTTCTATCTCGTTCTGTTTGGTGGCCTGATCTAAGAAAAGATGTCAAGAACTTTGTAGCATCCTGTTCCATTTGTGCCATGTCCAAATCCTCCCGTAATCTTCCTTACGGTCTTCTTCAACCACTTTCTACACCTTCTCGTCCTTGGACGCATCTATCCATGGATTTTATTGTTGATTTACCTCCATCCAAGAAAAATACGGTAATATGGGTTACTATTGATCGTTTTAGCAAAATGGCTCATTTTGTTCCGCTACCCAAGTTACCCTCAGCACTGGAACTCTCTCAGTTATTTATCTCCCACATTTTCCGCTTACATGGATTACCTGCAGAAATTGTCTCCGACAGAGGAACACAATTCATTTCCAAATTCTGGAGAGCCTTATGTAAATCCTTGAACATTAAACTTCAATTTTCCTCTGCATATCATCCACAATCCAATGGTGCTGCTGAACGGATTAATCAGTCTCTTGAACAGTTCCTCCGGTGTCATATTTCCATTTCCCAAAATGATTGGTCTGACTTGTTACCATGGGCGGAATTTGCATATAATAATTCCCCACACTCTTCCTCTGGGACTTCTCCTTTTTTTTGTAATATGGGCCAGAATCCAATGTGTTTTCCCCAAGATTTTCTCTTTTCCAATAATCCAGCCGCTGACGAAATGCTTGCCCATATGTCTGCTATCTGGGATTCTACAAGGAATAATCTCTACCAGCTAACAGTAATATTACAACACGGGATTATCTGCCAGCTAACAGTAATATTACAACACGGGATAACCTACCAGCTAACAGTAATATTACAACACGGGATTATCTGCCAGCTAACAGTAATATTACAACACGGGATAACCTACCATCTAACAGTAATATTACAACACGGGGTTATCTGCCAGCTAACAGTAATATTACAACACGGGGTTATCTGCCAGCTAACAGTAATATTACAACACGGGGTTATCTGCCAGCTAACAGTCTGCCAGCTAACAGTAATCTTACAACACGGGGTATCTGCCATCTAACCGTAATATTACAACACGGGGTTATCTGCCAGCTAACAGTAATATTACAACACGGGGTTATCTACCAGCTAACATTAATATTACAACACAGGATTATCTGCCAGCTAACAGTAATATTACAACACGGGGTTATCTTCCAGCTAGCAGTAATATTACAACATGGGATAATCTACCAGCTAACAGTAATATTACAACACGGGATTATCTGCCAGCTAACAGTAATATTACAACATGGGGTTATCTGCCAGCTGACAGTAATATTACAACACGAGATTATCTACCAGCTAACAGTAATATTACAACAAAGGGTTATCTACAACACGGGGTTATCTACCAGCTAACAGTAATATTACAACACGGGATTATCTGACAGCTAACAGTAATATTACAACACGGGATTACCTACCAGCTAACAGTAATATTACATCACGGGGTTATCTGCCTTCTAACAGTAATATTACGACACGGGGTTATCTACCAGCTAACAGTAATATTACAACACGGGGTGATCTACCAGCTAACAGTAATATTACAACATGGGGTTATCTGCCAGCTAACAGTAATATTACAACACGGGGTTATCTACCAGCTAACAGTAATATTACAACATGGGTTATCTATAACACGGAGTTATCTACCAGCTAACAGTAATATTACAACACAGGATTATCTGCCAAACAGTAATATTACAACAGGGGTTATCTGCTAGCCTAACGAGGTTTGTTATTAATACAACACGGGGTTATTGCCAGCTCAATCTCCCGAATATTTACAAACACGGGGTTATCTGCAGCTAACAGTAATATTACAACACGGGGTATCTGCAGCTAACAGTAATATACAACACGGGGGATCTGCCAGCAACAGTAATATTACAATATGGGGTTATCTGCCAGCTAACAGTAATTTACAACACAGGGTTATCTGCCAGCTAACAGTAATATTACAACAGGGTATCTGCAGCTAACAGTAATATTAAAACACAGGGTATCTGCAGCTAACAGTAATATTACAACACGGGGTTACGCAGCTAACATAATATACAACACGGGGTACTGACAGCTAACAGTAATATTACAATAGGGGGTTATCTGCCAGCTAACAGTAATTTACAAACACAGGGTTATCTGCCAGCTAACAGAAGTATTAACACACACTGGGGTTATCTGCCAGCTAACAGTAATATTACAACACGGGGTATCTCCAGCTAACAGTAATATTACAACACGGGGTTATCTGCCAGCTAACGTAATATACAACACGGGGTTATCGCCAGCTAACAGTTAATATTACAACACGGGGGTTATCTGCCAGCTAACCGTAATATTACACAACGGGGTATCTACCAGCTAACAGTTAATATACAACACGGGGGATCTGCCAGCTAACAGTAATATTACACACAACAGGTTTCGCTGCTAAAGAATATTACAACACAGGGTTGTCTGCCAGCTAACAGTAAGATTACAACATGGGGTTATCTTGCCAGCTAACAGTAATATTACAACACGGGTTATCTGCCAGCTGACAGAATATTACAACACGGGGTTATCTGCCGCACTAACAGTAATATTACAACCGGGGTTATGCACGACTGTACAGTAAATATTACAACACGGGGTTATCTGCCAGCTAACAGTAATATTACAAACGGGGTATCTCCAGCTAACAGTAATATTACAACACGGGGTATCTGCAGCTAACAGTAATATTAAACATGGGGTTATCTGCCAGCTAACAGTAGTATTACAACACAGGGTTATCTGCCAGTACAGTAATATTACACACGGGGTATCTGCCAGCTAACAGTAATATATACAACACGGGGTTATCTGCAAGCTAACTGTAATATACAACATGGGGTATCTGCCAGCTAACAGTAATTTACAACACGGGGTTTCTGCAGCTAACAGTAATATTACAACATGGGTATCTGCCAGCTAACAGTAATATTACAACAATTGGTCTGCCAGCTAACAGTTACACGGGGTAATCTGCAAGCTAACAGAATTTTACACACAGGGTTTTTTTGCCAGCTAAAAGTAATTACAACACAGGGTATACTGCCAGCTAACAGTTAATATTACAACATGGGGTTCTACTGCCAGCTAACAGTAATATTACAACACGGGGTATTGCCAGGTCTGACAGTAATATTACAACACGGGGTTATCTGCCAGCTAACAGTAATATTACAACACGGGGTATCTGCAGCTAACAGTAATATTACAAACGGGGTATCTGCCAGCTAAACAGTAATATTACAACACGGGGTTATCTGCCAGCTAACAGTATATTACAACACGGGGGTATCTGCCGCTAACAGTAATATTACAACAGGTATCTACCAGCTAACGTAATTTAAACACACGGGGTTATCTCGCAGCTAACAGTATATTACACACACGGTTTTCTGCCTGCTAAAAGTAATATTACAAACAGGGTTATCTGCCAGCTAACAGTAATATTACAACATGGGGTTATCTGCAGCTAACAATATTACAACAGGGGTATATGCCAGTGACCGTAATTTACAACACGGGGTATGCCAGCTAACATTAATATTACAACACGGGGTATCTGCCAGCTGACAGTAAATTACAACACGGGGTTTATCTGCCAGAACAGTAATATTAACACACTGGGTATCTGCCAGCTAACAGTAATATTACAACACGGGTATCTGCCCATAACAGTTAATATTACACACGGGGTTATTCCAGCTAACAGTAATATTACAACACGGGGTTTTCTGCCAGCTAACAGTAATATTACCAAACACAATGGTTTATCTGCCAGACTAACAGAAATAGTTACAACACGGGGTTATCTGCCAGCAACAGTAATATTCACACAAGGTTATCTAAAAACGGGGTTATCTACCAGCTAACAGTATATTACACACGGGGATATCTACAACACGGGGTATCTGCCAGCTAACCGTAATTACAACACGGGTTATCTGCCAGCTAAAGTAATATTACAACACGGGTTATCTGCCAGCTAACAGTAATATTACAACAGTGGGTTTTCTACCAGCTAACGTAATAACAACACGGGGTTATCTGCCAGTAACAGTAATATTACAACAGGGTAACTCCAGCTAACAGTTATATTACACACGGGATTATCTCAGCTAACAGTAATTTACAACACTGGGGTATCTGCCAAGCTAACATAATATTACAAACACGGGGTTATCTGCCAGCTAACAGTTAATATTACAAACACGGGGGTATCTGCCAGCTAACAGTAATATTACACACACGGGGTTATCTGCCAGCTAACAGTAATATTACAACACGGGGTATCTGCAGCTACAATAATATACAACAGGGGGTTATCTGCAGTAACAGTAATATTAAAACACAGGGTTATCTGCCAGCTAACAGTAAATTACAACACAAGGTGTATTGCAGCTAACAGTAATATTACAACACCGGGGTTATCTGCCAGTAACAGTAATATTACAAACACGGGGTATCTGCAGCCTAACAGTAATATTACAAACAGAGGTTATCTAACACATCGGGGTTATCTACCAGCAACAGTAATATCAAACAGGTTACACACACGTTTATCTACCAGGTAACAGTAATATTAAAACACGGATTATCTGCCAGCTAACAGTAATATTACAACAGGCGGGTATCTGCCAGCTAACAGTAATATTACACAACTGGGGTTATCTGAAGCTAACAGTAATATTACAACAACAGGATTGCCACAATATTAAACAGGGGTTATCTAAGCTAACAGTAATATACAACACGGGGTTTATTGCCAGCTAACAGTAATATTACAACACGGGTATCTGCAGCTAACAGTAATATTACAACACGGGGTATCTGCAGCTAACAGTAATATACAACACGGGGTTATGCAAGCTAACGTAATATTACATGGGGTATCTGCCAGCTAACAGTATTTTACAACACGGGGTTATCTGCCAGCTAACAGTAATATTACAACATGGGGTATCTGCCAGCTAACAGTAATATTACAACACTTGGTATCTGCCAGCTAACAGTAACACGGGGTAATCTGCCAGCTAACAGTAATTTTACAACACCGGGTTTTTTTGCCTGTAAAAGTAATATTACAACACAGGGTTATCTGCCAGCTAACAGTAATATTACAACATGGGGTTATCTGCCAGCTAACAGTAATATTACAACACGGGGTATCTGCCAGCTGACAGTAATATTACAACACGGGGTTATCTGCCAGCTAACAGGAATATTACAACAAGGGGTATCGCCAGCTAACAGTTATATTACAACACGGGGGTATTGCCAGCTAACAGTAATATTACAACACGGGGGTTATCTGCAGCTAACAGTAATATTACAAACACGGGTATCTACCAGCAACAGTAATATTACAACACGGGGTGTATCTGCAGCTAACAGTAATATTACACAAGGGTTTTCTGCTGCTAAAAGTAAATTACACACAGGGTTATCTGCCAGTAACAGTAATATTTTACAACATGGGGTTATCTGCCAGCTACAGTAATATACAACACGGGGTATCTGCCAGCTGACAGTAATATTACAACACGGGGTTATCTGCCAGCTAACATTAATATTACAACACGGGGTTATCTGCCAGCTGACCGTAATATTACAACACGGGGTTATCTGCCAGCTAACAGTAATATTACAACGGGGTATTTGCCAGCTAACAGTAATATTACAACACGGGGTATCTGCCAGTAACAGTAATATTCAAACACGGGGGTATTCTGCCAGCTAACAGTAATATACAACACGGGTTTATCTGCCAGCTACAGTGAATATTACAACACGGGGGATTACAGCTAACAGTAAATTACAACACGGGGTTATATGCCAGCTAACAGTAATATTACAGACACAGGGTTTCTGCCGCTAAACAGTATTACAACACGGGGTTATCTGCCAGCTAACAGTAATATTACAACATGGGGTTATCTGCAAGCTAACAGTAATATTACACACGGGTATCTGCCAGCTAGACAGTAATATTACAAACACGGGGTTATCTGCCAGCTAACATTAATAATTACAACACGGGGTTATCTGAAGCTAACAGGTATTACAACACAGGGTTATCTGCAGCTAACAGTAATTTACAAATATGGGGTATCTGCCAGCTAAAACATGAATATTACAAACGGGGTTATCTGCCAGACTAACAGAAATTACACACAGGGTTATCTGCCAGCTAACAGTAATATTACAAACAGGTTATCTGCCGGCACAGTAATATTACAACAGGGGTTTCTGCTAGCTAACAGTAATATTACAACACGGGGTTATCTGCCAGCTAACAGTAATATTACAAAACGGGGTTATCTGCAGCTAACAGTATATTACAAAACAAAAAACAAAAAACAAAAAGCCAAAAAATAACATAAAATCACGGGTATCTGCCAGCTAACAGTAATATTACAACAACGGGGTATCTGCCAGCTAACGTAATATTACAATCGGGGTTATCTGCCAGGCTAACAGTATATTTACAACACAGGGGTTATCTGCCAGCTAACAGTAATAACAACATGTGGTATCTCAGCTAAAACAGTAATATTACAACACGGGGGTTTTCTGCCAGCTAACAGTATAGTACAACACAAGGTTATCTGCCAGATACAGAAATATTACAACACGGGGTTATCTGCCAGCTAACAGTAATATTACAACACAGGGTATCTTACAAACACGGGGTATCTACCAGCTAACAGTAATATTACAACACGGGTTATCTACAACACGGGGTTATATGCCAGCTAACGTAATTTACAACACGGGGTTATCTGCCAGCTAACAGTAATATTATAACATTGGGTTATCTACCAGCTAACAGTAATATTACAACACGGGGTTATCTGCCAGCTAACAGTAATATTACAACACGGGGTTACTCCCCGCCAGCTAACAGTAATATTACAACACGGGGTATCTGCCAGCTAACAGTAATATTACAGGGTACTTTAACTTTACTAATGAGCAACTGCAATGCCAAATATCCTATAAAGCACCCCCTCCCCCCAAAAAAACACAGATACACAAAAAAGTCTCCCCAAAACACAGATACACAGCACATACATTTCACTACTTAATGCTCAAGAGATTATGTGATGTAGAAGCAAGATAGGCACCCTAGAAGGCCCAATACACAAAAAAGACCAAGGCAAACACCCCAAAAGGGCTTCCAGAAACACACAAAACACTTTAACATTGAAACATAAATATCACTTTCACAGCAATTTGAAATATTCTGGGATGGAAAAGTCTGACAGGCACCCAGCAAGGCCAAGAACCCCACCCCAAAGGTTGCCAAAAACTCACTGACACAAAGAAAAGGCACTTTTTTTTACCCCACACAAAAAACTCACTGTCAGTGTCATACCCCTAGGTTAAGCCCTCCCCATCAGGGGTGTAGGAATCACTATAGCAACCATAGCAGTTGCTATGGGGCCCAGAGCCAAAAAAGGGGGCCCCATCCAGGTACCCTGCAGGCATGTCCACCCTCCTAAGTAAAGTAAAATGAAAATTAAGTTTGTTGGCTAAACTACATGGGGTAATTTTTTTAAGTAGGGTGGACATGCCCTTTAAATGACCTTGCTGCAGTTTTGCCATTGTGTTGGTTGTGTTGTTGTGGTTGGGGGGCAGGTTTTGTTGTTGGGGAAAAGAGGGAAGGGTGAAGGGGGAAGAAATGTCACAAAAAAGCAAGGGTGGTGAAGGAGATGTCATGTTAGCTACAAGAAAATGTCTTAAAGGGCATGTACACACCCTTTTCAAAAATGTAGTCTAATAGAACACCCCAAAAAGCCAAGATCCTTTTACTTACAGTTTGGAAAGATGTTCCCCCCTGTGTAAGAACCTTACAAACCACCATCCGGTCCGCAGCTCACGCTCTCTTGCTTCTCCTGTATCGCCCAGTCACGCCATGAAGGTGAGGTCACTCCAATGGTTGACGGCCAATCCGAAGGAACCTCTCTGCTGCTGCTCGGCACGTGCACCAGCAGCAGAGGTATGGGCTAGGCAGCGCTGGATCGGTTGTTTTGTAAGGCTTCTTCCGGGGAATATCTTTCGAAACTGTAAGTAAAACGGATCTAAGCTTTTAGGGGGTGTTCTATTAGATACTAAGAGGGGTGTACATGCCCTTTAATGCTCTCTTTTGGCTGGTCATGTGACTAGGAATGGTAATAGGAAACTTACCTTCTAACGTTTCTGTAATTTTCAGACAACTGCCTAGACCAATCATTTTGCATTTGACATTCAAACGCCAAAGTGTATGGCTAGCATTAAGCCAAACCCCCTCTATCCAAACGATCCCTGCACTGATTTCACTACAAATCTGAACATAGAATGTACTACACATTCCTAGAAATGTTATTTGAAGTACTTATATACTATTTTAATATTTATTACAACCTCCAGTACTGTGTGGACAGTGTCATACAGCAATAATTAGTATAGCCTGTTTTTGAGTTTTTGGCAATTCCAAGCTGCCTTTGGTATGTTCTCTCACTTTTTTCCCCCTCACTTTTAGCCGATAAGCATCTCTACTACTCAGGGAGGAGGATTAATTTTCAGAAAGTTTATCTAAGGAAAACCTATGCAAAGCAGTGTGTATCGTTTTATACTTTACAATCGAACTATAGTCTCATAAAATAGGTGATCATTAGTTTCTATTGTATGCAAAGTCAATCCATTACAAACTATATTGCAACAAATATCCAATGACAAATGGATATACTGGGGGGTTTACATTCCCTTTACAGTAAAATTCAATCCATGCTTCCCTGTTCCATTCACATGATTTACGTTCCATTACCTGTTCTTGTAGTTGTTTTTGAAACCTCAGACATGTAGATTGGAGCTCCTCAATGGTTCTGTTTTTTAGCTTATCTGGATCTGGTTTTCTCCACAACTGACATTAGTTTAATGCATTGATCACATTGCTTTAAAAGAATCAGAAATTACACTAAATAGATTTGCAAATGTTGAGATTTATCACATTATTTTGCTTGATATAATTCATAGTTAGGGGCATATTACCATGTGGAATTGATTAGGGCTGTTTCTAAATCCACCTTCCTAAGCAATAAACAGTGAATCTAGTACAGTGCCACCTATAGGTGATCGGTAAAGACGTCTTTCTATTGACCTGCTGTTTACATCTAATGGCAACATCTGCCTGGATTTTTATATTTGAGTACTTAAAGTCATTCCTGGCAGGGCTTGTTGTATATGGATACATTCATTATCTCAGTGTTACACTAAAGTCAAATCTTTAAATATTCAAAGCTTCATATGTAATGTTTTATTTCCAGAATAAATATGAAGTTTGTTTTTACCATCCACAATTTTAAGCAACCATTTTATTTCCATATTACATGATCAAATGTATGAAAGCAAAATATCAAGTCCAGTTCAGTGTGGTAAATTCCCTGCTGTATACTATGAACACAGTTAATAAACTGTTAAACTCTCCATTTTGGTAAAATCTACTTACCCCCCTGCAGATGTATACAGTAGTGTATAGGAATCAGGGCCGTTTCTATCCATTTAGTGCCCTAGGTGCCCTCCCACCTACGTGCACAAGCCCCCCCCCCCCCCAAAAAAATGTACAACCTGTCAAACTACTGCTGGGTTTTCCCTTCTGACATTGTCCACTGTTGCTCTTCTTTATAGTGGGAACGCTTTACTAGTTGGTAAGAGGCGCACGCTGTACCAGGTGAGGCAGGCTTGTGTACATACTTTTGTGCGTATGCAGCGACACTGGCCACCAATGAAATACTGATTGGAAGGACAGGATAGGTTTCAGTGTTTCAGCGGATGTGCGGTATGTGGCGCCAGTGTTATTCCAGCCGGGTAGGGCAGAACAGGGAAATTTGGGGAGATCTGAGATGTTTAACTCTTTTAGTCCAACAGATTTTCCAAGAGTATTGGCAATAATACTTTCAGTGCCAGCACTTTCCAGGGTATTGCCATTAACCCTTCAGTGCCAGCAGACTTCCCCCATAGTATTGCCATTAACACTTTCAGTGCCAGCAGAGTATTACCATTAACCCTTAAATGCCAAAAGACTTTCCTATTAATACTTTCAATGGCAGCAGAACATTACTAATGCTTTCCATGTCTCCTCCATTGAATTGTTCACTCCTCATCTACAGTTTCTGACAAAAGTCTTGTCACTTGTGTACAAATAGACCCAATTGCCACTTAACAATAATTCTAATGCAGATTTTGTTTCAAGAAATGGTTCATTTTACCCCAAACAGCTTTTTTAATAATGTTTCAATGCAAAAAGAAACTAACAAAAATATTCTAATCTAATTCACATCTTGGTAAAGCCCATTGAGGCAATTTTTGAAAGACATAAGTGTTGTCGCCTTGTCATATGGGCATCACCTGTGACTATAATGAGTCAATTAGGTGTCAGGTGTGTATAAAAAGAACCCCAGTACACTAGACATTCACATCAACTGCAAATAGACCTCTGCAAGCATGCCTAAGATTCACCCTGAGACTAAAGTGTTGATTATCAAGAGGCTGAAGACCAAATCCTGCTGATGTGGCGCACACCTTCAATGCTCTCAGCGTCAAGTTCAGAGGATAAAGAAAAGATTTGAAGAGACTGGAGAAGTTTTTGACAAGCCCAGGTCAGGCAGACCCCGCAAGACAACTGCTGGAGAAGAACGTTTGTTGGCTCGAAAATCCACAGGCAGGCCATTTTCAACTGCAGCAGAGCTCCAGGAGTCCTGGTCACCTGAAAACCCTGTGTCAACCAGAACAGTTTCTCGGATTTGGTCTCGAAATGGCCTCCATGGTCAAATCAGTGCCCATAAGCCAGCACTAAACAAAAACAATTGAACCATGTTGAAATGATGGACGCTGGAAAAGTGGCAAAAGGTGGATTTTTCAGATGAATCTTCTGTTGAATTACACCACAATTGCCGCAAATATTGCAGGAGACCTACTGAACCCGCATGGAGCCGGGATTTACCCAGAAAACAGTGTCGTTTGGTGAAGGCAAAATCATGGTCTAGGGTTACACCAGTATGGGGGTGTGCAAGGGATCTGCAGGGTGCTCCGTCGCATACTTCCATCTCCACATCAAAGTTTCTTAAGGCAAAGAAGATCAAGATGCTCCAGGATTGGCCAGCCCAGTCACCTGACATGAACATCATTGAGCATATGCGGGGTAGGATGAAAGAGGAAGCATGGAAGACGAACCAAAGAATATTGATGAACTCTGGGAGACATGCAAGATTGTTTTCTTGGCTATTCCTGATGTTTAATCAATAAATTGTATGAATCCTTGCCAAACCGCATGGATGCTGTCCTTCAAGCACATGGAAGTCATACAAGATATTAAATTTGGATCTTACAGCACCACTTCTTAATTTGCTGACATAGTTTTGGATTGGCTGTAAAGTAGATCATTTTCTGTATAGCGACTACACTTTTTTCTTGCAACATTTTGACCTTTCTGTCTTGATTAAATGATAAATCTTTTTCAGTGAAACATTTTTTACCAGTACATTTAATATTATTTGGAGGGCTTTAGCTTTTCATAGGAGTTATTTCTAACACCAATTGATCAATTAAAAATCAGGGTAATAGCAGGAGTTACCGCAAAATACACAGGCGACAAGACTCAGAAACTGTACTCTAGGGCTAGGCCACACTAGTGCGTTTTTCCTGCATTTTGCAATCCGTTTACATTTTACGATCCGCAATGACATATTTATAATGTAAATCGCGGAGATAGGCCCCACTGTGTACACTGTGATTAACTGCGATTTTAGAACGCATGCAATCACCATTTTTGGTCCGTTTTTGTCAAAATCGCACTTAATACAAGTCTATGAAGCGCATAAAAAGCGGACAGAAGCAGACACAGTTACTAGGAAATTTTTTTTTTTTATGCAAGCACAAACTCATGTAAAAGCCGTCACAAGCTCATAGCAAAAGTGGACAGAAATGCATAGCGATTTTTTGTGCATCGTAGTGTGGCCTCAGCCATAGTTCTAATTGGAGAGTTGGGTGGAAGGGAAGAAAAAACAGGCAGGGATAGGGGATCTCATGGCTGCTAATCACATGGTCACCACCTTTTCCTGGCATTTTAGAACTGTTCTCCTCAGTACTATTAGCTGAGCTCATCCTCCCCCCTCCTTCCTTCTAGTAGAGGATCCAAGTTCAGGGTCTCTACTCACTACAATGATACAAATTACAGCAGCACAAGGAGAGCAGATCTAACACAGCAACTAAAAGCTGCCAGAGAGATGCTAGAGGGCGAAGAATAAAGTCCTGGATCAACCAGGGCCACTTCTAGTGTTTTTGCTGCCTGAGACAAACCATAATTTTAACCAGATATTACATCCCTTTCAACAGCCACTACCATACTGCCCTTTCAGGTTTTTGCTGCTCAAATGAAAATAACTAATTTTATAGCCTGTGCTATACTTGTTGGTTCAACTGTTACAATACAATAGAAATGCCATAATTTCTGTAGTATAAAAGATTTAAAAAAAAAGATTTGTAAGCCTGCCATGTCAAGGTAGACTCTTTAAGCAGTGCCCTAACTAACTTAACTAGTCTAATCTAGCCTAACAAACTAACTAAAGGCTGTAGAATAACTAGGTATTTTGGTTAGAAACAAAGAATTTAAAGGAAAACAATATAAAAAAATCATTACCCACCATTATATGTCCACACTTTTACAGCAGCTGAAATCACTTACTCACATTTACAGCTGTGCTGCCCTCCCTTAGATATTACACAGCAAAAATGAGTGCTAAAACCCTGCCTCCTAGATGGCCCAAGGCCCTGATTAACACAACACTGTCATTGCAGCTTTTTAAAATTAAAGGGCATGTCCACCCCAAAATTTAACTTTTGATATGTGGTAGGGCATGCTCCCCCAGCCCCAACCGCATTAATATAATTGTTAGAAAGTCCCCCGATTCTTACTTACCTGCCCTCTCCTCCACTGCAGTGTTAAGGCCCTCTCTCTGCATGGAATTGAAAGCAGGGGGGGGACCGGCAGCCGCGTCCGTGATTGGCTGAGAGGCAGGGAGGGCTGCACTGAGCATGCCTCAACCTTGATGAGGTTGAGGAAGTCTCAGGTACAGCATGAGTACAACCCTGCTCCTACACAGCAGTTTCCTGGACTTTGGAGGGGCACAGCAGGGGAACTATTTTGAGCAGGAATGTAAGGTAAGGATTGTTTTAAACTACTTGATGTGGCCAGTAAGGGGTTAAATTTTAGTTTTGGGGGTGGACATGCCCTTTAAAGGGAAAGTAATGTCCCAGAACACCTTGATATAAAAGCATTAATCTGTGCCTCCTGGATTTGATATGGGTACTGGGAATTTTACCTCAGGGTACTTTAACTTTACTAATGAGCAACTGCAATGCCAAATATCCTATAAAGCACCCCCTCCCCCCAAAAAAACACAGATACACAAAAAAGTCTCCCCAAAACACAGATACACAGCACATACATTTCACTACTTAATGCTCAAGAGATTATGTGATGTAGAAGCAAGATAGGCACCCTAGAAGGCCCAATACACAAAAAAGACCAAGGCAAACACCCCAAAAGGCTTCCAGAAACACACAAAACACTTAACATTGAAACATAATATCACTTTCACAGCAATTTGAAATATTCTGGGATGGAAATCTGACAGCACCCAGCAAGGCCAAGAACCCCACCCCAAAGTTGCCAAAAACTCACTGACACAAAGAAAAGGCACTTTTTTTTACCCCACACAAAAAACTCACTGTCAGTGTCATACCCCTAGGTTAAGCCCTCCCCATCAGGGGTGTAGGAATCACTATAGCAACCATAGCAGTTGCTATGGGGCCCAGAGCCAAAAAAGGGGGCCCCATCCAGGTACCCTGCAGGCATGTCCACCCTCCTAAGTAAAGTAAAATGAAAATTAAGTTTGTGGGGCTAAACTACATGGGGTAATTTTTTTAAGTAGGGTGGACATGCCCTTTAAATGACCTTGCTGCAGTTTTGCCATGTTAGTTTGGACCAAAGAGGGAAACCGCACGGTTAAGAGCAAAGATAGAGTAGGTAATGGCAGATAGGGAGAAGACCGCCCAGGACACAAGAACAGGAGAAAAAGGAGGACAGGTGAAGGTATCATTGCACAACGCGTAAGAGGAAAGGAGAGAGAAACGCCGAGGAGGCGAGAGCGTATGCATAAACAGCAGCGAAGCACGGCGAGACGGAAGGGCGGGAGACGAAGAAGTAGATCGAATAGTAACATGCGGTAGGAGCTAAAAAGAGGTGACAGGGGGACCACCGCGTGGTAGGGGGGAGACAGAAGGGCCACGTACCTGACTGCACGCGCAGGCAAATGCGCCAGGCGAATATTGAACGCAGACCGGGCAGTCAGTACATTCATCATGAATCTCATCTGCCACTTAGCAGCCCAATGTTACAATCTATCTAGATCCCCCTGCAAAGATTGCACATCCTCTGAAGTTTTTAATGAAGTTTAGTGTCGTCCGCAAACACAGAAAAACCTTGCTGACAAATCATTAATAAATAGATGTAAATAGAAGCGGCCCCAACACAGAACCCTGTGGCACCCCACTTAGCACTTTAGTCCAGATGAAGCCCCATTAAACAACTACTCTCTGCATCCTATATATTAACAATTTTGTATCCATGACAAATGTGACTCCCAGACCAAACGACCCTAGCTTATACATTAGTCGCTCATGGGGGACTGTATCAAAAAGCCTTTGCAAAATCCAAGTAAACTACATCTACTGCTATGCCAGAGTCTAAATTTCATTAATACTTCCTCATAAAAAGCCAAGCAAGTTTTGACAAGATCTATTCCTCCTAAATCCATGCTGGTTACTACTTATAATGTCAGTCTTTTAAAGATACTCTAGAACATGTTCCCTTATAAACTTTCCAGTATCTTCCCCACCACTGAAGTTAAACTTACCGTATATACTCGAGTATAAACGAGGTTTTCAGGCTTTAAAAAAAAAAGCCTGAAATCTTACCTCGGTTTATACTCGAGTCAGTCTTTCTCCTACTTGTCCGGCGGCCGCGTGATCCACATCTTCAGTGCGCTTCCGGATGATGTCATACCCGGCGCCTCTCACTTTGCGGCGCCCGAGTAGTGACATCACCTGAAGCGCAGAGGATGTGAAGCGAGGTAGCGAGCGGCCGCCGGGACAAGGTAGGAGAATAGCACAGGGACACCAGGGCACACAATACTTAGAAAAAGAGTAAAACCTTCTTTATTTGTGCATACTGTATGCACAAAATAAAGGAGGATTTACCCCTATTTGCAATTATTTGCCACTTAAGAGTTGAAAACTACAACTCACAGAAATAAAGCATGCTGGGAGTTGTTGTAGTTTCCAAACATCCTTAAGTGGCAAAATACATAGTAGGGGTTACCACCCTCGGTTTACTTTATTGAGTCAGTCTATATTTTTTCCCCTTTTTAAGTAAAACTAGGGTACCTCGGTTATATTCTGGACGGTTTATACTGAGTATATACGTACAGGCCTTTTTGTCCTGCCTAAACAAAGGCATATCCTTCAAACTTTACAGCCCAGTCATGAGAACTGTTCATCACGTTTTGCTATGCCTATTACATCATACTTTTCATTCAACGCCATCATTTCTAATTCACCCATTTTGTCAGCCAGGCTTCTCGCATTGCAAACATACATTTTAGATTATGATCCTGCAATTTATTCGTACACTTTAATACACATGCCTCCCTATCCCCTATGCTAGCCAACCCCATCTTCTCCCCTAAAACAGCTGCACCGCCATCAGTGAGGTGCAACCCATCCTACTAAAGAGCCTGTTCTCAATAAACCCAAACCCTTCTTCCTTACACCACCCTCTTAGCCACGCATAATGCTCCTAAGCTCCCACTGTCTCCCTGGATTAGCACGTGGATGCGGGTAGTATTTCTGAAAACACTACCTGGAGGTCCTTGCTTTCAATTAGCCCCTAGCTCTTGGAAATCATGTTTAAGGACCTCACCTCTCCTCTAACTTTGTCATTGGCACCAATGTGAACCAAGACCGCCGGGTCACACCCGGCCCCACCCAATAATCTGTCTACACGATCACCACCACATGACGAACCCTAGTACCAGGCAGGCAAAACACAGTTCGGCATGTAGGGTCTCTTAGCGGCAGATTACCTTTTCTACCTCCTTATAATGGAGTCCTCTACCCCTATCACCTGCCTAGCATTCCTGATCCTTAGTTCTTCCCCCTTGTATCAGAGATGCCAGTCCCCTGGGTGCTCATGGGACTAGCCTGCTCCATACACACTAATTGCAAGGTGTCCTCCTCAAATTACCTAAGGCGGCAAATTTGTTGGCATGGGCAATCTGGGAAGACTTATGTCATGGACATAAGTCTTAATGCTTTTACCCCTTTATTAACTGAAGATGGGGTGCGTCAGGGAATAATTTACCAATATTAGTAATATGCCCCAATACCTTCTTATGACCTTTTCAATGTGTTTGCTCTCATCACCAAATTGTGTCTATTTACGTTCTCTTGCTTACCGTATTGATTTGGGATTATATCCCGTTCTTAGGAATTTATTGGTTTATTAACCTGCTGCCTCCAACAAAAGAAGAACACATGCTTCAGGCGACATATTCTCCACACACTCTGGTGTGAATACCTTTGCTTACAGCAATTCCAAAATGAAAGGATACTCTTGGGTGCAGAGAAACACTAAACATTCCAGCGAGGGATTAATTCCCAAAGAGAAACTACTCGTACCCTTCTTAACTTACAGAAAAAAGAAGTTTGGAATTACACCAAAGTTCCCTGATACAGTCTTAAAAGAATACCCCGCGGACTGAGGATCGATCTGCCTCCCGCCCTATGTACGGATGATCCGTTGATGTTATCCAGATGCCGAGAGCACGAACAAATGTAGTTTGGATCTCATGGTACTCACATCGAAAGGATGCAGGCCAGGCTGGTTACGATAAAAGAGATCACGAAATTGCGGAAACAATCAAGTCCGAGACAGCACTGGAGAAGTGGTCGGAGATTGAGCAGACCCCAAGATGCTGTGCAACGATTGAGAGACGTCATCACGGAGCGCAAGCAGCGTAAATTCCAGAGAAACGCGAAGAATACAATCGAGAGAGGGTTTGTACTCGTGGAAAGCGACCGAAAGGAGCAACGCCAGAATAGACGCAGGTCTCCAACAGAGGTCCAATTTAGGAGGTACCAAAGACCACTACGCTCCAGACAGAGAACCCTGTTGAAGGACCACCATAAGAACTGGCCAGACACGATGTGTCAACCTATGATGAGGATTCATTAGCTAGTAGTTCCCAATCCTCGTCTTTTTTTAGAGGTGAGCCAGAAATGCAGAATCAAGCAACCCACTGCATTGAGGAAGGATCGCTAAATGACCAGGACATGCAGACTACCAAGGTAAATCCTGACTCTTTATTAGTAAATATTTCTTCGTACCAGCTTAATCATGATGAACTTACTATATTGGACAAAGAATTAGTCTTTGTGCCATATACCGCTCTGATATCAATTGGGACATTGAATTTAACAAATTTATTAGAACACTTAAATTAAAAGTGCACTTCTTGGGAAAGATAACATGTATCCTTTAACTGCATTTAAGAAACCTAGTACCTTTATACCAGAGGTGAACACCAATACATGGATGTATTTTATAATGTGTTATGGGGGATGTTAAGAAAATTTGGGAAACCCCTTCGAGACTAAAACTTGTCCAAGAAAGAAAATATTGCACTAAGTAGCTAAAATCTAATAGCGAGATTATTATAGACCCGCGGATAAGGGGGAAGCAACAGTAATAATGGACAGGTCTGACTATCTGGAGGAGGGTATTAAACCAATAAGTAATACTGAACATTACAAACTATGTGATACAGACCCCACTAGGGCAATAAAAAAAAAGATGGATTTAATGGTGGAGGAGGCACATTTAAATGGTATTATTAATTAACTGAAATTGAAATTTAATATAGAATATCCTAGGACTCCAGTCCAATACGTCCTCCCCAAAATTCATACAAGACTACACAAACCACCGGGCAGGCTGATCGTATCGGGTATTGGTTCCGTGTTGGAGCCAATACGTTGATCGGTTCCTACAGCCTATTGCCCTACAATTAAAGACGTGTCAAGGATACCAATCACTTTCTAATCCCAAATCAATATAGCAAGCAAGAGAACAGGTAAATAGGATCAAAAGAGAGGAACTAGTTACATCAAAACATAGGAATAAGAAACTTGACCAGTGTTTGTAACACAATTTGGTGATGAGCAAACACATTGAAAAGGTCATAAGAAGGTATTAAGGCATATACAACTAGACCCTAAATATGGTAAATTATTCCAGGCCCACCCATCTTCAGTATAAAAGGGGTAAAAGCATTAAAGACTTGTTATGTCCATCAAAGTCCCACCACAAATACGATCTAAACGCATGAGCAAACATAGGTACACGTCAGTGTATGTCGTGTAACTGCTGTGTAATTCCATATTTACAAGGGGATTATGTCCATCACCCCACCAAAGGGCATAAAATCCAGATAAGAAACATCAATAACAACTATTGATAAAATGTCCCTGCGGGAGGGTTACGTGGGACAGACTAGTCATAACGTGAAAGTGCGAATACAAGAGCACAAAAATAACACCAGGAACTATACAGCACAAGGGAGATATGAACATCGGTATCCCGACTTTTCATAAATTTAAACATCAGGTCGCCAATTAAGTGGTGCATTCTAGATGTAGTGAGAAAACCTGAGAGAGGAGTAAGGTCATCAAATTAATATTAAGACAGGAAGCGGTTTGGATAAAGAGATAAGATACTCTTATGCCAAACACGTTGAATGAAAGCTGGACAATCAAACCTTTTCTATGAGCGATTAATCTCTAAATCCGTTTACTTTAACAGATGGGGATCCGACAATCCACTGGATATAGACATCGGATATAAATATTTGATGTCATATGAAGAATGAAAAAAAATCACCATAGAATTAAAGAGCACTTAAATACAACAAGTTAATAAGGGTACTACAAAAATGTGTATTTCAAATTGATATAAGAGAAGCAGTATGTTCTAGATATAAATATAACCAAGAACTCTGTAAAAATGTAGACAAAGTTACAAGTAAATGATAAATGGTGTATTAAGCATAATGTTTAAGGAAAAAGTTTCCATGTCAACTAAAGGTAGGCAAATTTATGCAGTACCATGGAAGCACAATTATATGTAATGTTTATAGTAACACATGATATTTAATGGTTTGGGGTATTTTTTTTATTAGCACTTTAATACACACAATTGAGAATAATAGTTGGAGCATGTTTTTATTAAAATACTGTTTTAAATTAAACACTGCCCCTACAGGGAGAGATTTGTTGTTTAATGAGCAGTCCTTTTGTTTTATACAAATGGATACACGGTTTTAAACGGATTGCTAATTAAAACTGTGCACTATAGACTAACATTTACTCTTGCTTGATTTTAACCCTATTGTATTCACAGTGATTGTTAATTGATTACACTGAAGTCAGCGATTGAACAGGCATATCTTAGCAAGGCAGAACCTTTACCCGATAGGGTCACAGCACATTCTACGATGTCAATGGTGGCTTCTTGGGCTTCAGTGTCAGAGTTTCCCCAGAAGAAATCTGTAGAGCAGCTACCTGGTCTTTCGCTATCTACTCCATAAAACACTACAAAATTGATATATTTTTTTCAGAACAGTCTGCTTTTGGCGCAAAAGTCCTCTCAGCTGCCACACACAAAATAATCATCTTATTTGCATCTAACTTTGTTTCCTCCCTTTCTTTTAAGCTTTTCAAATCCCATTAGTGGTCACTGCCGTGCAGGACCAGGGAAAAGCGAAAATCTATCAATCTTACCAGAATTTTCTTTTCCTGGTCCGTAGTGCTCCCCCCCCCCTTCTTATCTTTATTCTACCTAGATGTTCAACAGTCGTTCAAAGACAGTAGGATGGAGGGGACAGTCTTTTTTATTAGCTTGGGGAGGAGCCTGTATGTGTGACATCAGGGAATTAACCCATTGGTGTTCACTGCCGTGCTACAGACCAGGAAAACAAAATTCCAGTAAAAATTGATTGAACTTTTCTTGCTCTATGCATTCTGACCAGTAGTACAGATATTATAAACTGTAGTTTTGCTTTCCCATGAAGTTTAATTATTTTAGATAAAATGACAATGTGAACAGTGATAATACAGGTTTTCATTTAAATTACAACATAACAGTTCGTAGAATACCAACTACAGTCATTTAACATTATTAAATTTTTATAGATTCTGCATGGTGAATAACTAGTGACCAATTAAAAATACAGTATGTGCAGTCAAACAAAATGTGGTTGTCAGAGGGGATGCCATTGAAACAGATTACTTCCCATTCCTGCTTTTCTTCGATAAGAGTACGTTCTGTAACTTTTCCTTAAAAATAAAAGAAAATTGAATTTGAGTTGATTGATTAGGTTTGTACAGGGGAGAAAGTTTTTGTCAAGAGAATGACTTTGACGGATTACATAAACTTCCCACAAAGCCAAGTGGTGAAATGCAGATTCCATTTAGCTATCAAGAAAATGTCTTAAAGGGCATGTACACACCCCTTACAAAATGTAGTATCTAATAGAACACCCCCAAAAAGCCAAGATCCATTTTACTTACAGTTTGGAAAGATGTTCCCCGCTGTGTAAGAAGCCTTACAAACCACAAACAGTGCCGCAGCTCACTGCTTCTTCCTGGTATCGGCCGTCAGTCACGACCATGAAGGTGAGGTCACGTCCAATGGTTGACGGCCAATACCGAAGGAACCTCTGCTGCTGCTGCTCGGGCACGTGCACCAGCAGCAGAGGTATGGGCTAGGCAGCGCTGGATCGGTTGTTTTGTAAGGCTTCTACACAGCGGGGGAATATCTTTCGAAACTGTAAGTAAAACGGATCTAAGCTTTTAGGGGGGTGATTAGATACTAAGAGGGGTGTAAATGCCCTTTAATGCTTGCTTTTGGCTGTCAGTGACTAGGAATGGTAATAGGAAACTTACCTTCTAACGTTTCTGTAATTTTCAGACAACTGCCAGACCAATCATTTTGCATTTGACATTCAAACGCCAAAGTGTATGGCTAGCATTAAGCCAAACCCCCATCTATCAAACGATCCCTGCACTGATGATCACTACAAATCTGAACATAGAATGTACACACATTCCTAGAAATGTTATTTGAAGTACTTATATACTATTTTGAGAATATTTATTACAACCTCCAGTATGTGTGGACAGTGTCATACAGCAATAATTAGTAATAGCCTGTTTTTGAGTTTTTGGCAAATCCAAGCTGCCTTTGGTATGTTCTCTCACTTTTTTCCCCCTCACTTTTAGCCGATAAGCATCTCTACTGACTCCAGGGAAGGATTAATTTTCAGAAAGGTTTATCTAAGGAAAACCTATGCAAAGCAGTGTGGATACTGTTTTATACTTTACAATCGAACTATAGTCTCATAAAATAGGTGATCATTAGTTTCTATTGTATGCAAAGTCAATCCATTACAAACTATATTGCAACAAATATCCAATGACAAATGGAGATACTGGGGGGATTTACATTCCCTTACAGTAAAATTCAATCCATGCTTCCCTGTTCCATTCACATGATTACAGTTCCATTACCTGTTTCTGTAGTTGTTTTGAAACTCAGACATGTAGATTGGAGCTCCTCAATGGTTCTGTTTTTTAGCTTATCTGGATCTGGTTTTCTTCCACAACTGACATTAGTTTAATGCATTGATCACATTGCTTTAAAGAATCAGAAATTACACTAAATAGATTTGCAAATGTTGAGATTTATCACATATTTTGCTTGATATAATTCATAGTTAGGGGCATATTACCATGTGGAATTGATGTAGGGCTGTTTCTAAATCCACCTTCCTAAGCAATAAACAGTGAAATCTAGTACAGTGCCACCTATAGGTGATCGGTAAAGACGTCTTTCTATTGACCTGCGTGTTTACATCTAATGGCAACATCTGCCTGGATTTTTATATTTGAGTACTTAAAGTCATTCCTGGCAGGGCTTGTTGTATATGGATACATTCATTATCTCAGTGTTACACTAAAGTCAAATCTTTAAATATTCAAAGCTTCATATGTAAATGTTTTATTTCCAGAATAAATATGAAGTTGTTTTACCATCCACAATTTTAAGCAACCATTTTAATTTCCATATTACATGATCAAATGTATGAAAGCAAAATATCAAGTCCAGTTCAGTGTGGTAAATTCCCTGCTGTATACTATGAACACAGATAAGACTGTTAAAGCTCTCCATTTTGGTAAAATCATTACCCCCACTGCAGTGTATACAGTAGTGTATAGGAATCAGGGCCGTTTTCATCCATTTTAGTGCCCTAGGTGCCCTCCCACCTACGTGCACAAGCCCCCCCCCCCAAAAAAAATGTAAACCTGTCAAACTACTGCTGGGTTTCTCCCTTCTGACATTGTCCACTGTTGCTCTTCTTTATAGTGGGAACGCTTTACTAGTTGGTAAGAGGCGCAGCTGTACCAGGTGAGGCAGGCGGTGTGTACATACTTTTGTGCGTATGCAGCGACACTGGCCACCAATGAAATACTGATTGGAAGGACAGGATAGGTTCAGTGTTTCAGCGGAGTGCGGTGATGTGGCGCCAGTGTTATTCCAGCCGGGTAGGGCAGAACAGGGAAATTTGGGGAGATCTGAGATGTTTAACTCTTTTAGTGCCAACAGATTTTCCAAGAGTATTGGCAAATATACTTTCAGTGCCAGCACTTTCCAGGGTATTGCCATGAACCCTTCAGTGCCAGCAGACTTCCCCATGGTATTGCCATTAACACTTTTAGTGCCAGCAGAGTATTACCATTAACCCTTAAATGCCAAAAGACTTTCCTATTAATACTTTCAATGGCAGCAGAACATACTAATGCTTCCATGTCTCCTCCATTGAATTGTTCACTCCTCATCTACAGTTTCTGACAAAAGTCTTGTCACTTGTACAAATAGACCCGAGATTGCCACTTAACAATAATTCTAATGCAGATTTTGTTTCAAGAAGAAATGTTCATTTACCCCAAACAGCTTTTGTATAATGTTTCAATGCAAAAGAAAAACTAACAAAAAGTATTTAATATTCACATCTTGGTAAAGCCCATTGAGGCAATTTTTGCAAAGACATAAGTGTTGTCGCCTTGTCATATGGGCATCACCTGTGACTAATAATGAGTCAATTAGGTGTCAGGTGTGTATAAAAAGAACCCCAGTACACTAGACATTCACATCAACTGCAAATAGACCTCTGCAAGCATGCCTAAGATTCACTGAGACTAAAGTGTTGATTATCAAGAGGCTGAAGACCAAATCCACTGCTGATGTGGCGCACACCTTCAATGTCTTCAGCGTCCAGTTCAGAGGATAAAGAAAAGAAGATTGAAGAGACGGAGAAGTTTTGACAAGCCCAGGTCAGGCAGACCCGCAAGACAACTGCTGGAGAAGAACGTTTGTTGGCTCGAAAATCCAAGGCAAGGCCATTTTCAACTGCAGCAGAGCTCCAGGAGTCTGGTCACCTGAAAACCCTGTGTCAACCAGAACAGTTTCTCGGATTTGGTCTCGAAATGGCCTCCATGGTCAAACAGTGCCCATAAGCCAGCACCAAACAAAAGACAATTGAACCATGTTGAAATGATGGACGCTGGAAAAGTGGCAAAAGTGGATTTTTCAGATGAATCTTCTGTTGAATTACACCACAATTGCCGCAAATATTGCAGGAGACCTACTGGAACCCGCATGGAGCCGGGATTACCCAGAAAACAGTGTCGTTTGGTGAAGGCAAAATCATGGTCTAGGGTTACATCCAGTATGGGGGTGTGCAAGGGATCTGCAGGGTGCTCCGTCGCATACTTCCACTCCACATCAAAGTTTCTTAAGGCAAAGAAGATCAAGATGCTCCAGGATTGGCCAGCCCAGTCACCTGACATGAACATCATTGAGCATATGCGGTGAGGATGAAAGAGGAAGCATGGAAGACGAAACCAAAGAATATTGATGAACTCTGGGAGACATGCAAGATTGTTTTCTGGCTATTCCTGATGATTTAATCAATAAATTGTATGAATCCTTGCCAAACCGCATGGATGCTGTCCTTCAAGCACATGGAAGTCATACAAGATTATAAATTTGGATCTTACAGCACCACTTCTTAATTTGCTGACATAGTTTTGGATTGGCTGTAAAGTAGATCATTTCTGTATAGGCGACTACATTTTGTCTTGCAACATTTTGACCTTCTGTCTGATTAAATGATAAATCTTTTTTCAGTGAAACTATTTTTTACCAGTACATTTAATATTATTTGGAGGGCTTTAGCTTTTCATAGGAGTGTATTTCTACACCAATTGATCAATTAAAAATCAGGGTAATAGCAGGAGTTACCGCAAAATACACAGGCGACAAGCTCAGAAACTGTACTCTAAGGGCTAGGCCACACTAGTGCGTTTTTCTGATTTTGCAATCCGTTTACATTTTACGATCCGCAATGACATATTTATAATGTAAATCGCGGGAGATAGGCCCCACTGTGTACACTGTGATTAACTGCGATTTTAGAACGCATGCAATCACCATTTTTGGTCCGTTTTTGTCAAAATCGCACTTAATACAAGTCTATGGAAGCGCATAAAAAGCGGACAGAAGCAGACACAGTTACTAGGAAATTGTTTTTTTTATGCAAGCACAAACTCATGTAAAAGCCGTCACAAGCTCATAGCAAAAGTGGACAGAAATGCATAGCGATTTTTTGTGCATCGTAGTGTGGCCTCAGCCATAGTTCTATTGGAGAGTTGGGTGGAAGGAAGGAAGAAACAGGCAGGGATAGGGGATCTCATGGCTGCTAATCACATGGTCACACCTTTTACTGGCATTTTAGAATGTTCTCCTCGTACTATTAGCTGAGCTCATCCTCCCCTCCTTCCTTCTAGTAGAGGGATCCAAGTCATGGGTCTCTACTCACTACAATGATACAAATTAAGCAGCAGAGAGAATTACAACAAGTAAAGAACTAAGCAAAACCAGAAGAGATGCTAGGCGAGAGAATAAGAGTCCTGGATCAACAGGGCCACTTCTAGTGTTTTTGCTGCTGAGACAAACCATAATTTTGAACCAGATATACATCCCTTTCAACAGCCACTACCATACTGCTCCTTTCAGGTTTTTGCTGCTCAAATGAAAATAACTAATTTTATAGCCTGTGCTATACTTGTTGGTTTCAACTACAATACAATAGAAATGCCATAATTTTCGTAGTATAAAAGATTTAAAAAAAAAGATTTGTAAGCCTGCCATGTCAGGTAGACCTTTAAGCAGTGCCTAACTAACTTAACTAGTCTAATCTAGCCTAACAAACTAACTAAAGGCATGTAGAATAACTAGGTATTTTGGTTAGAAACAAAGAATTTAAGGAAAACAATATAAAAAAATTCATACCCCCATTATATGTCCACCTTTTACAGCAGCTGAAATCACTTACTCACATTACAGCTGTGCTGCCCTCCCTTAGATATTACACAGCAAAAATGAGTGCTAAAACCCTGCCTCCTAGATGGCCCAAGGCGCCTGATAACACAACACTGTCATTGCAGCTTTTTAAAATTAAAGGGCAGTCCACCCCAAAATTTAACTTTTGATATGTGGTAGGGCATTCTCCCCAGCCCCAACCGCATTAATATAATTGTTAGAAAGTCCCCGATCTTACTTACCTGCCCTCTCTCCTCCACTGCAGTGTAAGGCCCTCTGCTGCATGGAATGAAAGCAGGGGGCGGGACCGGCAGCCGCGTCCGTGATTGGCTGAGAGGCAGGGAGGGCTGCACTGAGCAGCCTCAACCTTGATGAGGTTGAGGAAGTCTCAGGTACAGCATGAGTCACACACTGCTCCTACACAGCAGTTTCCTGGACTTTGGAGGGGCACAGCAGGGGAACTATTTTGAGCAGGAATGTAAGGTAAGGATTGTTTTAAACTACCTGATGTGGCCAGTAAGGGGTTAAATTTTAGTTTTGGGGGTGGACATGCCCTTTAAGGGAAAGTAATGTCCCAGAACACCGATATAAGCATTAATCTGTGCCTCCTGGATTTGAGGTACATGGGAATTTTACTCGGGCTCACTTTAACTTACTAATGAGCACTGCAATGCCAAATATCCTATAAAGCACCCCTCCCCCCAAAAAAAACACAGATACACAAAAAAGTCTCCCCAAAACACAGATACACAGACCCACATACATTTCACTACTTAATGCTCAAGAGATATATGTGATGTAGAAGCAAGATAGGCACCCTAGAAGGCCCAATACACAAAAAAGACCAAGGCAAACACCCCAAAAGGGTTCCAGAAACACACAAAACACTTAAAATTGAACATATAATATCACTTTCACAGCAATTTGAAATATTCTGGGATGGAAAAGTCTGACAGGCACCCAGCAAGGCCAAGAACCCCCACCAAAGGTTGCCAAAAACTCACTGACACAAAGAAAAGGCACTTTTTTTTACCCCACACAAAAAACTCACTGTCAGTGTCATACCCCTAGGTTAAGCCCTCCCCATCAGGGGTTGAGGAATCACTATAGCAACCATAGCAGTTGCTATGGGGCCCAGAGCCAAAAAAGGGGGGCCCATCCAGGTACCCTGCAGGATGTCCACCCTCTAAGTAAGTAAAATGAAAATTAGTTTGTGGGGCTAAACTACATGGGGTAATTTTTTAAGTAGGGTGGACATGCCCTTTAAATGACCTTGCTGCAGTTTTGCCATGTTAGTTTGGACCAAATTGATTTTTATGAAGGGGGGCCCCCATCTAAAATCTTGCTATGGGGCCCTGTGATATCTAGCTACACCACTGCTCCCCATACAGTGACCCATCACCAATATCTCTCAGCACCCCCGTGACCACCACCCTAACCCCTCATATACAGAGACCCATCACCAATATCTCCCAGAAACCCCCACGACCAAATACCCAGAGAGTCTCTTTATATAGGGAGGGGTTAGGGGTATGTGTACATGGGGGGTGCTGGGAGGTATTGGTGATGGGTCTTTGTCAGAGACATCACTATTTTCTCCCAGCACCCCCCATGACCACATACCCCTCCCTATACAGTGGCCCATGAAGACCCCAGAGCCCAGCCCCACTTTTAATCCCCCAAAACTCAAGTAGGCCATATTTAAACTGTAAATACAAGAGGGAAACCGCACGGTTAAGAGCAAAGATAGAGTAGGTAATGGCAGATAGGGAGAAGACCGCCCAGGACACAAGAACAGGAGAAAAAGGAGGACAGGTGAAGGTATCATTGCACAACGCGTAAGAGGAAAGGAGAGAGAAACGCCGAGGAGGCGAGAGCGTATGCATAAACAGCAGCGAAGCACGGCGAGACGGAAGGGCGGGAGACGAAGAAGTAGATCGAATAGTAACATGCGGTAGGAGCTAAAAAGAGGTGACAGGGGGACCACCGCGTGGTAGGGGGGAGACAGAAGGGCCACGTACCTGACTGCACGCGCAGGCAAATGCGCCAGGCGAATATTGAACGCAGACCGGGCAGTCAGTACATTCATCATGAATCTCATCTGCACTTAGCAGCCCAATGTTACAATCTATCTAGATCCCCCTGCAAAGATTGCACATCCTCTGAAGTTTTTAATGAAGTTTAGTGTCGTCCGCCAAACACAGAAAAACCTTGCTGACAAATCATTAATAAATAGATTAAATAGAACGGCCCCAACACAGAACCCTGTGGCACCCCATTAGCACTTTAGTCCAGATGAAGCCCCATTAAACAACTACTCTCTGCATCCTATATATTAACAATTTTGTTCCATGTACAAATGTGACTCCCAGACCAAACGACCCTAGCTTATACATTAGTGCCATGGGGGACTGTATCAAAAAGCCTTTGCAAAATCCAAGTAAACTACACTACTGCTATGCCAGAGTCTAAATTTCATTAATTACTTCCTCATAAAAAGCCAAGCAAGTTTTGACAAGATCTATTCCTCCTAAATCCATGCTGGTTACTACTTATAATGTCAGTCTTTTAAGATACTCTAGAACATGTTCCCTTATAAACTTTCCAGTATCTTCCCCACCACTGAAGTTAAACTTACGTATATACTCGAGTATAAACGAGGTTTTCAGGCTTTAAAAAAAAAAGCCTGAAAATCTTACCTCGGTTTATACTGAGTCAGTCTTTCTCCTACTTGTCCGGCGGCCGCGTGATCCACATCTTCAGTGCGCTTCCGGATGATGTCATACCCGGCGCCTCTCACTTTGCGGCGCCGCGAGTAGTGACATCACCTGAAGCGCAGAGGATGTGAAGCGAGGAGCGAGCGGCCGCCGGGACAAGGTAGGAGAATAGCACAGGGACACCAGGGCACACAATACTTAGAAAAAGAGTAAAACCTTCTTTATTTGTGCATACTGTATGCACAAAATAAAGGAGGATTTACCCCTATTTGCAATTATTTGCCACTTAAGAGTTGAAAACTAAACTCACAGAAATAAAGCAATGCTGGGAGTTGTTGTAGTTTCAAACATCCTTAAGTGGCAAAATACATAGTAGGGGTTACCACCCTCGGTTATACTGAGTCAGTCTATATTTTTTCCCTTTTAAGTAAAACTAGGTCCTCGGTTAATTCTGGACGGTTTATACTGAGTATATACGTACAGGCCTTTTTGTCCTGCCTAAACAAAGGCAATCCTTCAAACTTTACAGCCCAGTCATGAGAACTGTTCATCACGTTTTGCTATGCTATTACATCATACTTTTCATTCAACGCCATCATTTCTAATTCACCCATTTTGTCAGCCAGGCTTCTCGCATGCAAACATACATTTTAGATTATGATCCTGCAATTTATTCGTACACTTTAATGACACATGCCTCCCTATCCCCTATGCTAGCCAACCCCATCTTCTCCCCTAAAACAGCTGCACCGCCATCAGTGAGGTGCAACCCATCCTACTAAAGAGCCTGTTCTCAATAAACCCAAACCCTTCTTCCTTACACCACCCTCTAGCCACGCATAATGCTCCTAAGCTCCCACTGTCTCCCTGGATTAGCACGTGGATGCGGGTAGTATTTCTGAAAACACTACCTGGAGGTCCTTGCTTTCAATTAGCCCCTAGCTCTTGGAAATCATGTTTAAGGACCTCACCTCTCCTCTAACTTTGTCATTGGCACCAATGTGAACCAAGACCGCCGGGTCACACCCGGCCCCACCCAATAATCTGTCTACACGATCACCACCACATGACGAACCCTAGTACCAGGCAGGCAAAACACAGTTCGGCATGTAGGGTCTTAGCGGCAGATTACCTTTATCTACCTCCTTAAATGGAGTCCTCTACCCCTATCACCTGCCTAGCATTCCTGATCCTTAGTTCTTCCCCCCTTGTATCAGAGATGCCAGTCCCCTGGGTGCTCATGGGACTAGCCTGCTCCATACACACTAATTGCAAGGTGTCCTCCTCAAATTACCTAAGGCGGCAAATTTGTTGGCATGGGCAATCTGGGAAGACTTATGTCAGTGGACATAAGTCTTAATGCTTTTACCCCTTTATTAACTGAAGATGGGGTGCGTCAGGGAATAATTTACAATATTAGTAATATGCCCCAATACCTTCTTATGACCTTTTCAATGTGTTTGCTCTCATCACCAAATTGTGTCCTATTTACGTTCTCTTGCTTACCGTATTGATTTGGGATTATATCCCGTTCTTAGGAATTTATTGGTTTATTAACCTGCTGCCTCCAACAAAAGAAGAACCATGCTTCAGGCGACATATTCTCCACACACTCTGGTGTGAATACCTTTGCTTACAGCAATTCCAAAATGAAAGGATACTCTTGGGTGCAGAGAAACACTTAAACATTCCAGCGAGGGATTAATTCCCAAAGAAGAAACTACTCGTACCCTTCTTAACTTACAGAAAAAAGAAGTTTGGAATTACACCAAAGTCCCTGATACAGTCTTAAAAGAATACCCCGCGGACTGAGGATCGATCTGCCTCCCGCCCTATGTACGGATGATCCGTTGATGTTATCCAGATGCCGAGAGCACGAACAAATGTAGTTTGGATCTCATGGTACTCACAATCGAAAGGATGCAGGCCAGGTGGTTACGATAAAAGAGATCACCGAAATTGCGGAAACAATCAAGTCCGAGACAGCACTGGAGAAGTGGTCGGAGATTGAGCAGACACCCAAGATGCTGTGCAACGATTGAGAGACGTCATCACGGAGCGCAAGCAGCGTAAATTCCAGAGACGCGAAGAATACAATCGAGAGAGGGTTTGTACTCGTGGAAAGCGACCGAAAGGAGCAACGCCAGAATAGACGCAGGTCTCCAACAGAGGTCCAATTTAGGAGGTACCAAAGACCACTACGCTCCGACAGAGAACCCTGTTGAAGGACCACCATAAGAACTGGCCAGACACGATGTGTCAACCTATGATGAGGATTCATTAGCTAGTAGTTCCCAATCCTCGTCTTTTTTTGAGGTGAGCCAGAAATGCAGAATCAAGCAACCCACTGCATTGAGGAAGGATCGCTAAATGACCAGGACATGCAGACTACCAAGGTAAATCCTGACTCTTTATTAGTAAATATTTCTTCGTACCAGCTTAATCATGATGAACTTACTATATTGGACAAAGAATTAGTCTTTGTGCCATATACCGCTCTGATATCAATTGGGACATTGAATTTAACAAATTTATTAGAACACTTAAATTAAAAGTGCACTTCTTTGGGAAAGATAACATGTATCCTTTAACTGCATTTAAGAAACCTAGTACCTTTATACCAGAGGTGAACACCAATACATTGGATGTATTTTATAATGTGGTTATGGGGGATGTTAAGAAAATTTGGGAAACCCCTTCGAGACTAAAAATTGTCCAAGAAAGAAAATATTGCACTAAGTAGCTAAAATCTAATAGCGAGATTATTATAGACCCGCGGATAAGGGGGAAGCAACAGTAATAATGGACAGGTCTGACTATCTGGAGGAGGGTATTAAACCAATAAGTAATACTGAACATTACAAACTATGTGATACAGACCCCACTAGGGCAATAAAAAAAAAGATGGATTTAATGGTGGAGGAGGCACATTTAAATGGTATTATTAATTAACTGAAATTGAATTTAATATAGAATATCCTAGGACTCCAGTCCAATACGTCCTCCCCAAAATTCATACAAGACTACACAAACCACCGGGCAGGCTGATCGTATCGGGTATTGGTTCCGTGTTGGAGCCAATACGTTGATCGGTTCCTACAGCCTATTGCCCTACAATTAAAGACGTGTCAAGGATACCAATCACTTTCTAATCCCAAATCAATATAGCAAGCAAGAGAACAGGTAAATAGGATCAAAAGAGAGGACTAGTTACATCAAAACATAGGAATAAGAAACTTGACCAGTGTTTGTAACACAATTTGGTGATGAGCAAACACATTGAAAAGGTCATAAGAAGGTATTAAGGCATATACAACTAGACCCTAAATATGGTAAATTATTTCCAGGCCCACCCATCTTCAGTTATAAAAGGGGTAAAAGCATTAAAGACTTGTTATGTCCATCAAAGTCCCACCACAAATACGATCTAAACGCATGAGCAAACATAGGTACACGTCAGTGTATGTCTGTGTAACTGCTGTGTAATTCCATTTTACAAGGGGATTATGTCCATCACCCCACCAAAGGGCATAAAATCCAGATAAGAAACATCAATAACAACTATTGATAAAATGTCCCTGCGGTGAGGGTTACGTGGGACAGACTAGTCATAACGTGAAAGTGCGAATACAAGAGCACAAAAATAACACCAGGAAACTATACAGCACAAGGGAGATATGAACATCGGTATCCGACATTTTCATAAATTAAACATCAGGTCGCCAATTAAGTGGTGCATTCTAGATGTAGTGAGAAAACCTGAGAGAGGAGTAAGGTCATCAAATTAATATTAAGACAGGAAGCGGTTTGGATAAAGAGATAAGATACTCTTATGCCAAACACGTTGAATGAAAGCTGGACAATCAAACCTTTTCTATGAGCGATTAATCTCTAAATCCGTTTACTTTAACAGATGGGGATCCGACAATCCACCTGGATATAGACATCGGATATAAATATTTGATGTCATATGAAGAATGAAAAAAAATCACCATAGAATTAAAGAGCACTTAAATACAACAAGTTAATAAGGGTACTACAAAAATGTGTATTTCAAATTGATATAAGAGAAGCAGTATGTTCTAGATATAAATATAACCAAGAACTCTGTAAAAATGTAGACAAAGTTACAAGTAAATGATAAATGGTGTATTAAGCATAATGTTTAAGGAAAAAGTTTCCATGTCAACTTAAAGGTAGGCAAATTTATGCAGTACCATGGAAGCACAATTATATGTAATGTTTATAGTAACACATGATATTTAATGGTTTGGGGTATTTTTTTTATTAGCACTTTAATACACACAATTGAGAATATAGTTGGAGCATGTTTTTATTAAAATACTGTTTTAAATTAAACACTGCCCCTACAGGGAGAGATTTGTTGTTTAATGAGCAGTCCTTTTGTTTTATACAAATGGATACACGGTTTTAAACGGATTGCTAATTTAAAACTGTGCACTATAGACTAACATTTACTCTTGCTTGATTTTAACCCTATTGTATTCACAGTGATTGTTAATTGATTACACTGAAGTCAGCGATTGAACAGGCATATCTTAGCAAGGCAGAACCTTTACCCGATAGGGTCACAGCACATTCTACGATGTCAATGGTGGCTTCTTGGGCTTCAGTGTCAGAGTTTCCCCAGAAGAAATCTGTAGAGCAGCTACCTGGTCTTTCGCTATCTACTCCATAAAACACTACAAAATTGATATATTTTTTTCAGAACAGTCTGCTTTTGGCGCAAAAGTCCTCTCAGCTGCCACACACAAAATAATCATCTTATTTGCATCTAACTTTGTTTCCTCCCTTTCTTTTAAGCTTTTCAAATCCCATTAGTGGTCACTGCCGTGCAGGACCAGGGAAAAGCGAAAATCTATCAATTCTTACCAGAATTTTCTTTTCCGGTCCGTAGTGCTCCCCCCCCCCTTCTTATCTTTATTCTACCTAGATGTTCAACAGTCGTTCAAAGACAGTAGGATGGAGGGGACAGTCTTTTTTATTAGCTTGGGGAGGAGCCTGTATGTGTGACATCAGGGAATTAACCCATTGGTGTTCACTGCCGTGCTACAGACCAGGAAAACAAAATTCCAGTAAAAATTGATTGAACTTTTCTTGCTCTATGCATTCTGACCAGTAGTACAGATATTATAAACTGTAGTTTTGCTTTCCCATGAAGTTTAATTATTTTTAGATAAAATGACAATGTGAACAGTGATAATACAGGTTTTCATTTAAATTACAACATAACAGTTCGTAGAATACCAACTACAGTCATTTAACATTATTAAATTTTTATAGATTCTGCATGGTGAATAACTAGTGACCAATTAAAAATACAGTATGTGCAGTCAAACAAAATGTGGTTGTCAGAGGGGATGCCATTGAAACAGATTACTTCCCATTCCTGCTTTTCTTCGATAAGAGTACGTTCTGTAACTTTTCCTTAAAAATAAAAGAAAATTGAATTTGAGTTGATTGATTAGGTTTGTACAGGGGAGAAAGTTTTTGTCAAGAGAATGACTTTGACGGATTACATAAACTTCCCACAAAGCCAAGTGGTGAAATGCAGATTCCATTTAGCTATCAAGAAAATGTCTTAAAGGGCATGTACACACCCCTTACAAAAATGTAGTATCTAATAGAACACCCCCAAAAGCCAAGATCCATTTTACTTACAGTTTGGAAAGATGTTCCCCGCTGTGTAAGAAGCCTTACAAACCACAAACAGTGCCGCAGCTCACTGCTTCTTCCTGGTATCGGCCGTCAGTCACGACCATGAAGGTGAGGTCACGTCCAATGGTTGACGGCCAATACCGAAGGAACCTCTGCTGCTGCTGCTCGGGCACGTGCACCAGCAGCAGAGGTATGGGCTAGGCAGCGCTGGATCGGTTGTTTTGTAAGGCTTCTACACAGCGGGGGAATATCTTTCGAAACTGTAAGTAAAACGGATCTAAGCTTTTAGGGGGGTGATTAGATACTAAGAGGGGTGTAACATGCCCTTTAATGCTTGCTTTTGGCTGTCAGTGACTAGGAATGGTAATAGGAAACTTACCTTCTAACGTTTCTGTAATTTTCAGACAACTGCCTAGACCAATCATTTTGCATTTGACATTCAAACGCAAAGTGTATGGCTAGCATTAAGCCAAACCCCCATCTATCAAACGATCCCTGCACTGATGATCACTACAAATCTGAACATAGAATGTACACACATTCCTAGAAATGTTATTTGAAGTACTTATATACTATTTTGAGAATATTTATTACAACCTCCAGTATGTGTGGACAGTGTCATACAGCAATAATTAGTAATAGCCTGTTTTTGAGTTTTTGGCAAATCCAAGCTGCCTTTGGTATGTTCTCTCACTTTTTTCCCCCTCACTTTTAGCCGATAAGCATCTCTACTGACTCCAGGGAAGGATTAATTTTCAGAAAGGTTATCTAAGGAAAACCTATGCAAAGCAGTGTGGATACTGTTTTATACTTTACAATCGAACTATAGTCTCATAAAATAGGTGATCATTAGTTTCTATTGTATGCAAAGTCAATCCATTACAAACTATATTGCAACAAATATCCAATGACAAATGGAGATACTGGGGGGATTTACATTCCCTTACAGTAAAATTCAATCCATGCTTCCCTGTTCCATTCACATGATTACAGTTCCATTACCTGTTTTGTAGTTGTTTTTGAAACTCAGACATGTAGATTGGAGCTCCTCAATGGTTCTGTTTTTTAGCTTATCTGGATCTGGTTTTCTTCCACAACTGACATTAGTTTAATGCATTGATCACATTGCTTTAAAGAATCAGAAATTACACTAAATAGATTTGCAAATGTTGAGATTTATCACATATTTTGCTTGATATAATTCATAGTTAGGGGCATATTACCATGTGGAATTGATGTAGGGCTGTTTCTAAATCCACCTTCCTAAGCAATAAACAGTGAAATCTAGTACAGTGCCACCTATAGGTGATCGGTAAAGACGTCTTTCTATTGACCTGCGTGTTTACATCTAATGGCAACATCTGCCTGGATTTTTATATTTGAGTACTTAAAGTCATTCCTGGCAGGGCTTGTTGTATATGGATACATTCATTATCTCAGTGTTACACTAAAGTCAAATCTTTAAATATTCAAAGCTTCATATGTAAATGTTTTATTTCCAGAATAAATATGAAGTTTGTTTTACCATCCACAATTTTAAGCAACCATTTTAATTTCCATATTACATGATCAAATGTATGAAAGCAAAATATCAAGTCCAGTTCAGTGTGGTAAATTCCCTGCTGTATACTATGAACACAGATAAGACTGTTAAAGCTCTCCATTTTGGTAAAATCATTACCCCCACTGCAGTGTATACAGTAGTGTATAGGAATCAGGGCCGTTTTCATCCATTTTAGTGCCCTAGGTGCCCTCCCACCTACGTGCACAAGCCCCCCCCCCCAAAAAAAATGTACACCTGTCAAACTACTGCTGGGTTTCTCCCTTCTGACATTGTCCACTGTTGCTCTTCTTTATAGTGGGAACGCTTTACTAGTTGGTAAGAGGCGCGCTGTACCAGGTGAGGCAGGCGGTGTGTACATACTTTTGTGCGTATGCAGCGACACTGGCCACCAATGAAATACTGATTGGAAGGACAGGATAGGTTCAGTGTTTCAGCGGATGTGCGGTATGTGGCGCCAGTGTTATTCCAGCCGGGTAGGGCAGAACAGGGAAATTTGGGGAGATCTGAGATGTTTAACTCTTTTAGTGCCAACAGATTTTCCAAGAGTATTGGCAAATATACTTTCAGTGCCAGCACTTTCCAGGGTATTGCCATTAACCTTCAGTGCCAGCAGACTTCCCCATAGTATTGCCATTAACACTTTCAGTGCCAGCAGAGTATTACCATTAACCCTTAAATGCCAAAAGACTTTCCTATTAATACTTTCAATGGCAGCAGAACATTACTAATGCTTCCATGTCTCCTCCATTGAATTGTTCACTCCTCATCTACAGTTTCTGACAAAAGTCTTGTCACTTGTACAAATAGACCCGAGATTGCCACTTAACAATAATTCTAATGCAGATTTTGTTTCAAGAAGAAATGTTCATTTACCCCAAACAGCTTTTGTATAATGTTTCAATGCAAAAAAAAACTAACAAAAAGTATTTAATATTCACATCTTGGTAAAGCCCATTGAGGCAATTTTTGCAAAGACATAAGTGTTGTCGCCTTGTCATATGGGCATCACCTGTGACTAATAATGAGTCAATTAGGTGTCAGGTGTGTATAAAAAGAACCCCAGTACACTAGACATTCACATCAACTGCAAATAGACCTCTGCAAGCATGCCTAAGATTCACTGAGACTAAAGTGTTGATTATCAAGAGGCTGAAGACCAAATCCACTGCTGATGTGGCGCACACCTTCAATGTCTTCAGCGTCCAGTTCAGAGGATAAAGAAAAGAAAGATTGAAGAGACGGAGAAGTTTTGACAAGCCCAGGTCAGGCAGAACCCGCAAGACAACTGCTGGAGAAGAACGTTTGTTGGCTCGAAAATCCAAGGCAAGGCCATTTTCAACTGCAGCAGAGCTCCAGGAGTCTGGTCACCTGAAAACCCTGTGTCAACCAGAACAGTTTCTCGGATTTGGTCTCGAAATGGCCTCCATGGTCAAATCAGTGCCCATAAGCCAGCACACAAACAAAAGACAATTGAACCATGTTGAAATGATGGACGCTGGAAAAGTGGCAAAAGTGGATTTTTCAGATGAATCTTCTGTTGAATTACACCACAATTGCCGCAAATATTGCAGGAGACCTACTGGAACCCGCATGGAGCCGGGATTACCCAGAAAACAGTGTCGTTTGGTGAAGGCAAAATCATGGTCTAGGGTTACATCCAGTATGGGGGTGTGCAAGGGATCTGCAGGGTGCTCCGTCGCATACTTCCACTCCACATCAAAGTTTCTTAAGGCAAAGAAGATCAAGATGCTCCAGGATTGGCCAGCCAGTCACCTGACATGAACATCATTGAGCATATGCGGGTGAGGATGAAAGAGGAAGCATGGAAGACGAAACCAAAGAATATTGATGAACTCTGGGAGACATGCAAGATTGTTTTCGGCTATTCCTGATGATTTAATCAATAAATTGTATGAATCCTTGCCAAACCGCATGGATGCTGTCCTTCAAGCACATGGAAGTCATACAAGATTATAAATTTGGATCTTACAGCACCACTTCTTAATTTGCTGACATAGTTTTGGATTGGCTGTAAAGTAGATCATTTCTGTATAGGCGACTACACTTTTGTCTTGCAACATTTTGACCTTCTGTCTGATTAAATGATAAATCTTTTTTCAGTGAAACTATTTTTTACCAGTACATTTAATATTATTTGGAGGGCTTTAGCTTTTCATAGGAGTTATTTCTACACCAATTGATCAATTAAAAATCAGGGTAATAGCAGGAGTTACCGCAAAATACACAGGCGACAAGCTCAGAAACTGTACTCTAAGGGCTAGGCCACACTAGTGCGTTTTTCTATTTTGCAATCCGTTTACATTTTACGATCCGCAATGACATATTTATAATGTAAATCGCGGGAGATAGGCCCCACTGTGTACACTGTGATTAACTGCGATTTTAGAACGCATGCAATCACCATTTTTGGTCCGTTTTTGTCAAAATCGCACTTAATACAAGTCTATGGAAGCGCATAAAAAGCGGACAGAAGCAGACACAGTTACTAGGAAATTGTTTTTTTTATGCAAGCACAAACTCATGTAAAAGCCGTCACAAGCTCATAGCAAAAGTGGACAGAAATGCATAGCGATTTTTTGTGCATCGTAGTGTGGCCTCAGCCATAGTTCTATTGGAGAGTTGGGTGGAAGGAAGGAAGAAACAGGCAGGGATAGGGGATCTCATGGCTGCTAATCACATGGTCACACCTTTTACTGGCATTTTAGATGTTCTCCTCGTACTATTAGCTGAGCTCATCCTCCCCTCCTTCCTTCTAGTAGAGGGATCCAAGTCAGGGTCTCTACTCACTACAATGATACAAATTACAGCAGAGAGAATACAACAAGTAAAGATACTAAGCAAAACGCAGAAGAGATGCTAGGCGAGAGAATAAGAGTCCTGGATCAACAGGGCCACTTCTAGTGTTTTTGCTGCTGAGACAAACCATAATTTTGAACCAGATATACATCCCTTTCAACAGCCACTACCATACTGCTCCTTTCAGGTTTTTGCTGCTCAAATGAAAATAACTAATTTTATAGCCTGTGCTATACTTGTTGGTTTCAACTACAATACAATAGAAATGCCATAATTTTCGTAGTATAAAAGATTTAAAAAAAAAGATTTGTAAGCCTGCCATGTCAAGGTAGACTCTTTAAGCAGTGCCCTAACTAACTTAACTAGTCTAATCTAGCCTAACAAACTAACTAAAGGCATGTAGAATAACTAGGTATTTTGGTTAGAAACAAAGAATTTAAGGAAAACAATATAAAAAAATCATTACCCCCATTATATGTCCACCTTTTACAGCAGCTGAAATCACTTACTCACATTACAGCTGTGCTGCCCTCCCTTAGATATTACACAGCAAAAATGAGTGCTAAAACCCTGCTCCTAGATGGCCCAAGGCCCTGATAACACAACACTGTCATTGCAGCTTTTTAAAATTAAAGGGCAGTCCACCCCAAAATTTAACTTTTGATATGTGGTAGGGCATTCTCCCCAGCCCCAACCGCATTAATATAATTGTTAGAAAGTCCCCGATCTTACTTACCTGCCCTCTCTCCTCCACTGCAGTGTTAAGGCCCTCTGCTGCATGGAATGGGAAAGCAGGGGGCGGGACCGGCAGCCGCGTCCGTGATTGGCTGAGAGGCAGGGAGGGCTGCACTGAGCAGCCTCAACCTTGATGAGGTTGAGGAAGTCTCAGGTACAGCATGAGTCACACACTGCTCCTACACAGCAGTTTCCTGGACTTTGGAGGGGCACAGCAGGGGAACTATTTTGAGCAGGAATGTAAGGTAAGGATTGTTTTAAACTACTCTGATGTGGCCAGTAAGGGGTTAAATTTTAGTTTTGGGGGTGGACATGCCCTTTAAGGGAAAGTAATGTCCCAGAACACCGATATAAGCATTAATCTGTGCCTCCTGGATTTGAGGTACATGGGAATGTTTACTCGGGCTCGACTTTAACTTACTAATGAGCAACTGCAATGCCAAATATCCTATAAAGCACCCCTCCCCCCAAAAAAAACACAGATACACAAAAAAGTCTCCCCAAAACACGATACACAGCCCACATACATTTCACTACTTAATGCTCAAGAGATATATGTGATGTAGAAGCAAGATAGGCACCCTAGAAGGCCCAATACACAAAAAAGACCAAGGCAAACACCCCAAAAGGGTTCCAGAAACACACAAAACACTTAAATTGAACATATAATATCACTTTCACAGCAATTTGAAATATTCTGGGATGGAAAAGTCTGACAGGCACCCAGCAAGGCAAGAACCCCCACCAAAGGTTGCCAAAAACTCACTGACACAAAGAAAAGGCACTTTTTTTTACCCCACACAAAAAACTCACTGTCAGTGTCATACCCCTAGGTTAAGCCCTCCCCATCAGGGGTTGAGGAATCACTATAGCAACCATAGCAGTTGCTATGGGGCCCAGAGCCAAAAAAGGGGGGCCCATCCAGGTACCCTGCAGGATGTCCACCCTCTAAGTAAGTAAAATGAAAATTAAGTTTGTGGGGCTAAACTACATGGGGTAATTTTTTAAGTAGGGTGGACATGCCCTTTAAATGACCTTGCTGCAGTTTTGCCATGTTAGTTTGGACCAAATTGATTTTTATGAAGGGGGGCCCCATCTAAAATCTTGCTATGGGGCCCTGTGATATCTAGCTACACCACTGCTCCCCATACAGTGACCCATCACCAATATCTCTCAGCACCCCCGTGACCACCACCCTAAACCCTCATATACAGAGACCCATCAACAATATCTCCCAGAAACCCCCACGACCAAATACCCAGAGAGTCTCTTTATATAGGGAGGGGTTAGGGGTATGTGTACATGGGGGGTGCTGGGAGGTATTGGTGTGGGTCTTTGTCAGAGACATCACTATTTTCCCAGCACCCCCCATGACCACATACCCCTCCCTATACAGTGGCCCATGAAGACCCCAGAGCCAGCCCCACTTTTATTGCCATTGTATCCAGCCATTGTATCCTGCCATTGTATCCAGCCATTGTTCCTGTTGCCATTGTATCCAGCCATTGTATCCAGCCATTGTTCCTGGTGCCATTGTATCCAGCCATTGAATCCAGCCATTGTATCCAGCCATTGTTCCTGTTGCCATTGTATCCAGCCATTGTATCCAGCCATTGTTCCTGTTGCCATTGTATCCAGTCATTGTATCCAGCCATTGTATCCAGCCACTGTTCCAGTTGCCATTGTATCCAGCCATTGTATCCAGCCATTGTTCCTGTTGCCATTGTATCCAGTCATTGTATCCAGCCATTGTATCCAGCCACTGTTCCTGTTGCCATTGTATCCAGCCATTGTATCCAGCCATTGTTCCTGTTACCATTGTATCCAGCCATTGTATTCAGCCATTGTATCCAGCCACTGTTCCTGTTACCATCTATCCAGCCAATTGTATCCAGCCATTGTTCCTGTTACCATCTATCCAGCCATTGTATTGAGGCTGCAGTTGACCTATACTCTTGAAAGCAGTTTAAAAAAAAATTGCATGAGGCAATACAGTATCCTTTAAAGATTTTGTTTTGTGGACATAAAGACATACAAGCAGATATAGACTTGCACTGCTCAGCTCCAAGAAATGTGGATACAAGGGGAAAAAATAAAATTCAGTGGAGTTGTGGGTAGAAAGGAAAGAAAGCTAGTCAAATAGTGGGTGTACAAAGTGTGTATTTATGTGTGGAATGTAGAACTTCTTTCCTTAGTTTGTAGGGATCCTGCCTTACCGGTACTCGCCTTCGACAAAGTACCGGCAGGGAAGCTTATATCTAAATAAATCAACGTGGGTGGATTTAACTCTTGCAGATGGTGTGCTGATTTTTTGGTTACTCCAATCTAAGTGGGTTAGGTTAAACAAAACGACCAACAACACACGCTATAAATATTGGGGTTCCCCAAGTTTGTGTTTTGAGCCCCCTATTGTTTTCCTTATTTTTATCAGATTACAAACCAGGGGCAACCAATAACCTTGGTAAATATGCAGATGACATAGCTTTATTGGGCCTCATTACTGATGTGATGAGGCAGAATACTGGGCAAAATTGGAGTCACTGGCTGCGTGAGTGTGGTGAACAATCTTTACATTAAACTGGGAAGACTAGAGAGTTAATAGTCGACTTTCGTAGTGGCAGGCAAACCAGTGTCTCATTCTTCCATACATATTGCCCATATGGAGGTGGTGCAGGTTAAGCATTTTAAATACCATATATACCAGTATAAGTCGATCGAATATATGTCGAGGTAACTTATTTACCTGAAAAATTTGTATAAAATGATGACTCGAGTATAAGCCGAGGGTAGAAATGTTTAAATGGACGCAGAATTCCCATACATGAATCCCATACAGTAATAGCCAAATCCAGTACCAGTAACCCCAAATTCCTTGGCACTCCAGTGTTTGGAAATTACAACTCCCAGCATGCTTTGTTGCTGGGAGTTTCAGTTTCTAAAACATGTGGAGTGGCAAGGTTCAGTAAACTTTTAATTAAGCTACATCATTACAATTTCCTGAACCCATACTGTAAGGCCCTCTGACCCCCATATAGTAAAGGGCCCTCTGACCCCCATATAGTAAAGGGCCCTCTGGACCCCATTAGTAAAGGTCCTCTGACCCCCATAGTTAAAAATGTCACGAGGTTGTAGTTTCAAGCTGTCATTTTCCCCAAACGAGGAGACCCATCAGTTTACAGCACCCAGATGAGCAGTGACAGTGCTGAGTGAGTCCAGCAGCCAGACTACAGGAAGCAGGAATGATTGTAAAGGCAAAGAACACTCCTGTAACTTTCTATGCAGGTTAACACAGCCATTGCAGAATTTGATCTAAATTAGGACTTGAACCGAGCATAGTCGAGGTTAGGTTTTTGGCTAACTTTAAAGCCTGAAAAATTTGACTATACTCGAGTATACGGTATTTAGGGATATATTAAATAATGATCTATCCTGGGGGCCGCATATAAAGGAGCTGACGGGAAATCCCAGCAGCGCCTGCATTATTAAGGAAGCTGCTGAAACGAGAGCAGGTTTCCCAGTATAATTTATTAAACATTTCCAGAAGTATGATTGGAAGCATACTGAGTTATGGTATGTATCTTGGTTCGGCAACTGCACAAAATCAGAAAAGAAGTCCTTGCAGCGTGTTATTAAATGTTCTCAATATGCTGTTGGATCCAAATTAAATACTTTAGATAACTAGGGCAAAGCGTTTAGAGGGTATTGTAAGGGATCCCTTTCATCTAAACTTTGTTTTTTTAAACTACTTCCATTGGCCTGGTTATAGGAATTTTTATTGTAAGACTGATCGTTTAAAAATAGCTTTAATCTGTCAGCTTAACTTTTTATAGTGATTCTTTTTATATCCTTCTGTAATAGCTGGAAACTGTAATCTGTTAATATAAAATTTTACGAACTGTGTAAAATGGCAGTATTGTGGCAATAAACTGAATCTGAATCTGAACTAGTCACATCAGCTCCTGATGGATTGGAGAGTGCAGCTTTTGTTGTTGATTTAAGACAGAGCAAGGGGAACACTTTGGAACATTTAAGTTCTTCACAATTTGGATACCTGAAAAAGGAGGCAAAGCTTAGTAAAAAAGTACAAGTGTGTGTGTGTATGTATAAGAATGCAGAACTCTTACCTTGATTGTGTAGGGGATCCAGAGCTTCCTAGTCACATCAGCTCTTGAGTTGATTGGAGAGTGCAGCTTTTCCTGTGGATGGAAAGACACAACAGGTGGAGGACTTTGGACTGTTCAAGTCTTTGAAATCTGGATACCCAAGAAAAAAAAGGGACAAAGCTTAGTCAAAAAGTGAAAGTACAAGTGTGTGTATGTATGTGTAGGAATACAGAGCTTTCTTATCTTGATTGCGTAGGGGATCCAGAGTCAAATCCCAAAAGATTCACATTTATTCCATATGCACATATGTTAACTGTGCTTATTGTACCATGGTGCAAACGTTTCCATAGGTAAGAACAGAAGGTGGTCAGAACCTAACCATTAGGTTTCAGCCACACTCCAGGCTGGTGGCCATTGGTCATGGTTCTCTTTTTAATCTGTTACTAAAAGTGCCAGACTCTCCCACCAAGGGACCCTGGGCCATATTTATAAAGGCGCTGTATCGCTTTTTAATGATACCGCGCCTAACGATTGGTAAACAACGATCGTTAATTTACGATCAGCTAACGTTCCTTAATTTACCATTGTTATCGTAAATTATGATCGTAAATTACCGATCGTAATCTACGATAACAAAATCATAGATTACAATCCCCATAGAATACCATTGCGGTAGTTTACTACCACATGGTATTCTACGACCACGAGTAAATGAGATACCGCGGCTTTAAATATGGCCCCTGTGAGAGTGACACGTCACCAGAGTAAAAAGCAGGGAACGCTGACAGTAATGGGGATATTACCCTGAAAAATTAAAAAGAAGAGCAAATGCAACACAGATCCAAAAGCAGCTGGCCTGTTGTTTATACAGCTTCTCATTCATTATCTCTGCTCAATAGGATTACAATCAAGGCAGGACATGCAACCTGTGCCTTTCCAGATGTTCGGAATGGGGAATAGTATCTTATTCTGGAGAGATGCAAGTGGGACAACGTTTTGCTGTAACAAATTGTTTTCACTATCAGTATAAACAATATAAAATATACACAAACACACTCAGCACATCATTATCTGAATCTATCACATTTGTAATTGATTGAGCAACACTTACATAACAAGCTAAAAGTCAAAAGCATGACAAAAATCAAAAGTCACTCAAATGCATTCATTACTATAAACACTGCAAATACACTGACAGTATATCCTTCCTCTTCCAAACTTATTATTTAATTGTATGTTTGTCATTTAAAACTTTCCGCTCAACACAGGGTTATCTGCCAGCTAATAATAATATTACAACAGGGGGTATCTGCCAGTAACCAGGGGTGCTCCTACAATGAAGAAATGTGAAACAATTGCTGGAGATGCACCTCATTGGTTTACTGGAAAGGCAGCAGTTAGTGCAGAACACTAGTTCACCAGTCTGTGTTAAGTCCAGTCCACCCGTCTACCAGCCAGTGTCAAGTCAGCCCTCCAGTCCACCAGCCAGCACACTATACCATCTCCACAAGCCACACCCACAAAACAAGCCCAACTTTCCCCAACAAAGCTGCACCAACTTTACAGGTGGCATCAAAGTTGTTTCAGGTGGCAAAATCCTAGGAACACCCCTGCAGCTAACAGTAATATTACAACACGGGATTATCTGCCAGCTAACAGTAATATTACAACACGGTATTATCTGCCAGCTAACAGTAATATTACAACACGGGGTTATCTGCCAGCTAACAGTAACATTACAACACAGGGTTATCTGCCAGCTAACATTATATACAACACAAGGTTATCTACCAGCTACAGTAATATTACAACACGGGGTTACTACAAACCAGGGGTTATCTACCAGCTAACAGTAAAATTTCAACACGGGATTATCTGCCAGCTAACGTAATATTACAACACGGGATTACCTGCCAGCTAACAGTAATATTACAACACGGGATAACCTACCAGCTAACAGTAATATTACAACACAGGATTATCTGCCAGCTAACCGTAATATTACAACACGGGGTTATCTGCCAGCTAACAGTATATTACAACACGGGATAACTACCAGCTAACAGTAATATTACAACACGGGGTTATCTGCCAGCTAACAGTATATTACAACACGGGATAACCTAAAAGCTAACAGTTATATTACAACACGGGATTATCTGCCAGCTAACAGTAATATCTGTTGTATTCAATTAGATAACTGGACTTGAAGTTAAGTTCTTGAAGACGTTTCGCTAGTCATCCGACTGGCTTTCTCAATTCAGAATGACTTGTACAAGACTCTGTGGCAATTTGTACCCTGGAAATCCCAATTAGCATATCACAGCCAGGTGTTAAGGGCGTGATTAGATAGTGGCTAAGAGGTGTTATGGAACGCCCAGAGTAAGGTGTCAAAACAGCATTGTACATGGCAGACAGATGGTGTCGAACCCCCACCTCTATTTAGGCTGGTTTCTTTATTTTCACATAAATGGCCTCCTTAACACCTCTTTGAACCAGTCACCTGTAAGGTACTTACCCGGGTGTCCGCTCCAGCGACGATCCGCTGGGCGGCGCTCCGGCCCCAGTGACGTCGACGCTCGCTCGCGGTTCTGCGTGAGCGCGTCGGACGTCACCATGCAGGGGCGCCGGCCAGCGCGAAGTTTAAAAGTCCGCTCAGTCCATCCTAGACGCCCGCTTGTCAGTTGTTTCTGGGTCTAGGTGTTTTGCTGTTTGAATTCTGTAGCCATTGTATCCTGCATTGTAGCCAGCCATTGTTCCGTTGCCATTTGTATTCAGCCATTGTATCCTGCCATTGTATCCAGCCATTGTTCCTGTGCCATGTATCAGCCATTGTATCCTGCCATTGTATCCAGCCATCTGATCCTGTTGCCATTGTATCCAGCCATTGATCCTGCCATTGTACCAGCCATTGTTCCTGTTGCCATTGTATCCAGCCATTGTATCCAGCCATTGTTCCTGTGCCATTGTATCAGCATTGTATCCAGCCATTGTATCCAGCCATTGTATCCAGCCATCCATTGTTTCTGTTGCCATTGTATCCAGCCATTGTTCCTGTTGCCCATTGTATCAGCCATTGTACCAGCCATTGTCCTGTTGCCATTGTATCAGCCATTGTATCCAGCCATTGTACCAGCCATTGTTCCTGTGCCATGTATTCCAGCCATTGTATCCAGCCATTGTTTGTGCCATGTATCCAGCCATTGTATCCAGCCATTGTCCGTTTGCCATTGTATCCAGCCATTGTATCCAGCCATTGTTCCTGTTGCCATTGTATCCAGCCATTGTATCCAGCCATTGTATCCAGCCACTGTTCGTTACCCATCATCCAGCCAATTGTATCCAGCCATTGTCCTGTTACCATCTATCCAGCCATTGTATCCAGCCGTCGTTCCTGTTACCATTTATTGTATCCAGCCATTGTTCCCAGTGTACTCCAGCATCCAGCTCGGTCTCCAGTGCATTCCAGCATCCAGTTCCCATACTTCCTCCTTCATCAAATAAAACGTGAGTCTTCCCTGTACTCTACCCAACGGAGTCAGGGCAGCATTACAGTACAAGCGGCCATGGATGCCTCTGAGGGAGTAATGTCCGAACTATCTAAAACTCTCCAAGCCTTATCTACGGATGGACGTTTTTGAACATCAACAGAACCGTATGGCACAATTTATGGACTCATTGGTTCACGCCTATCACTGTTGACACCTCACCTCTTCTCCAATCTATCCTGCACCTGCAATGCAAGTGGCCATGAACCCCGTATTCTTCTCCTCCTCGCTATGATGGGAACCCCCAAGGCTGTAGAGGGTTTCTTAATCATGCCAAATTCAATTTGAATTACAACCCTCCGTTTTGTCTCAGATAGAGCAAAAGTGGGTTATATTGTTGCTTTGTTGGAAGGTGGAGCCCTGGCCTCTCCATATGTGGGAGAATGATGACCATTAGTGTCCGACATCACCAATTTTCTTGCTACATTCGGGAGGTATTCGAGCTCCTGGTCGTAAAATAAGTGCTTCCACCCGTTTGTTGCAACTACACAGGGCAATCGTTCGTTGGACATTATGCCATTGAGTTCGTACACTTGCAGCAGAAGTCTCCTGGAACAACGAGGCTCTGTGGCGGTTTCTAACAGGGTCTATCAGACCGTATTAAAGATGATCTTGTCTCCAAAGACAATGCCTTCCTTGTTGGAAGATCTGATGCTCTTTGTATTCGTATTGATACACGGTTTCGGGAGCGACAGGTCGAGAAAAACCGAGATGTCAGTTGCCTTCCAGATCTGCTCCGCCCAGTGAAGCCTATCTTCTCTGCTCCTACGCCCACTACCGAAGAACCCATGCAGATTGGGGGAACTATTTATCTCCAGAAGAAAAGATACGTGGAGATCTCTGGGCCTGTGTCTATACTGTGCTGGCTCAGGACATTTTGCCAAAACCTGCCTGTTAAGCCGGGAAACTACTCTGCCTAGAGGTTAGAGGAGAAAATCTTCTAGGCAAAAAGAAACCTTCTCCTCGTTTTCTGATACCTGTAACAATAAATTAAATTCTACAAAAACAACAACAACGGTGGTGGAAATATGACGGTGATGGGAAAATAGGGTGGAGACTAAAACCCATGTTTTGTGTGGGCGGCAGTGGGCCCGAGACAGGATAAAAGATGGGGGAGGGGCGCAGGAGTGCACAGGAAAGATGTTAAGCTACGCGGGGCGGGGCGGGGGGCGGGTTTAAGGCTCTGAAGGAGGGCAGATAATCAGAAAGAACAAAGCATCCCTGTTTAAGAAGGAGGGAAGGAACAAGCGGAAAAGGGAAAAAAAAATACATAAGCGGAAAGCAAATACGATGGAAACAGGGGAGAAAAAAACCACAATGTAATATAAAAAAACGGAAAGGAAAAAAGAAAAGAAAAAAAAAAAAAAGAAAACACGAGATTTGGGGGGGAATAAAATTACACAGGCGGGTCAACGGGACCGGCCCCGCGCTGATATGCCTACCTCTCTTTCATCCTCAATCCCATCCCGCCCTTTTTGTTTACAATATTACTACTACTTGTTCGCCTGTCATAGTAACACCCAAACCCCGTGCTGGTATAATGACTTTATCCTATTACAGTTAGCTGGGCAGATATCCGTGTTGTAATATTACTGTTAGCTGGGGGTCTCTAACCTGTGTTGTATATTTTGTTAGCTGGCAGGTAATCCCGTGTTGTAATATTACGTTTACTGCAGTAATTCCGTGGGTAATTTACTGTTAGCTGGCAGATAATCCCATGTTGTATATATTACGTTTGGTTGTAGATAACCCTGTGTTGTAATATACTGTTAACTGGCAGATAACCTTGTTGTGTAATATTACTGTTAGCTGGTAGATAAACCCGTGTTTTTGTATATATTCCTGTTAGCTGGTAGAATACGACCTAACCCCGTGTTGTAATATTACTGTTAGAAGGCAGATAACCCCGTGTTGTAATATTACTGTTAGCTGGTAGGTAATCCCGTGTTGTAATATTACTGTTAGCTGGCAGATAACCCCGTGTTGTAATATTACTGTTAGCTGGTAGGTTATCCCGTGTTGTAATGTTACTGTTAGATATTACTGTTAGCTGGCAGATAATCCTGTGTTGTAATATTACTGTTAGCTGGTAGGTCATCCCGTGTTGTAATATTACTGTTAGCTGCAATAACCCTGTGTCGTAATATTACTGTTAGCTGGTAGAATCCCTGTGTTGTAATATTACTGTTAGCTGGCAGATAATACCCTGTTGGTAATATTTCTGTTAGCTGGTAGATAACCCGTGTTGTAGATAACCCAATGTTGTAATATTGCTGTTAGCTGGCAGATAACCCCGTGTTGTATATTACTGTTAGCTGGCAGATAAACCTGTTTTGTAATATTACTATTAGCTGGCAGATAACCCTGTGTTGTAATATTACTGTTAGCTGGTAGGTTATCCCGTGTTGTAATATTACTGTTAGCTGGCAGGTAATCCCCCCTGTTGTAATATTACTGTTAGTGGCAGATAATCCTGTGTTGTATATTATCTGTTAGTTAGCCGAGATAACCTCTACTTATAAGCTCCGTGTTATAGATACCCATGTTGTTAATATTACTGTTAGCTGGTAGATAACCCCGTTTTGTATATTACTGTTGCTGGCATATAACGCCCATGTTTATATATTACTGTTAGCTGGTAGATCACCCCTTGTTGTAATATTACTGTTAGCTGGTAGATAACCCCGTGTCGTAATATTACTGTAGAAGGCAGATAACCCCGTGATGTATATACTGTTATGGTAGGTAATCCCGTGTTGTAATATTACTGTTAGCTGTCAGATAATCCCGTTGTTAATATTTGTTAGCTGGTAGATACCCCGTGTTGTAGATAACCCTTTGTTGTAATATTACTGTTAGCTGGTAGATAATCTCGTGTTGTAATATTACTGTCACTGGCAGATAACCCCATGTTTTAATATTACTTTAGCTGGCAGATAATCCCGTGTTGTAATATTACTGTTAGCTGGTAGATTATCCTTATCTGTTGTAATAGTACTCCTGGCACTGCTAGCTGGACGATACCCCTGTTGTAATATTCTGTTAGCTGGCAGATAAATCCCTGGTGTTGTAATATTATGTTAGCTGGTAGATAACCCTGGGGTAATAATCTGTTAGCATGGAGATACCCCTGTTGTAATATTACTGTTAGCTGTCAGCTAAGCTGTAGATAACCCCGTGTTGTATATTACTGTTAGCTGGCAGATAACCCAAGATAACCCCGTGTTTGTACTATTAACTGTTAGCTGCATGGCAGATAACCCCGTGTTGTATATTACTGTTAGATGGTAGTTATCCCGTGTTGTAATATTACTGTTAGCTGGCATATACCCGTGTTGTAATATTACTGTTAGCTGGGTAGGTTATCCCGTGTTGTAATATTACTGTTAGCTGGCAGATAATCCCTTGTTGTAATATTACTGTTAGCTGGTGGTTATCCCGTGTTGTATATTACTGTTACTGGCAGTAACCCCGTGTTGTAATATTACTGTTAGCGTGCTGCTTATGAAGGTTCTCATTCATCCAGGTCATGGTATATCTGTTGTATTCAATTAGATCACTGGACTTGAAGTTTAGTTCTTGAAAATTTCGCTACGTCATCCTGACTGCTTTCCATTTGAATGACTTGTACAAGACTTTGTGGCAATTATGTATCCTGGAAAATCGCAATTAGCATATCACAGCCAGGTGTTAAGGGCGTATTAGATATTGGCTAAGAGGTGTTAAATGACGCCCCAGAGTAAGGTGTTCAAACACATTGTACAGGGCACAATTGTTACACGATTGATGTACCACTATTAGGCTTGGTTTCTTTATTTTCACATAAATGGCCTCCTTAACACCCTCTCTGCATGAACCTCACGTTCCTTTGCCAATATGTTAACATTACAATCTTCAAAGGTATTTCCTTTATCCTTAAGATGCAGGTACACAGCTGAGTCCTGACCCAGGAATTGTCCTTCTTTGCTGGGCCATACGTTGATGAGTTGTTGTTTGGTCTCTCCCCACATACAAATCACGAGCATTCTTCACTCACTGCACTGCGTATATATAGTCGCTTTTTTTTTTGTGTTTCGGTATTGGGTCTTTCGGATGTACCAATTGCTGCCTCAGCGTGTTGCTCGTGTTTAAAGCAGACAGGATACGGTGTTTTTTGAAACTCTTCTTAATATCTCGGAGACCCCTGCTACATGGGATAACCATGTTCTTTTCCCTGTCTTCTTTTCCCCTTCACTGTTGGTATTGGTGTTCTTTTCTTTCAAAAGAAGCAGAAAGGAGAAGAAAGAACATGAATACCAACAGTGAGGGAAAGCAAACAGAGAAAGAACATGATCATCCCATATGTAGCAGGAGAAATTAAGAAGAGTTTTCAAAAAACACCGTATCCCTGTCTGCTTTAAACCGAGCACACGATGAGCAGCAATTGGTACATCCAAGACCCAATACCGAAACACAAAAAACAACATCATATACGCAGTGCAGTGCAGTGAAGAATGCTCTGATTTGTATGTGGGGGAGACCAAACAACAACTGCATCAACGTTTGGCCCAGCACAGAAGAGCCAATTCCTCGGGTCAGGACTCAGCCGTGTACCTGCATCTTAAGGATAAAGGACATACCTTTGAAGATTGTAATGTTAACATATTGGCAAAGGAACGTGACTGTAATGCTGCCCTGACTCCGTTGGGGTAGAGTACAGGGAAGACTCACGTTTTAGTTGGATGAAGGAGGAAGTAGTGGGAACTGGATGCTGGAATGCACTGGACCGGAGCTGGATGCTGGAGTACACTGGGAACAATGGCTGGATACAATAGAATGGTAACAGGAACGACGGCTGGATACAATGGCTGGATATGGTAACAGGAACAATGGCTGGATACAATTGGCTGATAGATGGTAACAGAACATGGCTGGATACAATGGCTGGATACAATGCTGGATACAATGGCAACAGGAACAATGGCTGGATACATGGCTGGATACAATGGCAACAGGAACAATGGCTGGATCAATGGCTGATCAATGGCAACAGGACAATGGCTGGATAATGGCTGGATACAATGGCGGAACTGGCGGATACAATGCTGGATACAATGCGGATACAATGGCACGAACATGGCTGGATACAATGGCTGGATACAATGGCAACAGAACAATGGCTGGATCAATGGCAACAAAACAATGGCTGGATACAATGGCGGATACAATGGCTGGACAATGGCTGATACAATGGCAACCAAACAATGGCTGGATACAATGGCTGGATACAATGGCAACAGGAACAATGGCTGGATACAATGGCTGGATACAATGGCAACAGGATCAATGGCTGGATACAATGGCAGGATACAATGGCTGGATACAATGGCAACAGAACAATGGCTGGATACAATGGCAGGATACAATGGCTGAATACAATGGCAACAGGAACAATGGCTGCTACAATGGCAGGATACAATGGCTACAGAAGTTCAAACAGCAAAAACCCTAGACGCCAAAACAACTGGCAAGCGGGCGTCTAGGGATGGACTGAGCGGACTTTAAACTTCGCGCCGGCCGGCGCCCCGGCGTTGTGACGTCACGACGACGACGCTCACGCAGAACGCCGAGCGAGCGTCGACGTCACTGGGGCCGGAGCGCCGCCCGGCGGATCGTCGCTGGAGCGGACACCCGGGTAAGTACCTTACAGTACCCCTCCTCCACGGGGGGCCTCAGGACCACTGCCTCCAGGTTTAAAGGATGATTCTATGGAATGTCTTGATTAAACGAGGTGCATGGATTTCAACAAGTTTAATCCGGGAGCGTTTCTTCTGGACCAAGCCTTTCCAATGAATCAAGTATTGTAAAGAGTTTCTGACATATCTGGAATCAAGAATTTCCTGAATTTCAAACTCCTGCTGACCATCAACTAAAATGGGGCTGGAGACAGATTAGAACGGGAAAATTGGTTGACAATAAATGGTTTGAGCAAGGATACATGAAGACATTTGAGATCTTCATAGTAGGTGGTAACTCAAGACGAAAGCTGTAGGACTAATTATTTCGGAGATAGAAAAGGGGCCAATGATTTGGGACCTATTTAGGGGTTGGTACGTGAAGATGAATATTTTGTGAGGATAGCCAAACTCTATCTCCAATGGAATCGAGGAGCAGGCCTTCGTCTTTTGTCTGCAGCTTTTTTCTGAATAACGAGGATTTCAAAAGATTATTCCTTGTAGAATCCCAGATAGCAGACATATGGGCAAGCATATCGTCAGCGCTGGATTATTGGAAAAGAGAAAATCTTGGGAAAACACATTGGATTCTGGCCCATATTACAAAAAAAAGGAGAAGTCCCAGAGGAAGAGTGTGGGGAATTATTATATGCAAATTCCGCCCATGGTAACAAGTCAGACCAATCATTTTGGGAAATGGAAATATGACACCGGAGGAACTGTTCAAGAGACTGATTAATCCGTTCAGCAGCACCATTGGATTGTGGATGATATGCAGAGGAAAATTGAAGTTTAATGTTCAAGGATTTACATAAGGCTCTCCAGAATTGGAAATGAATTGTGTTCCTCTGTCGGAGACAATTTCTGCAGGTAATCCATGTAAGCGGAAAATGTGGGAGATAAATAACTGAGAGAGTTCCAGTGCTGAGGGTAACTTGGGTAGCGGAACAAAATGAGCCATTTGCTAAAACGATCAATAGTAACCCATATTACCGTATTTTTCTTGATGAGTGAATCAACAATAAAATCCTTGGATAGATGCGTCCAGGGACGAGAAGGTGTAGAAAGTGGTTGAAGAAGACCGTAAGGAAGATTACGGGAGGATTTGGACGGCAACAATGGAACAGATGCTACAAAGTTCTTGACATCTTTTCTTAGATCAGGCCACCAAACAGAAACGAGATAGAATGAAATGTTTTTTGAACTCCAGGATGACCAGCCTTTTTAGAACAATGAGATATTGATAGTAGCGGTGTGCGTAACGCAGGGGGATGAAAACTTTGTCATTGGGAGTAGTAGAGGCAAAGTCCTGAGCAGAATTAATTTCGGCAGACACTGAGGAAGAATGGTACCCAAATTTTAGATTTGGGAATATAGGGCCTTTGTCAATTATGGTGGATTCTAGAGAACCAAAAGACCTGGATAAGGCGTCAGCCTTTTGTTTTTTTGTTCCCGGGCGAAGGTGATGGTAAAATTAAAACGAGAAAAAAAAAGTGCCCAGTGGGCTTGTCTGGGATCAATCTTTTGGCGGTTTGGATGTATTCTAAATTTTTATGTCAGTGAATATAGTTATGGTGACTTGTACCTTCCAGAAGATGCCGCCACTCTTCCAGAGCAAGTTTGATGGCCAGTAATTCTCGATTGCCAATGCATATTTCTCTCACATGGAGTGAATCTCTTAGAAAAGTAAGCACAAGGATGAAGTTTTCTCTTTATTCCGTGAGTTTGAGATAAAATTGCTCCAGCACCAATATCAGAAGCATCAACTTCCACGAAGAATGGCAGATGGTTATCAGGATGGACTAAAACGGGTGCAGAGCAAATGCTTTTTTAATCCTTTTAAAGCTTCTATAGCTTCCTCCGTCCGGCATTAGGTTTCCCCCTTTTCGAATGAGGTCTAAGATGGGAGAAATTATGGAGGAAAAGCCTTTGAAATTGCCTATATAATTGGCGAAACCGATGAAACGTTGAATGGCTTTAGTAGAAGAAGGAAGAGGCCAATTGAGAACAGCAGACACTTTAGAGGAATCCATTTCAAACCCTGGGCAGAGATAATATACCCAGGAACGGAACTTTAGTAACTTCAAATAGACATTTTTCAAGCTTGGCATAAAGGTGATTGGTACGTAATCGGGACGAACTTGACGAAGATGAATACAATGGAAGGGTAATCTTGAGAAAAAACTAGAATATCATCTAGGTAGACCACTACAGAATTGCCTAGAAGATCTCTGAAGATATCATTGACCAATTCTTGAAAAACTGCTGGGGCATTACAAAGCCCAAACGGCATTAACGATACTCAAAATGACCATCACGGGTATTAAAGGCTGTCTTCCACTCATCCCTTTCCTTCCTGATCCGATCAATTGTAAGCCCCTCGAAGATCAAGTTTAGAGAATATTTTGGCCCCCTTTAATTGATCGAACAATTCGGTGATCAGGGGAAGGGGATAGCGATTCTTCACCGTAATTTTGTTTAATCCCCTATAGTCTATGCAGGGACGTAAACCTCCATCTTTCTTTTCGACAAAAAAGAATCCGCCCCGCAGGATAAGTGGAATGAATGAAATCCTCGGGCAAGTTATCCCTAATGTATCCTTCATGGCCATGGTTTCAGGCTGAGATAAAGGTTAAGTCTGTCCACGAGGGGGCATGGTTCCAGACGGAGGTCAATGGAGCATCGTAGGTCTATGATAGGCAAGGTCTCAGCTGACTTCTTACAAACACATCCGAAAGTCTTTATACGGTTCCGGAAGAAAAGAAGCGTCCTTTTCTGGAAGAAGAGTGGAGCATGGAATAGTAGGCAAGGAAAGACAATGGGAAATGCAGTTAGAACTCCAAGCAACTATTTCTCCAGACAGCCAATCAATAGATGGGTTATGGAGTTGAAGCCAGGGAGGCCTAAAATATGGGTGTGGAGGGACAATCATGACAAAGAAGGACAACTTTTCATTATGCAGGACCCCAGTTTGGAAGGATAACCTGGATGATTTGAGTGACATATTCTGAAGATAGGGGTCTATTGTCAATAGCCAGTACACGGAAGGGTTAGACAATGGTTGAAGGGGAATATCATGTTGTTGAACAAACAAGAATCGATGAAGTTGCCTGCTGCGCCTGAGTCCAGGAAAGCGTCCCTGGATAGGACTTAGAATTTAATTTTATTGTTACAGGTATCAGAAAACGAGGAGAAGGTTTCTTTTTGCCTAGAAGATTTTCTCCTCTAACCTCTAGGCAGAGTAGTTTCCCGGCTTAACAGGCAGGTTTTGGCAAAATGTCCTGAGCCAGCACAGTATAGACACAGGCCCAGAGATCTCCACGTATCTTTTCTTCTGGAGATAAATAGTTCCCCCAATCTGCATGGGTTCTTCGGTAGTGGGCGTAGGAGCAGAGAAGATAGGCTTCACTGGGCGGGAGCAGATCTGGAAGGCAACTGACATCTCGGTTTTTCTCGACCTGTCGCTCCCGAAACCGTGTATCAATACGAATACAAAGAGCATCAGATCTTCCAACAGGAAGGCATTTCTTTGGAGACAAGATCATCTTTAATACGGTCTGATAGACCCTGTTAGAAACCGCCACAGAGCCTCGTTGTTCCAGGAGACTTCTGCTGCAAGTGTACGGAACTCAATGGCATAATGTCCAACAGAACGATTGCCCTGTGTAGTTGCAACAAACGGGTGGAAGCACTTATTTTACGACCAGGAGCGTCGAATACCTCCCGAATGTAGCAAGAAAATTGGTGATGTCGGACACTAATGGTCATCATTCTCCCACATGGAGAGGCCAGGGCTCCACCTTCCAACAAAGCAACAATATAACCCACTTTTGCTCTATCTGAGACAAAACGGAGGGTTGTAATTCAAATTGAATTTGGCATGATTAAGAAACCCTCTACAGCCTTGGGGGTTCCCATCATAGCGAGGAGGAGAAGGAATACGGGGTTCATGGCCAACTTGCATTGCAGGTGCAGGATAGATTGGAGAAGAGGTGAGGTGTCAACAGGTGATAGGCGTGAACCAATGAGTCCATAAATTGTGCCATACGGTTCTGTTGATGTTCAAAAACGTCCATCCGTTAGATAAGGCTTGGAGAGTTTTAGATAGTTCGGACATTACTCCCTCAGAGGCATCCATGGCCGCTTGTACTGTAATGCTGCCCTGACTCCGTTGGGTAGAGTACAGGGAAGACTCACGTTTTATTTGATGAAGGAGGAAGTATGGGAACTGGATGCTGGAATGCACTGGAGACCGAGCTGGATGCTGGAGTACACTGGGAACAATGGCTGGATACAATAAATGGTAACAGGAACGACGGCTGGATACAATGGCTGGATAGATGGTAACAGGAACAATGGCTGGATACAATTGGCTGGATGATGGGTAACGAACAGTGGCTGGATACAATGGCTGGATACAATGGCTGGATACAATGGCAACAGGAACAATGGCTGGATACAATGGCTGGATACAATGGCAAACGGACAATGGCTGGATACAATGGCTGGATACATGGCACAAACAATGGCTGGATACAATGGCTGGAATACATGGCACAGGAACATGGCTGGTACAATGGCTGGATACAATGGCTGATACAATGGCAACAGGACAATGGCTGGATACAATGGCTGATACAATGGCAACAGGAACAATGGCTGGATACAATGGCAACAGAAACAATGGATGGCTGGATACAATGGCTGGATACAATGGCTGGATACAATGCTGGATACAATGGCACAGGAACAATGGCTGGATACAATGGCTGGATACAATGGCAACAGGAACAATGGCTGGATACAATGGCAGGATCAATGCTGGATACAATGGCAACAGGATCAATGGCTGGATACAATGGCAGGATACAATGGCTGATACAATGGCACAGGAACAATGGCTGGATACAATGGCAGGATACAATGGCTGAATACAAATGGCAACAGGAACAATGGCTGGCTACAATGCAGGATACAATGGCTACAGAAGTTCAAACAGCAAAACACCTAGACGCCAGAAACAACTGACAAGCGGGCGTCTAGGATGGACTGAGCGGACTTTTAAACTTCGCGCTGGCCGGCGCCCCTGCATGGTGACGTCACCGACGCGCTCACGCAGAACCCGAGCGAGCGTCGACGTCACTGGGGCCGCAGCCATTGTTCCTGTTGCCATTGTATCCAGCCATTGTATCCAGCCATTGTTCCTGTTGCCATTTGTATTCAGCCATTGTATCCTGCCATTGTATCCAGCCATTGTTCCTGTTGCCATTGTATCCAGCCATTGTATCCTGCCATTGTATCCAGCCATTGTTCCTTTTGCCATTGTATCCAGCCATTGTATCCTGCCATTGTATCCAGCCATTGTTCCTGTTGCCATTGTATCCAGCCATTGTATCCAGCCATTGTTCCTGGTGCCATTGTATCCAGCCATTGTATCCAGCCATTGTATCCAGCCATTGTATCCAGCCATTGTTCCTGTTGCCATTGTATCCAGCCATTGTATCCAGCCATTGTTCCTGTTGCCATTGTATCCAGCCATTGTATCCAGCCATTGTTCCTGTTGCCATTGTATCCAGCCATTGTTTCCTGTTGCATGTTCCAGCCATTGTATCCAGCCCTTTTTCCTGTTGCCATTGTATCCAGCCATTGTACTCCAATCCAGCCATTGTATCCAGCCAACTGTTTCCTGTTCCCATCTAGCCAGCCAATTGTATCCAGCCATTGTTCCTGTTACCATCTATCCGCCATTGTATCCAGCCGTCGTTCCTGTTACCATTCTATTGTATCCAGCCATTGTTCCCAGTGTACTCCGCATCCAGCTCCGGTCTCCAGTGCATTCCAGCATCCAGTTCCCACTACTTCCTCCTTCATCCAACTAAAACGTAGTCTTCCCTGTACTCTACCCCAACGGAGTCAGGGCAGCATACAGTAAACAAGCGGGCCAGGATGCCTCTGAGGGAGTAATGTCCGAACTATCTAAAACTCTCCAAGCCTTATCTACCCGGATGGACGTTTTTGAACATCAACAGAACCGTATGGCACATTTATGGACTCATTGGTCTCACGCCTATCACCTGTTGACACCTCACCTTCCTCCAATCTAATCCTGCACCTGCAATGCAGTTGGCCATGAACCCCTATTCCTTCTCCTCCTCTGCTATGATGGGAACCCCCAAGGCTGTAGAGGGTTTCTTATCAATGCCAAATTCAATTTGAATTACAACCCTCCCTTTTTGTCTCAGTAGAGCAAAAGTGGGTTATATTGTTGCTTTGTTGGAAGGTGGAGCCCTGGCCTCTCCTCCATTGTGGGAGAATGATGACCCATTATGTCCGACTCACCAATTTTCTTGCTACATTCCGGAAGGTATTCGACGCTCCTGGTCTTAAAATAAGTGCTTCCACCCGTTTGTTGCAACTACAACAGGGCAATCGTTCTGTTGGACATTATGCCATTGAGTTCCGTACTTTGCAGCAGAAGTCTCCTGGAACAACGAGGCTCTTGTGGCGGCCTTTCTACAGGGTCTATCAGACCGTATTAAAGATGATCTTGTCTCAAAGACATGCCTTCCTTGTTGGAAGATCTGATTGCTCTTTGTATTCGTATTGATACACGGTTTCGGGAGCGACAGGTCGAGAAACCGAGATCGTCAGTTGCCTTCCAGATCTGCTCCTCGCCCAGTGAAGCCTATCTTCTCTGCTCCTACGCCCACTACCGAAGAACCCATGCAGATGGGGAACTCATTACTCCAGAAGAAAAGATACGTAGGAGATCTCTGGGCCTGTGTCTATACTGTGCTGGCTCAGGACATTTTGCCAAAACCTGCCCTGTTAAGCCGGAACTACTCTGCCTAGAGGTTAGAGGAGAAAATCTTCTAGGCAAAGAAACCTTCTCCTCGTTTTCTGATACTCTGTACAATAAAATTAAATTCTAAGTCCTATCCAGGGACGCTTTCCTGGACTCAGGCGCAGCAGGCAACTTCATCGATTCTTCGTTTGTTCAACAACATGATATTCCCCTTCAACCATTGTCTAACCCCTTCCGTGTACTGGCTATTGACAAAGACCCCTATCTTCAGATATGTCACTCAAATCACTCCAGAGTTATCCTTCCAAACTGGGGTCCTGCATAATGAAAAGTTGTCCTTCTTTGTCATTGATGTCCCTCCACACCCTTATTTTAGGCCTTCCCTGGCTTCAACTCCATAACCCATCTATTGATTGGCTGTCTGGAGAAATAGTTGCTTGGATTTCTAACTGCATTTCCCATTGTCTTTCCTTGCCTACTATTCCATGCTCCACTCTTCTCCAGAAAAGGACGCTTCTTTTCTTCCGGAACCGTATAAAAGACTTTCTGGATGTGTTTTGTAAGAAGTCAGCTGAGACCTTGCCTATCCATAGACCCTACGATTGCTCCATTGACCTCCTTTCTGGAACCATGCCCCCTCGTGGACAGACTTACCCTTTATCTCAGCCGAAACCATGGCCATGAAGGAATACATTAGGGATAACTTGTCCCGAGGATTCATTCATCCTTCCACTTATCCTGCTGGGGCTGGATTCTTTTTTGTCGAAAAGAAAGATGAGGTTTACGTCCCTGCATAGACTATAGGGGATTAAACAAAATTACGGTGAAAATCGCTATCCCCTTCCCCTGATCACCGAATTGTTCGATCATTAAAGGGGGCCAAAATATTCTCTAAACTTGATCTTCGAGGGGCTTACATTTGATCCGGATCAGGAAAGGGGATGAGTGGAAGACGCCTTTAATACCCGTGATGGTCATTTGGAGTATCTGGTAATGCCGTTTGGGCTTTGTAATGCCCCAGCAGTTTTTCAAGAATTGGTCAATGATATCTTCAGAGATCTTCTAGGCAATTCTGTAGTGGTCTACCTAGATGATATTCTAGTTTTTTCTCAAGACTTACCCTCTCATTGTATTCATCTTCGTCAAGTTCTGTCCCGATTACGTACCAATCACCTTTATGCCAAGCTTGAAAAATGTCTATTTGAAGTTACTAAAGTTCCGTTCCTTGGGTATATTATCTCTGCCCAGGGTTTTGAAATGGATTCCTCTAAAGTGTCTGCTGTTCTCAATTGGCCTCTCCTTCTTCTACTAAGCCATCAACGTTTCATCGGTTTCGCCAATTACTATAGGCAATTTATCAAAGGCTTTTCCTCCATAATTTCTCCCATCTTAGACCTCATTCGAAAAGGGGGCAAACCTAATGCCTGGACGGAGGAAGCTATAGAAGCCTTTAAAAGGATTAAAAAAGCATTTGCCTCTGCACCCGTTTTAGTCCATCCTGAACCATCTGCCATTCTTCTGGAAGTTGATGCTTCTGATATTGGTGCTGGAGCAATTTTATCTCAAACTCACGGAATAAAGAGAAAACTTCATCCTTGTGCTTACTTTTCTAAGAGATTCACTCCATGTGAGAGAAATTATGACATTGGCAATCGAGAATTACTGGCCATCAAACTTGCTCTGGAAGAGTGGCGGCATCTTCTGGAAGGTACAAGTCATCCCATAACTATATCACTGACCTAAAAATTTAGAATACATCCAAACCGCCAAAAGATTGAATCCCAGACAAGCCCACTGGGCACTTTTTTTTTCTCGTTTTAATTTTACCATCACCTTTCGCCCGGGAACAAAAAACAAAAAGGCTGACGCCTTATCCAGGTCTTTTGGTTCTCTAGAATCCCCCATAATTGACAAAGGCCCTATTTCCCAAATCTAAAATTCTGGGTACCATTCTTCCTCAGTTTGTCTGCCGAAATTAATTCTGCCAGGACTCTTGCCCCTCTACTACTCCCAATGACAAAGTTTTTCATTCCCCCTGCGTTACGCACACCGCTACTATCAATATCTCATTGTTCTAAACAGGCTGGTCATCCTGGAGTTCAAAAAACCATTTCACTTCTATCTCGTTCTGTTTGGTGCCTGATCTAAGAAAAGATGTCAGAACTTTGTAGCATCCTGTTCCATTTGTGCCATGTCCATCCCCCGTAATCTTCCTTACGGTCTTCTTCAACCACTTCTACATCTACTTCTCGTCCTTGGACGCATCTATCCAAGGATTTTATTGTTGATTTACCTCCATCCAAGAAAAATACGGTAATATGGGTTACTATTGATCGTTTTAGCAAAATGGCTCATTTTGTCCGCTACCCAAGTTACCCTCAGCACTGGAACTCTCTCAGTTTATTATCTCCCACATTTTCCGCTTACATGGATTACCTGCAGAAATTGTCTCCGCAGAGGAACACAATTCATTTCCAAATTCTGGAGAGCCTTATGTAAACCTTGAACATTAAACTTCAATTTTCCTCTGCATATCATCCACAATCCAATGGTGCTGCTGAACGGATTAATCAGTCTCTTGAACAGTTTCCTCCGGTGTCATATTTCCATTTCCCAAAATGATTGGTCTGACTTGTTACCATGGGCGGAATTTGCATATAATAATTCCCCACTCTTCCTCTGGGACTTCCCTTTTTTTGTAATATGGGCCAGAATCCAATGTGTTTTCCCCAAGTTTTTTTTCTCTTTCCAATAATCCCCGCTGACGATAGTCTTGCCCATATGTCTGCTATCTGGGATTCTACGAATAATCTTTTGAAATCCTCGTTAATTCAGAAAAAAGCTGCAGACAAAAGACGAAGGCCTGCTCCTCGATATTCCATTGGAGATAGAGTTTGGCTATCCTCACAAAATATCATCTTCACGTACCAACCCCTAAATTAGGTCCCAAATTCATTGGCCCCTTTTCTATCTCCGAAATAATTAGTCCTACGCTTCCTCCTCTGAGTTACCACCTACTATGAAGATCTCAAATGTCTCCATGTATCCTTGCTCAAACCATTTATGTCAACCATTTTCCAGTTCTAATCTGTCTCAGCCCCCTTTTAGTTGATGGTCAGCAGGAGTTTGAAATTCAGGAAATTCTTGATTCCAGATATGTCAGAAACTCTTTACAATACTTGATTCATTGGAAAGGCTTTGGTCCAAAGAACGCTCCTGGATTAACTTGTTGACATCCATGCACCTCGTTTAATCAAGACATTCCATAGAATCATCCTTTCAAACCTGGAGCATGGTCCTGAGGCCCCCCGTGGAGGAGGGGGTACTGTAAGGTACTTACCCGGGTGTCCGCTCCAGCGACGACCGCCGGGCGGCGCTCCGGCCCCAGTGACGTCGACGCTCGTTCGCGCGTTCTGCGGAGGCGTCCGTCGTGACTCACCACGCAGGGCGCCGGCCGGCGCGAAGTTTAAAAGTCCGCTCAGTCCATCCCTAGACGCCCGCTTGCCAGTTGTTTCTGGCGTCTAGGGTTTTTGCTGTTTGAACTTCTGTAGCCATTGTATCCTGCCATTGTAGCCAGCCATTGTTCCTGTTGCCATTTTGCCTTGTATCCTCCATTGTATCCGCCTTGTTCATGTCTGTTCCCATTGTATCCGCCATTGTATCCAGCCATTGTCCTGTGCCATTGTATCCAGCCATGTATCCGCATGTTCCGTTCCATTGTATCCAGCCATTGTATCCATCCTTGTTCCTGTTGCCATTGTTCCAGCCATTGTATCCACCATTGTATCCAGCCATTGTATCCAGCCTGTTTGCTGTGCCATTGTATCCAGCCATTGTTTCTGTTGCCATTGTATCCAGCCATTGTATCCAGCCATTGTTCTGTTCCTGTTGCCATTGTATCCACCATTGTTCCACCCATTGTATCCAGCATTTGTTTCCTGTTGCCATTGTATCCAGCCATTGTACCAGCCATTGTTCCTGTTGCCATTGTATCCAGCCATTGTATCCAGCCATTGTTCCTGTTGCCATTGTATCCAGCCATTGATCCAGCCATTGTTCCTGTTGCCATGGGTTCCAGCCATTGTATCCAGCCATTGTATCCACCCACTGTTCCTGTTACCATCTATCCAGCCAATTGTATCCAGCCATTGTTCCTGTTACCATCTATCCAGCCTTGTATCCAGCCGTCGTTCCGGTTACCATTCTATTGTATCCAGCCATTGTTCCCAGTGTACTCCAGCATCCAGCTCCGGTCTCCAGTGCATTCCAGCATCCAGTTCCCACTACTTTCCTCCTTCATCCAACTAAAACGTGAGTCTTCCCTGTACTCTACCCCACGAGTCAGGGCAGCATTACAGTCACGTTCCTTTGCCAATATGTTAACATTACAATCTTCAAAGGTATGTCCTTTATCCTTAAGATCAGGTACACGGCTGATTCCTGACCCAGGAATTGGCTCTTCTGTGCTGGGCCAAACGTTGATGCAGTTGTTGTTTGGTCTCCCCCACATACAAATCAGAGCATTCTTCACTGCACTGCACTGCGTATATGATGTTGCTTTTTTTTGTGTTTCGGT
>CM033473.1:54103416-54198252 GCA_019447015.1 Hymenochirus boettgeri | reverse complement strand
GGTTATCTACCAGCTAACAGTAATATTACAACACGGGGTTATCTGCCAGCTAACAGTAATATTACAACACGGGGTTATCTTCCAGCTAACAGTAATATTACAACACAGGGTTATCTGCCAGCTAACAGTAATATATAGTGGGACCTCTCCCTTAGTGGCCTATGCCTAGAAATGTCCCTGCTTTGCAGGAACGTTTGGCTAACAAATAAATTACAACACGTGGATTTCGGCCAGCCTACGTAATATTACAACACAGAATTACCTACCGCTAAACATACATATTCGACACAGGTGTTCTCTGCAGCTCACATTAATATTCAAACACGGGATGACCTACCAGCCCTAACAGTAATATTAAAACACAGGATGATTCCCAGCTACAGTAATATCTACATTAATATTACAAACACGGGATAAACCTTACCAGCTAACATAATATTACAACCGGGGTATCTGCCAGCTAACAGTAATTTCACAACGGGATTTACCTTACCAGCTAACAGTAATATTACAACAAGGGTTAATCTGCTTCCTTCTAACAGTTATTACAAACACGGGGTTATCTACCAGCTAACAGTCATTTACATACAGCGGTTTATCTACCAGTTAACATTAATATTCATCTAGACACAAGTTTGCCAGCTTAACAGTAATAATTTAATACACATGGTACTTCCACGACTAACAGTAATATTACAACATGGGATTATCTGCCAGCCCGTAAATATTACACACGGGATTACCTGCCCAGTACGTAGATATTACAAAGCACGGGATACCCTGCCGCATAAAACAATATTACAAACACAGTGTTATCTGCCATAACAGTAATATTACAACACGGGAATTATTGGCCAGGCTAACAGTAATATTACAACCCGGGGTATATGCTCGTCTAACAGTACATTTACACACGGGATTTTATCTGCCAGACTAACGAGTAATATTACAAACACAGAGTGATCGCCAGCCTAACAGTGATATTAAAAACGGTTTATCTGCCAGCTAACAGTAATATGTACAACTGGGTTATCTGCCAGCTAACAGTAATAGTACAACATGGGGTTCTCAACATGGGGGTTTTACTCCAGACTTACTAGTAAATTCCAACACGGGCATTATCTGCCAGCTAACACGTTAAATTACTAACACAGGGATTACCTGCCAGCTAACAGAATATTACGACATCGGGTTGTCTGCAGCTAACAGTTATATACAACACGGGATACCTACCAGCTAACAGTACTATTACAACACGGATTATCTGCCAGCTAACAGTAATCTTACATAACATTCAACTCGGGAAAGACTACCAGCCAACCAGTAATATTTACAACATCGGGGTTATCTCCAGCTACAAGTAATATTACACACAGATTAACCTACCAGCAACGTAATATTACAACACCGGGGTGTCATCTGCCTTCTAACAGTAAATTCCAAAACGGTGTTATCTACCATGCTAACAGAATATACACTACAGGGTTATCTACCAGCTAACAGTTAATATACAACCGGAGTTATCTGCCAGCTAACAGTATAGTACAACACACGGGATTCATGCCAGCTATCATAAGTATTCAACCATGGGGTTATCTGCTAGCCTAACAACACATTACAAACCCGGTTTCTGCCTGCCTATAACTAAATTACACATGGGGTATCTGGCCAGCTAACAGAGATTTACAACACAGGGTTTTCTGCCAGCTAACAGTAATTATACAACAACGGGATTATCTGCCGCTAACAGTAACTATTACACATGGGTTATCTGCCAGCTAACAACAAATATTACAACACGGTGTTTTTCTTTTCGCCTGCTAAAACTAAAATTACAGAACTGGGCGTTATCTGCCAGCTAACAGTAATATACAATCACGGGGGTTATCTGCCAGCCTCAACATTAATATTACAACACAGGGTAATCCCAGCGAACGGTTAATATTACACATGGGTATATGCCAGCATCATATATTACCACATGGGGTATCTGCCAGCTAACAGTAATATTACAAGCCGGGGTATCTTGCAAGCTGACATAAATATTACAAACAAGGTATATCTGCCAGCTAAATTATATTTACAACAACGGCGGTTATCTATCTGCCAGCTAACAGTTAGTATGTAAACACGGGGTTATCTGCGCTCACGTAATTTCACAACACTGGGTATCTGGCCAGCTAACCGTATTACCGGTACATAAGTTACTATCAACGGGGTTTATCTGCAGCTAACAGTAAATTACAACAAGGTTTCGCACTTTAACGTATCCGGTATCTGCCACTAACAGTATAATAATTACAACACGGGGTATCTGCCACTAACAGTAATATTACACACACGGTTATTGCCAGCTAACAGTAATATTACAACACGGGGGTTATCCTGCCAGCTAAACAGTAATATTACAAACACGGGTTATATACCACTAACAGTAATATTAAAACAACCGGGTTATCTGCCAGCTAACAGTAAATTACAACACAGGTTTTCTGCCTGCTAAAAGTAATATAAACACAGGGTTATCTTGCTAACATAATATTACAAACATGGGTGTCTGCCGCTAACAGTAATATTACAACCACGGGGTATCTGCCACAGCTGACAGTAATATTACAACACGGGGTTATCTGCCAGCTCACTTAATATTACAACACGGGGTTCTCGCTAGCTAACAGTATAATTACAACACGGGGGTTATCTGCCAGCTAACTAAATTTACAACACGGTGTATCTGCCAGCTAACGTATATTACAACACGGGTTATCTGCCAGCTACAGTAATATCACAACACGGTATCTGCACCTCAACAGTAAATTCAACAGGGGTTATCTGCCAGCAACAGTTAATATTACAACACAGGGCTTTCTGCCAGCTAAACTAATATTACAACATGTATCTGCCAGCTAACAGTACTATACAACAAGGGTTATCTGCCAGCTAAATAATATCAACAACCGAGTTTATCTCGCTCACCGCTAACAGTAATATTACAGAACCAGGGGTTATCTCCAACCGTTCTACCAGTAACAGTAATATTACAACACGGGGTACATCTCAAGCTAACAGTAATCTTACACTAGGGGGGGTTATCTGCCAGCTAACAGTAATTTTACAAACACGTGGTTATCTGCCAGCCGACAGTAATATTACAACACGTGGTTATCTGCCAGCTAACAGTAATATTACCGGAACACGGGGTGATCTGCCAGCATACCAGTAATATTACAACACGAGAGTATCTGCCAGCAACAGTAATATTACAACAATGGGCTTATCTGCCATCTAACAGTAATTTTTACAACCGGGGTTATCTGCCAGCTAACAGTTAATATTCAACACGGGGTTTCTGCCAGCTAACATTAATATTACAACAGGGTATCTGCAGCTACAGTAATATTAAAACAGGGTTGCCAGCTACCAGTAATATTACAACATGGGGTGTTCTTTTTCTGCCAGCTAACAGTATATTACAACACGGGTTATCTGCCAGCTGACAGAAATATTAACATCACGGGTTATTTCCACTAACATTAAATTTACACACACGGGGTTATCTGCAGCTAACAGTAATATATCAACACGGGGTTATCTGCCACTAACAGTATTATTACAACACTGGGTATCTGCCACTAACATTAGATTTACAACATGGGGTTACTGCCACGGACTATACACGTAATATTACAACACGGGGTTCTCTGCCAGCTAAACAATCAGATTACAACACGGGGTTATCTGCCACTAACAGTAATATTACACACTCTGGGGTTATCTGCCAGCTAACGTAATATTACAACACGGGGTTATCTGCCAGCTAAACAGTAATATTAACAACACTGGTATCTGCCAGCTAACAGTATTTATTACAACACGGGGTTATCTGCCACTAACAGGTAATATTTAAACACGGGGTTATCTGCCCAGCTAACGTAATATTACAACACGGGGGTTGTTATCTCCAGCTACGTAATATTACACACGGGGTATCTACATAACAGTAATTACACACACGGGTTATCTGCCACGACAGTAATATTACAACACATGGGTTATCTGCCAGCTAACATTATATACACAACACGGGGTTATCTGGCCAGCTGACAGTAAGTTTACACACACAGGGTTATTGACCACGCTAACAGTATATTACATACACGGGTGTTATCTGCCCGCTAACATAATAGTAACAAACAGCGGGTGGTATCTACCAGCTAAACAGTAATTTACAACACGGGTTTCTGCCCAGCTTAACATAATATTACAACCTGGGTTCATTGACAGCTAACGCAGTAAATTACAACACGCTGGTATCTGCCCAGCTAACAGTTAACTATTACAAGGTCAGGTTTATTGCAGTAACAGTATATTACAACACGGGGGGTTTATTGCCCAGCTAACAGTAATATTACAACATGGTTATCTGCTAGCTAACATAATATACAACACGGGGTTATTGCCAGCTACGTAATCTTACAACAAACCGGGGTTATCTGCACACTAACAGTAATATTACAACACGGGTATCTGCCAGCTAACAGTAATATTACAACACGGGGTATCTGCCAGTCTACAGTAATATTACAATATGGGTTATCTCCACTAACAGTAATTTCACAGCCCAGGGTTATCGCCATAGTAATATTAGACAAGGTTATCTGCAGCTACAGTTATATTACACACAGTTTCTCTGCAGCAACAGTAATATTACAACACAGGGTATCGGCAGCTAACATAATATTACAACACAGGGCTATCTCCTGCCGCTAACAGTAATATTTACAACTACGGGGTATCTGCCAGCTATACAGTAATTTTTACAAACACAGGTGTTACTGCCAGCTAACAGTATATTACAACACGGGGTTATCTGCCAGCTAACAGTAATATTAACAAACGGGGTATCTACCAGCTAACAGTAATATTACAACACGGGTTATCTGCCAGCTAACAGTAATATTACAACACGGGGTTATCTGCCAGCTAACAGTAATATTACAACACGGGGGTTATCTGCCAGCAACAGTAATATTACAACACTGGGTATCACCAGCTACCAGTAATTACAACACGGGGTTATCTGCCAGCTAACAGTAATATTACAAACAGGGTTTTCTGCCTGCTAAAGTAATATTACAACACAGGTTATCTGCCCAGCTAACATAATATTACACATGGGGTTATCTGCCAGCTAACAGTAATATTACACACACGGGTATCTGCCAGCTGACAGTAATATACAACACGGGGTTATCTGCAGCTAACATTAATATTACAACACGGGGTTATATCTGCCATACGTCAGTAATATTACAACACGGGGTTATCTGCCAGCTAACAGTAATATTACAACACGGGGTATCTGCCAGCTAACAGTAATATTACAACACGGGGTATCTGCCAGCTAACAGTAATATTACAACATGGGGTTATCTGCCAGCTAACAGTAGTATTACAACACAGGGTTATCTGCCAGCTAAAGTAATATTACCACATGGGGCTCTGCCAGCTAACAGTAATATTACAACACGGGGTATCTGCAAGCTAACTGTAATATTACAATATGGGGTTATCTGCCAGCTAACAGTAATTTACAACCGGGGTTATCTGCCAGCTAACAGTAATATTACAACATGGGGTATCTGCCAGCTAACAGTAATATTACAACACTTGGTATCTGCCAGCTAACAGTAACACGGGGTAATCTGCAAGCTAACAGTAATTTTACAACACAGGGTTTTTTTGCCTGCTAAAAGTAATATTACAACACAGGGTTATCTGCCAGCTAACAGTAATATTACAACATGGGGTTATCTGCCAGCTAACAGTAATATTACAACACGGGGTATCTGCCAGCTGACGTTTTTAACAAAGGGGTTATCTGCCAGTACAGTAATATTACAACACGGGGTATCTGCCAGCTAACAGTAATATCCAACACGGGGTATCTGCCAGCTAACAGTAATATTACAACACGGGGTTATGCGCCAGCTAACAGTAAGATTCACACGGGGGTTATCTGCCCATCGTAATAACACACGGTATCTACCAGTAACAGTAATATTACAACAACGGGGTTATCTGCCAGCTAACAGTAATATTACAACACAGGTTTTCTCTGCCTGCTAAAAGTAATATTACAACACAGGGTTATCTGCCCAGCTAACAGTAAATATTACAAACTGGGGTTATCTGCCAGCTAACATAATATTACAACACGGGGTTATCTGCCAGTGACAGTAATATTACAACACGGGGTTATCGCCAGCTAACATTAATATTACAACACGGGGTATCTGCCAGCTGACTAATATTACAAACACGGGTTCTCTGCCAGCAACAGTTATTATTACAACACGGGGTATCTGCCAGCTAACAGTAATATTACAACACGGGTATCTCCCAGCTAACAGTTAATATTACAACACTGGGTATCCCAGCTATAGTAATATTAAAACACGGGGTTTTCTGCCAGCTAACAGTAATTATACAAACACAAGGTTATCTGCCAGATAACAGAAATAGTTACAACACGGGGTTTATCTGCCAGCTAACAGTAATATTACAACAAAGGTTATCTACAACAGGGGTTACTACCAGCTAACACTGTAATATTACAACACGGGGTATCTACAACACGGGGTTATCTGCAGCTAACAGTAATATTAACAACACGGGGTTATCTGCCAGCTAATAGTAATATTACAACACGGGATTATCTGCCAGCTAACAGTAATATTACAACATGGGGTTATCTACCAGCTAACGTAATAACAACACGGGGTTATCTGCCAGCTAACAGTAATATTACAACACGGGATAACCTACCAGCTAACAGTTATATTACAACACGGGGGTTATCTGCCAGCTAACAGTAATATTACACACATGGGGTTCTGCCAGCTAACAGTAATATACAACACGGGGTTATCTGCCAGCTAACAGTAATAGTACAACACGGGGTTATCTGCCAGCTAACAGTAATATTACAACACGGGGTTATCTGCCAGCTAACAGTAATATTACAACACGGGGCTATCTGCCAGCTAACAATAATATTACAACATGGGTTACTGCCAGATAACAGTAATATTACAACACAGGGTTATCTGCCAGCTAACAGTAATATTACAACACAAGGTTATCTGCCAGCTAACAGTAATATTACAACACAGGGTAATCTGCCAGATAACAGTAAATTTACAACACGGGGTTATCTGCCAGCTAACAGTAATATTACAACATGAGGTTATCTACCAACACGGGGTGTTTCTACCAGCTACAGTAATATTACAACACGGTGTATCTACAACACAGGTTTATCTACAGGTAACAGTAATATTAAAACACAGGATTATCTGCCAGCTAACAGTAATATTACAACACAGGGTTATCTCCAGCTAACAGTAATATTAAACATGGGGTTATCTGCTAGCTAACAGTAATATTACAACACAGGATTATCTGCCAGCTAACAGTAATATTAAAACATGGGGGTTTCTGACTAGCTAACAGTAATATTACAACACGGGGTTATCTGCCAGCTAACAGTAATATTACAACACGGGGTTATCTGCCAGCTAACAGTAATATTACAACACGGGTATCTGCAGCTAACAGTAATATTCAACACGGTGGTATCTGCAAGCAACTGTATATTACAATAGGGGTTATCTGCCAGCTAACAGTAATTTTACACACGGGGTTATCTGCCAGCTAACAGTAATATTACAACATGGGGTATCTGCCAGCTAACAGTAATATTACAACACTTGGTATCTGCCAGCTAACAGTAACACGGGGTAATCTGCCAGCTAACAGTAATTTTACAACACAGGGTTTTTTTGCCTGCTAAAAGTAATATTACAACACAGGGTTATCTGCCAGCTAACAGTAATATTACAACATGGGGTTATCTGCCAGCTAAGACTATAACACACGGGGTATCTGCCAGCTACAGTAATATTACAACACGGGCTGCGTAACTTTTCACCGGATCGCCAGCTAACAGTAATTACAACACGGGGTTATCTGCCAGCTAACAGTAATATTACAACACGGGGGTTATCTGCCAGCTAACAGTAATGTAAACACGGGGTAATCTACAGCTACACAGTAATATTACAACACGGGGTTATCTGCCTAACAGTATATTACAACACGGTTTTTGGCTCGCAAAAGTAATATTACAACACAGGGTTATCTGCCAGCTAACAGTAATATTACACATGGGTTATCTGCCAGCTAACAGTAATATTACAACACAGGGTATCTGCCGCTGACAGTAAATAAACACGGTTATGCCAGCTAATCATTATATTACACACACGGGGTATCTGCCAGCTACATAAATTTACAACACGGGTTATCTGCCAGCTGACAGTAATATTCAAAACACGGCGGGTTATCTGCCAGCTAACAGTAATATTACAACACGGGGGTGTATCTGCCAGCTGACAGTAATATTACAACACGGGGTTATCTGCCAGCTAACAGTAATATTACAACACGGGGTTATCTGCCAGCTACAGTAATATTACAACACGGGGGTATCTACCAGACTACAGTAATATTACAACACGGGGTTATCTGCCAGCTAACAGTAATATTACAACACAGGGTTTCTGCCTGCTAAAGTATATTACAACACAGGGTTATCTGCCAGCTAACAGTAATATTACAACTGGGGGTTATCTGCAGCTAACAGTAATTTACACGGGGTATCTGCCAGCTGACAGTAATATTACAACACGGGGTTATCTGCCAGCTAACATTAATATTACAACACGGGGTTATCTGCCAGCTAACAGTAGTATTACAACACAGGGTTATCTGCCAGCTAACAGTAATATTACAACATGGGGCTATCTGCCAGCTAACAATAATATTACAACATGGGGTTATCTGCCAGATAACAGTAATATTACAACACAGGGTTATCTGCCAGCTAACAGTAATATTACAACACAGGATTATCTGCCGGCTAACAGTAATATTACAACATGGGGTTATCTGCTAGCTAACAGTAATATTACAAACACGGGGTTATCTGCCAGCTAACAGTAATATTACAACACGGGGTTATCTGCCAGCTAACAGTATATTACAACACGGGGTATCTGCCAGCTACAATATATTACAACACGTGGGTATCTGCCAGCTAACAGTAATATTACAATATGGGGTTATCTGCCAGCTAACAGTTATTTTACAACACAGGGTTATCTGCCAGCTAACAGTAATATTACAACATGGGGTATCTGCCAGCTAACAGTAATATTACAACACGGGGTTTTCTGCCAGCTAACAGTAATATTACAACACAAGGTTATCTGCCAGATAACAGAAATATTACAACACGGGGTTATCTGCCAGCTAACAGTAATATTACAACACAAGGTTATCTACAACACGGGGTTATCTACCAGCTAACAGTAATATTACAACACGGGGTTATCTACAACACGGGGTTTCTGCCAGCTAACAGTAATATTACAACACGGGGTTATCTGCCAGCGAATAGTAATATTACAACACGGGATTATCTGCCAGCTAACAGTAATATTACAACATGGGGTTATCTACCAGTCTAACAGTAATATTACAACACACGGGGTTATCTGCCAGCTAACAGTAATATTACAACACGGGATAACCTACCAGCTAACAGTTATATTACAACACGGGGTATCTGCCAGCTAACAGTAATATTATAAATTGGGTTATCTACCAGCTAACAGTTAATATTACAACACGGGGTTATCGCCAGCTAACAGTATATTACAACACGGGGTTATTCTGCCAGCTAACAGTAATTATTACAACACAGGGTTATCTGGCCAGCTAAACAGTAATATATAGTGGGACCTCTCCCCAGTATTTCTCAATATTATATAGTATCCCTGTACCAACCAGAACTGCCGTATATGTATTAATACAAGTAATTCTCAATATTATATAGTATCCCTGTACCAACCAGAACTGCCATATATGTATTAATACCAGTAATTCTCAATATTATATAGTATCCCTGTCCCTGAACTGTGTTACAGGTTTACTGGGCTCCTTAATTATCGTATCTGCTTCTCAATCCTGTCCTTTATAACGTATTAATTGCTTTTAATAGGTTTGTAAGTACAAGATAGTAATTTCTGACATTGACCCAAACAGGTTTAGTGGGTAAAAAAACGGAATACTTGGCTCCGGTGGGGCTATAAAGATTATGATTTATATCTGTTCCTGTGTTCCTGTTAATTAAATAACAATAAATGGGTTAATCGAAAGTTAATTAGAGGTTTGAAAATGTCATTTCCTGTTGGAAATTTAAATTTGGGTGGGGAAATTGTAAATGTGAACAGTCAATTTTGGAGCTTGAAGAAGGGAGAATGTTACTCCCGAAACGTCGCTTTGTACGATGATGACTGTGTAACAATGAAATTACGGCAACTGAATCAAGAGTCCTGAGTGCTGCCTTCACAGTTTGTTTGTATATGGGATACAATACAGCCATGTGTCCATAGGCATTGCACCGGACCATGTGAAGTGGTGGAGTGCTGTGATTCATCATGTATCAGAGTCAGGTATCATTCATCATGTATCAGAGTCAGGTATCAGTTATCAGTTATCAGAGTCAGGTATCATTCGTCAGGTATCAGTTATCAGAGTCAGGTATCATTCATCATGTATCAGAGTCAGGTATCAGTTATCAGAGTCAGGTATCATTCATCATGTATCAGAGGTCAGGTATCATTAATCATGTATCAGTCGGTCATTTACGTCATCAGGTATCAAAGTCAGGCATCAGAGTCAGGCATCATTATCAGGTATCAGAGTCAGCTATCGGTCATCAGGTTTCAAGTCAGACATCATTCATCAGGTATATTCATCAGGTATCATTTATAGGTATCATTCATCGGTATCATTCATCAGGCATCATTCATCGGGTATTATTCATTCATCAGGTCAGAGTCATGCATCATTCATCAGTATCATTCATCAGGCATCATTCATCGGGTATATCATTCATCAGGCATCATTCATCGGGTATCATTCATCAGGTATCAGGTCAGGTATCATTCATCAGGCATTCATTCATCGGGTATCAGAGTCAGGTATCATTCATAGGTATCATTCATAGGTTATAGAGTCAGTATCATTTCAGGTGTCAGAATCAGCTATCATTATCAGTGTCAGAATCGGTATATCATCATGATATCTGATGGCTGATAACTGTTTCCTGACTCTGATACATGATGTATGATACCTGAATTTGATAACTGACTTTGATGTCTGATGAATGATACCTGACTCTGATACATGATGTATGATACCTGAATTTGATAACTGACTTTGATGTCTGATGAATGATACCTGACTCTGATATCTAATGAATGATACCTGACTCTGATACCTGATGAATGATACATGATGAATGATACCCGAGAATATACCTAATGAATAATGAATAACACTGATAGCTGACTTTGATACCTGAGAATGATACATGAAACCTGAAACATGAGGAATGACACAAAGAGTGTTTTTTCTGTACTTTTAGGACAGTGTGCTGAACGTTACATCCGATAGAGGGTGCTGATTTCTAGCTTTAATTTGGGTTTTTTTAAATTTCACTTGAAAAGCTAAATTACTGTTCTTTTCATTTTTTTTTATCTTTGACTTTATTTAATAATTTTTTTTTATCATTGATCAAAAAAAATTTTTTCACTATAGTTATCCTTTAAGTATGCTGCCACAGAAATGGAAGGGTCAGTAGGTGTGTGTACCTGGTAAGATTGGGCGTAAAAAAAAACACTTTTTAATTATTGATCAAAATTTTTTTTAGACTAAAGTTACCCTTTAAGTATGCTTGCCACAAAAATGGAAGGTTATTGTCAGTAGGTGTTGTGTACCGGGTAAGATTGGAGGTTAAAAACACACTTTTTTGATTGTTAAAATTTGTTTTTTGACCATAGTTACCCTTTAAGTATGGCTGCCACAAGAATGGATGGTGTAGATCTGTAGGTGTGTGTACCTGTATCAGGTTAAAAAACAGACCTTTTTAATGATTAGTAAATTTATTTTAGTTACCCTTTAAGTATGGTTCCATGGGAACGGAAGGTTTGTGTTTTGACTATGAAACAACACTGTTTTGAAATATCCACATTTGAGGATTGTTACCATTATGTCTATGGGAAAAAATGTCCCGAAATTTATCAATAACGCTGTCGCGGATTCCTTAGCTAAGGTAATAGCACATTCTCCTATATGCCCCGCACGTCTGTACCGAATTTCATGTCTCTAGGTTGTGCTTGTGAAGGTTCTCATTCATCCAGGTCATGGTATATCTGTTGTATTCATTAGACCAACGTGGACTTGAAATGTAGTTCTTGAAGACGTTTCGCTAGTCATCCGACTGGCTTTCTCAATTCAGAATTTCTCAACTTCTGAATGAGAAAGCCAGTCGGATGACTAGCGAAACGTCTTCAAGAACTACATTTCAAGTCCAGTTGATCTAATTGAATACAACAGATATTCATGTCTCTAGCTCAGAAACTGGGGAGGAGATCGGTCCAACAAGCGAAAAATTAAAATGGAAGAAGAAATAGAAAGACCGTAATTTGGCTCTTCAAACCAAATTAAAAATAAATAAAATAAAGTGGAAATAAGCACCATCTAGTGCTAAAATGTACAGAAAAAAACATCTTTGTGTCATTCCTCATGTTTCAGGTATCAGACTCAGGTATCATTCATCAGGTATCATTCATCATTCATCAGGTATTGCGCATGGCGTTCACCATTTTTGGTGCGTTAACGCATGCATTTCCTAACGCAAAATGACGAAAATGCATGCGCAAAACACACAAGAATCACGTACACACGTGCGATAACGCTCTCAATTTTGTACGCGATTCCTGTGCGTTGCAGTGTGGCCTCAGCCTAAGGGTATGTCATCAAAACAATTAGTTTCAGGTTGTAATACAAACACTAATACCTCCCACCCCCCCACAGATACAGGTACATACTCTTACACACATTATCTCACTTAGGTTGTTAAGGGTATGTCCACCTCTATTAAAAAAACTTTTAAAAACTAGGTCGCATTTTGCTAATCTGTCTAATGTCTAACCATTTAATGTTTGCTAAGTGTATGGCCAGCTAATACACAAATATGATACCTGACACCCGATACCTGACACCCGATACCTGACACCTGATACCTGACACCTGATACCCAATACCTGACACCTGATACCTGACACTTGATACTCAATACCTGAACACGATACTTGATGCTGATACCTGACACCGATACCCGATACCTGATGATGTCCTAAAATGGACACCGTAAGTAAAATTAATCGATCTGGTGGTCATACATTTACAACGGCTAGAGTAGATTTATGTCCGCCATAGAATACCATTGCGGTACTTTACTACCACATGGTTTTCTACGAATGGTTGTAGATACTACCGTGCGCCATAAACGTACTATCGCAGCCGTACATTTATGGCCGCAGTTGACATTAACATAAACCCACTATCCCAAATTGTGATACCACGGGTTTATAAATATGGCCCTAAGTGCGATCAATCTCTGTTTCTACTTTATGTTTTTGTTTCATGTGGCCATATTTATAAAGCCGCGGTATCACTTTTTAGCAATACTGCGGGTTAGTTAATTTACAATCATGGTCGTAAATGTACGATCGCAAATTGTACATTTACAACCGAACGTTCGTTAATTAACGACGTTCGATCGTAGAACACCGTGCAGAAGTAAACTAGCGCAATGGTATTCTAGGGGGGTCTTAAATCTACGATTTCGTTATCATAGATTTACGATTGGTATCATAAAGTTACGATCGTTAAATCAATCGTTAATTTACGAAAGGGATACAATGTATATATCCAGATAAGGAATAGAAACAGATTATCCTTGTTAAGGAAAGCAGAGGTAAGATGGATTTTTTGGTTAGATACACAGTTACCTGCTGGACTAAATTCCAGATATGATATCTAATGCTACATTGGTGGTTTATTTATTTATAAGATGAATTTTATATTATCTTAATATTTATGGTTTTGGTATACACTGTCTAAACAGTGATACTTACACTATGTATTCTGAGGTTAGTCCTCTTATTTGGTTTTATGCACAATTAAGTTATGAATAATATTCTTTTTGTATAGTTTACATTTGTAAATAACGTGTAGCTTGTCTGCCTAAGGGACTATCCCTTTAAGGATCTGAGCACCGTCTCTATAAGAGGTAGGGTGGACTGACGTCACGTTAAGCCTATGAGTAAGACCTGGTTACAGCTTACTGTTTGTACTATCCGTATATGTCTAAATAAAAGCTAAGTTTGGACCTATTGGGAGCAAGATCGTTTATCCGGTGTGCGCAACAGAAGCTCCAAGTTGGTGGAAGTTTATGGTGTTGAACCTAAGCGAAGGGTTTGGGGCATGCGGCACCCGGACCACTGAGAGGGAGCAGTGAGTGCTTTTTGAATTATCAGCTGATAGATTGTTTCAATTGGCACAGCAGTTTTCAAGCAATAGGTTCATGGTTTGTTACACCCAGGCCTCCTGTATACTGGTTTCCATTGTGAGGGACAATGGGCCATATTTATAAAGCTTTTTAGCGATACCACGACTTTAACTATCAGTATCGTAAATTTACGATCGTTAAACTGATCAAAAATCTACAGTAACAAAATCGTAGATTTATGATCCCCATAGAATACCATTGAGGTAGTTTACTACCGCATGGTATTCTACGATCGAACGTTTGTTAATTAACGAACGTTTGGTCATAAATGTCCGGTCGCGACTGTAAATTAACTAACCGCTATAAATATGGCCCCGTGGGTTAGATTTAGGTTCTCTAATATCTATATTTTATCACTGCAGGTCCCTCCCCCTCATAATTCTGGTGGGTTTTTTTGCCTTCCTCTGGATTAACTGTAAAGCAGGATGGGGTATTGCTGAGTAGGGTTGAACTGGATTGACGTATGGGTTTACTCAACCTCAAATACTAAACTATTACAATCAGGGTTATTCTATAAACGTTCTATCATTTAAAATGGTGCTAATTTTGCCCCAACCAATCAGATGTTAGCTTACAAATGTTAAATAAGATCTGATTGGTTGGGGCAAAATTAGAACCATTTTAAACGATAAGAACTTTATTGAATCTCCCTGAATATATATATATACTATACTGTAGTAGGATTGCCATTCACATTACACCAGTAGAACAAGTGCCACAATTTTGTGACTGGCAAATAGCTTCTTAGCAGTGTAGTGGCTAATATACTGCTTGTAATACAGTTTGGAATGTCTGTGTGTAGATTTCCTATCCAGGGGTCCATGGGTTTCCTGAGAAGTTGACTAAGACAGTGAAAAAAAAGTACAGATCCAACTGATGTATTTGAGTGCATTTGAATATACATATATCATTATATTCGTATGTCTATGTTTATTGGTCTGTATATTGTGTTTGTATGAACTATGTAATGAATTATAGAGGAAGAAAGATAAATAAAAATACACAATAATTATTTTATGTAGGGGTTTCAAGGGTCCTGCAGGGATAACACAGGTTAGTACAATGTGCACCCACTGTTTCACTGTAATTGGGTCCAGTCGAGAGGACTTATTGTCCTGTCCAAGCGTTCACTACTAGCAAGCACAAGTGACTGTCGTTTGTGGCAAGACTGGCCACGGCCGACAGTTTGCGCGATCGATCATGTGGTCCTATAGGGAACCAACGATCAGCTGTGATTTACCAGCAGGTCCGATCATGTGTTTGTCCGCCCGCCCCCACCCACACCATGTGTTACAGGCACTAATATTGTATGGTGTGTACCAGCCTAATGTTTACCTTTAATATGTTAATTGTGTTCTATTTACCCTATTAGCCTACAGACATTAAACAAAGGCACATAGGGCCATATTTATAAAGCCGCAGTATCGCTTTTAACGATACTGTGACTTTAACAATCGGTATCGTAAATGTACAAACGTTAAACCAATCAGAGATTTACTATACTGACCGTAAATCTACGATAACACAATCGTAAATTAACTAACCCGCGGTATTGCTAAAAAGCGATAGTGCAGCTTTTAAATAGGCCCGTACATACATAAGTACTAAGGGTTATTTTCCAAGCCTGTAGCTGCATTCCTGGCTATTTGGACTGGCTATGAACAACCCTAAGTTATGTTTAATAAGAGCAAGACCAGAACACGTGCTTAGTGACTGGTGTGGAGTTAATATACAAAAAACTGCACTATTTATACACTGTGCTATTCACAAGTAATAGAAAAGGCCCGACCGAAATGAATTATTGGTCCATATTGGGTGAATAAGCAATAAACCTAGATGGAGAAGCATGGTGAGTTTAATCTACACATAATATGCACTAAACTACTGGTCTGAATGAGGTTACTGTATAGCAGCACATTGTCTTGAGTATAGAATATATACAGGGCGATGTGACCGAGAGGCGATATCAGCAACCCAGTGCAAACAGCCCGGCAATGTTATATGCCGATACGGCATCGTATCTGACGGTTTTCTATTTCGCCTGTTTAACGCCAGCTATTAGCTGAGGGCCATATTTATAAAGCTAAATCGTACATTTATGACCATTAATAACGAACGTTCGATCGTAGAATACCGACCGTCGTAAATTGCATACCGATTGTCATGATATGGATACTGCTGCAAGAAGATCTAGTGTAGTTATTCATTATATAATGTCTGTAATAGCAGATTCCATTTTTATTACTATTTGTACTTTTTGTTTTCTCCCCTTTTTTTCCTTTACCAATTGGCTCAGGTGCCATAAACCCAGCAGGGGACAGGGATTCCTGTAGCACCTCTGCAGACTTGAGGCCTCCAAACCAGCGGGTGGTCTAATAAGGTGGATAATTTGTTAATTAACGAACGTTCATCGTAGAATACCGTGCCGTAGTGAACTAAAGGTGCGATATCGCTAAAAGTGATACCGAGGCTTTATAGATATGGGCCCCAATGCCGGCAACCACCGGCTTAGACCACAGAGAGGGAAGGGCCTGTCAGATCTCGTGGGGGCGGACCAACAAGCCCATCACCATGAAGGAGGAAGCTAGACACTTCACAGCACTAAGGTAGGGGGTGTGGAAGGGAATAGGGGGGGGGAGGCTTCCACAGCTTACAGCCCCACCTAGCAAAGTGATTTTTTAGGTGTACATATCCTTTAAGCTGATTCTCCTAGTGCTCTAACAGAACTAAGAATCCTGTCCTCTGAGACGCTACATATAGTAATTGTATTCGGCATTTGTTATATGACTGGTATTATCCCTGCCTGAGTGTGGCAGTGAGTGATACAAATATTTAGTATTTTTTCAGATTTATAGCCATTAAGGCTGGTATCAGTTTCCACGGCCTCAACCTGGTTTTGACCCGTGAGCTGGGAAAGCTCTGTTTGGTCTGAGGTGGAGAGTTGAAGTATGGTCACCGGTATCGGTTCCCACAGCCGTTAGTTAGTGGGTGGGGGCAGTAGTATTTTATATACCTGGTAATTGGTATATGGTAAGTGATGGCAGCCCTCACCTGGTTTTGACCCAGTGAGCTGGAATGTGAATTCATCAATCTGCCTTATCGGACCGCATGTGAATCGCACCAAAAATGGTGATTGCATTTGCTCCGATAAGCAGATTGCAATGCAGCAAACACCAACGGACATGATGTGACCAGCCCATAGCACAACACTATTGTGGCCTTTAAAGTGTGATCAATGGTGCCGAAAAGCGCACTAGTGTGGCCCAGCCCTAAATGTTCATCAAGATGAGAAAGATGGTTTGAGAGCCTTCGTTATTCTCATCCAATCCAGAAAGGATAGGGTAGTTATTTGGTAGGATCCCACCTGCTGATGTACAAGAATAATTTGTTCATAGTTTGGAAAGGTCCAGGCAAATCAGACATGGAATTGTAGGCAGCACAACAATTACTTTAATACAAACCGCACAACACAATTCTGTTGGAGAAAAGGCTGCAGCGGTTTTTTTAATACCAAAACAATTAACTTATTATTCAGCAATGATGAATAGCTGCATCACAAAGTAAAACTGCCCAGCCCCCATTGGCTCAGATTGTAGCTCGTACTATTCGACCTTCACTTTTTCAATTTACCACCTCAACATTACTCTCTCTATCGCATTCACCTTCAATTACAGCTGTGACAAAAACTTCTGTAATTCGTTATTTATATTTATCAATAACATTTACTAATTAATTTTTTTATTAAAGGGGTGGGAGGGTGGGGCGCTGTTACCTGCCTTTGCTGAGGTATGTCGCACTTCATATTAAATCCCAACTTTAAACTATGCCCGACCAAGAGGAGACTACTTTTTGGCCAATCGCTATCCTGCTAAACCTAACCAATCACTTCTTCCTACATCCCGAAACTCCCATGCACAGCTTGTGCTAAAGGCCCTGCTGCTCCAGATGAATAATATGCACATACATACAATATATTATATACTAATACTATGTAGCCTCCTCTTGCCTCATTTACAGGGCTATGTACCGAGAGTCGTAATCGTTCTCTATTGCCCCCTTTAGGCAATGCACTGAGCTGATAGTGGCTCAGTGCATTGTGACTGGGTTTGCCTTTTGCGAATCTTTAACAGCAGCTATCTGCTGGCGTTAGAGATTACGTCTTCAATGCCGTTATACCATGAGTTACGTGACACAAATTTTGTATAATGTTGCAAGTGCCGTTAGTTGTGTCTTAAACTCACGTTAACGTTTGATACATTGGTTAACGTGACTTTAAGACACAAATAGCCGATAACGGCTCTTGGTACATAGCCCTATTATTTGGTAATAGTGTGGCAATCTCCCTAGCAACAGCCATAAATAGTTGATTTAGGTAGGTAAAAATACATGAGTTTATCTCTTGGCCTGATCAGACTCACAGGTCACATTTTCCTTGTATCCCAGATCTAACCTTCTGTTCACATCATCAGAAAGGTGTCAGAAACACTGAGCATTGGCCCTACAGCAGATAAGCAGAGGACAAGACTGTGGAAGGTGAAATAGAAGTGAATGTTCAGAGCACAGTGTCAATGGAAAAGGGGGTAAGTGCTAATAAGTAAGTACTAAGGGCCCTATTTATAAAAAAACGCTATTGTTATCGGAAAATAAGCGATTGCTATTTACGATAGCGTTCGCTATCGTAAAATAGCAAACGCTATCGTGGAATAACGGTCGCTATCGACAATAACGGTCAGTATTCGCCGATAGAACCGTTATTCTACGATAGCGTTCGCTATTTTTCGGATAACGATATTGACTTTTATAAATAGGGCTCTAAATGTATTCCATATATCTGTACCTAATACCCTGAACTGTGTTACAGGTTACTGGGCTCCTTAATTATCGTATCTGCTTCTCAATCCTGTCCTTTATAACGTATAATTGCTTTTAATAGGTTTGTAAGTACAAGATAGTAATTTCTGACATTGACCCAACAGGCTGGCTCCTTTTGCAAATTTTACTTGGGAATCCTGGTCCTGTAGGTATCTAACCTAGTGGGACCTTCTTTCAATGGAACCTCCTATAGGCTGAAGAACACCCATTAGCCAAATTCTAACAAATGTAAACTTCACACAAAGCCAACAGAAAATCACATTAATAAGGTACAGATCTAACCTTCTGTTTCTACATCATCAAAGGTGTCAGAAACACTGAGCATTGGCCCTACAGCAGATAAGCAGAGTGACAAGACTGTGGAAGGTGAAATAGAAGTGAATGTTCCGAGCACAGTGTCAATGGAAAAGGGGTAAGTGCTAATAAGTAAGTACTAAGGGCCCCTATTTATAAAAAAAACGCTATTGTTATCGGAAAAATAGCGATTGCTATTTTACCATAGCGTTCACTATCGTAAAATAGCAAACGCTATCGTGGAATAACGGTCGCTATCGACAATAACTGTCAGTATTCGCTGATAGCGACCGTTATTCTACGATAGCGTTCGCTATTTTTCCGATAACGATATTGACTTTTTATAAATAGGGCCCTAAATGTTATTCCATATATCTGTACCTAATGCCCTGAACTGTGTTACAGGTTTACTGGGCTCCTTAATTATCGTATCTGCTTCTCATCCTGTCCTTATAACGTATTAATTGCTTTTTTCTTTTAATTTATATGCCCCGCTTTTTTTTGTTTTTGTTTTTTTGTATTTTATTTTTCTTTTTTTAATTGATTTGTTTAATATTACAACACGGGGTTATCTTCCACGCCTAAACAGTAATATTACAACACGGGGGTAGTCTGCACTAGCTAACCAGGAATATTACAACACGGGGTTATCTGCCAGAGCTAACAGTAATTATTTACAACACGGTGGTATCTGCCAGGCGAACAGTAATATTACAACACCGGCGGTCGCTATCTGTCCAGCTAACAGTAATATTACAATATGGGGTTATCTGCCAGCTAACAGTAATATCTACATAACACGGTGGTAACTCTGCCAGCCTAACAGAATATTACAAACACAGGGGATCTGCCAGCTAACAGTTAATATTTACAAACTGGTGGTATCTGCCAGATAATCCAGTAATCTTTAAATATGGGTGTATATGCCAGCTAAAGCTAACAGTAATAGTAAAACATGGTTATCTGCAGAGAAAACAGTATTAAGATTTACACACAGGGTTATCTGCCAGTAAACAGTAATTACAACATGCGGTATCTACAACACGGGGGTATATACCAGCTAACAGTAATATTACCAAACACCGCAGGGGGTCCATTGCCAGCTAACAGTAATATTATATATATCACGGGGTGATCTGCCAGCTAACCGTAATCATTACAACCAAGGGGTTATCTTGTCGGAAGTAAGCAGGGAGTGGAATATTAACCACAAAGGTGTCCACCGGTCGGAGTAGTCTGACCAGCCTGTCCACACAGATATTACTAACGACTACCGATACGGATTTACAGCGAGGTATCTGCCAGGGCTAAACAGGTAATATTAGACAATTATGTGTTATATGCACCACTGAGCTAACAGTAATTTTACAAACACGGGCTGTTGATAAGTTCTGCCAGCTAACAGTAATATTAACACGAACATGCCGGTAGATTCCAGGTGAAATCTGCAGCCTACCTACAGTACGATAGGTACACAAACAGTGCGGTACTGCTGCCAGCTACAGTATGATTCCAGACACAGGGGTTAAGTCTGCCAGCTTACGGTACATAGGTACACACACACAGGGCGTTTATCTGCAGCTAACAGTTATATTAAAACACGGTGTATTAGGTATCTGCAGCTTATACTAGTACATGATGACAGGTATGGTGGTTATCGCTGCAGCTAACAGTAACTTTATCAACAGACAGGGGCTTTTCTGCCTGCACAACAAGTAAGATTACCATCCACAGGGTTATCCAGTGCCTTTATGCCTAACAAGCGTTCAGACCATCCCCACTGCCTGCCTTCTTTGCGTCTTGCGTTATATTACACACACCGGGGGGCGGCCTATCTGCATGCTAACAATACATATTAATGCACCCATTGCGGGGTTCATTCTGCCACGCGTCTAAGCAGTAATATTACACAACCACAGGAGGCTGTTTATATGCTCCCCCCAGCTAACAGTAATGATGACAACACAAGGTTATCTGCCAGATACAGTAATATTACCAACACAGCGGTTATCTGCCAGATAACAGTAATATTACAACAAGGGGTTATCTGCCAGCTAAACAGTATATTACAACATGAGGTTTATCTACAACACGGGGTTATTACCAGCTCCCAACAGTAATTATACCAAAACCGGGGTTAACCACACTCTACTCCAACAACCACCGGTTGTATCTGACCCAGCGTACACAGTTCAATATCAATAACACAGGGATTCATATCGCTCAGAACAGTATTAATACTTACAAAACACAGGGGTTATTGGCAGCTACAGTAAGTACCTTAAAACATCGGGGTTACTCTGCCTAGCTAACAGTAATATAGTTACAACACAGGATTATTCTGCCAGCTAACAGTTAAGATTTAAAACATGGGGTACGCTCTGCTGCTATACGACCAGTAATATTACCAACATCTTGGGTGCTTATCTGCCAGCTACAGTAATATTACAACCACGGTTTGGATCATGCCAGCTAAACAGAATTATTAAAAAACACAGGGTGTGGTATCGCAAGCTAAACTGTCATATTACAATATGGGGGTTATTCTGCCAGCTAACAGTAAATTTTACAACCACGAGGTGTTAATCTGCCAGCTAAACAGTAATTATTACAACATGGGGTATATGCCCAGGCTAACAGTAATATACACAACGCTTTGGCCTACTGCCAGCTAACAAGTAACACGGGTGTAATATGCAGCTAAACAGTTAATGTTACAACACAGGGTTTTTTCTTGCCTTGAGAAAGTAAATATTACAAACACTAGGGTTATCTGCCAGCTAACAGTAATATTACAACATGGGGTGTATGCTGACCCTATGTACTAACAGTAATATACAAACACGGGTATCGGACAGATGACTAGGTAAATATTACAAACGGGTGTTATCGGGCCACGCTAACAGTTTAATATTACAAAACACGGGGTATCTGCCAGCTAACAGTAATATTACAACACGGGAGGTGATCTGCCTGAGCTAACAGTATATTACAAAACGGGGTATCTGCCAGCTAACAGTAATATTACACACAACTTTTGCGCGCCTGGTTTTATCTCCTCCCAATTGCTAACAGTAATTTTATCCAACACGGGGTTATCCTGCCAGCTAACAGCTATAGATTACAAACTATCGGGGTTTTCTGCATTGCTAAAAGTAATATATACCAAAAACAAGGTTATCTGCCAGCTAACAGTAATATTATCAAACACTGGGGTTTATCTGCCAGCTAATCAGTGATACCTAGCTACAACATAGGCGGTATTGGCTCAAGTCATTTTAGGTTGCGGGATTCTCCACTTCCAGCTTGCACAGTCCAACATTAAGACCAAACCCGGCCGGGTTCATTCTGCAATGCGGTCAACTATTCTAGATAGTCTACAACACGGGGATTATATTGCCAGGGTTGACCAGTCTGCCATGCCGTAACTGTGTCAGTAATATTTACAGCATACCCGGGCGCTATATGCAAGAGCTGGACGAGTTAATGTATTTACAACACGGGGGGTATCTCGCCAGCTAATCCACTATCACATGATTACAACACAGTTGGGTTATCTGCCAGCTTGCACGTAACCCTATTACAACACGGGGTTATCCTGCCAGCTAAACAGTAATATTACAAAACGGGGTATCTGCCGCTAACAGTAATATTACAGCACGGGTATCGTGCCAGCATAACAGTAATATTAAACACGGGGTTATCGGCCAGGCTGAACAGTAATATTACAACACGGGGGGGTTATATGCCAGCTAACAGTAATATTAAAACACGGCGCCTTTGGGTTCTCCGGCGTAACAAGGAATATTTGACCAAACACCGATGGGTGTATCTGCCAGATAACGGATAGGACAACAAGGGGTATCTGCCCAGCGTAACAGTACATATGTTGAACAATATGGGGTATATCCACCCGCTCACAGTATATATTACAAACAGGGTTTATTAGTTCTGCCAGATAACAGTAAGTATTACAACACAGGGATACTGCTCAGTAACAGGAATAGAACAAACTGAGGTCATCTAAACACGGGGTTTATCTCACAGCTAAAACAGTAATATTCAAAACACGGGTTAACTGACGCCAAGCTTACACAGAATAATCATTACAACAGGGGTTATCTGCCAGCAACAGTTTCAAGATATCGTACAATATTACTATCGGGGTTATCTGCCTCAGTACTAAAAACGGGTTATCTACCAGACAGTCATATTACAACAAGGGTTATCTCCATGGGTTTATAGACAAATATTATCAGACACGGGGTATCTGCCAGCTAACAGTAATACTTACAATATGGGGTTATCTGCCAGCTAACAGTTCATTTTACAAACACGGGGTTATCTGCCAGCAACAGTATTACAAACAGGGGTATCTGCCAGCTAACAGTAATATTACAACAGTATGGTACGTAATATACAACGGGGTATATGCCAGCTAACAGTAATATTACAACACGGGGTTTCTGCAGCTTACAGTAATATTACAAACACAGGGTATCTGCCAGCAACAGGTATAATATACAACAGGGTATCTGCCAGCTAATAAAGTAATTATTACAACATATGGGGTTCATTGCCAGCTAACAGTTCAATTTTAAACAGGGTGTTATCTGTCCTGCTATTATAACAGTAATATTACAACACAGGGTTATCTGCCAGCTAACAGTAATATTACACACCAGGGTTATCTGCCCGCTAACAGTAATATTAAACAGGGTTTTACTGCAGCTAACAGTAATATTACAACACGGATTATCTGCCAGCTAACAGTAAACATTAAAACAGGGTTTATCTGCTCCAGCTAAAACGTAATATGTACAACACGGGGGTTATCTGCCAGCATAAATTAACAGTGAAGTATGAATCAACCACCTGGGTTATCTGCCAGCTAACAGTAATATTACAACACGGGTATCTGCCAGCTAACAGTAATATTACAACACAGGGGTATCTAGCACAGCTAACGTAAAATTACCAATATGGGAGGGTTATTGCCCGCTAACATTAATTTACAAACACGTTGGACGTATATCTGCCAGCGATATTATACTAGTCACATATTGTTACAAACATAGGGGTTATCTGCCCAGCTAACATCACATTGGACTACAAACTTGTATTCTGCCAGCTAACAGGATACACGGAGGTTATGGCCCAGCTAACAGTAATTTACAACACAGGCGTTTTATCTTGCCGCTAAAAGTAATATTACAACACGGGTATCTGCCAGCTAACAGTAATATTACAAACATAGGGGTTATCTGCCAGTAACAGTTAATTATTACAACACGGGTGATCTGCCAGCTACAGTAAATATTACAACACGGGGTTCTTAATACTCTCACACACTGCCCAGCTAACAGTAATATTACAACACGGGGTATTGCCAGTCTACAGTCATATACAACAAGGTGGTATCTGCCAGCTAACAGTAATATTACACACGGGGTATTCTGAGCTAACAGTAAATTTACACACGGGGTTATCTGCCAGCTAACAGTATATTTACAACACGGGGTTATATACCAGTCTAAACCCTTAATATTAAAACAAGGGTTATCTGCCAGCTAACAGTAATATTACAACACAGGTTTTTATGCCTGCTAAAAGTATAAGTTACTCCACAGTGGTATCTGCGCTAACAGTAATATTCCAAACATCGGGGATCTGCCAGCTAACAGTAATATTACAACACGGGGATCTGCCAGCTGACAGTATATTACAACGGGGTATCTGCCAGCTAACAGTAATATTACAACAAGGGGTTATCTTGCCAGCCGTACAGTAATATTACAACACGGGGTTATCTGCCAGCTAACCGTAATATTCAAACACGGTTGTGGGCTATCCTGCAGCTAAACAGTAATATTTACAACATCGGGGATCTGCCAGACTAACAGAATCTAACACAGGGGTTATCGCCCAGCTAACAAGTATCCCTATTACAACACAGGGGGTATCTGCCCGACTAACAGTATATTCACACAACCAGGGGTTTCTGCTCCTGTATAGTCGACACTGTTATTGGCGCCTGTATTATCAACATACGGTGTAGTGCTCCAGTTCAACTGCAGCTACTTTATACAACATTCCCAGCTACAAATACTGGACATTTGCCTACTTTGGTTATTGAACGACCACTTTGCACCACAGTTACCCTAACTTCACAAACGGGGTTACCGCATTGATGCACAGTTTTGCGTGTACACGGCCAGCCAGCTAAATATTACTCTAGACCATCATCCTCTCCACAACCCCGGTTCCACAGTTTCCTCAGGCCCCCATATCTTTATCTGGCCCAGATTAAACCCCCATACCGTAAGATTACAACACAGGGTTTATCTGCCAGCTAATACAGTAATATATATCTACAACAGGGGTATATCCAGCTAACAGTAATATTACACACACGGGGTTATCTGCCAGCTAACAGTTAATATTACAACAGGGGTTATCTGCCAGCTAACAGAATATTACAACACGGGGTTATCTGCAGCTACAGTAATATTACAACACGGGGTATCTGCCAGCTAACAGTAATATTACAACCTGGATCGCAGCTACAGTATTACTATGGGGGTTATCTGCCAGCCAACAGTAATTTTACAACACGGGGTTATCTCCGCCACACAGCACACTACCCCTAACCCCCCCCAGTAATATACAACATGGGGGTATCTGCCAGCTAACAGTAATATTACAACAGCGGGTTCTGCCAGCTAACAGTAATATACAACACGGGGTTATCTGCCAGATACAAGAATATACAACACTAGGGTTATCTGCCAGCTAACAGTAATATTACAACACGGGGTATTGCCAGCTAACAGTAATATTACATATGGGGTTATCTGCCAGCCACAGTAATATTACAACACGGGTTTTCTGCCTGCTAACAAGTAATATTACAACACAGGGTTATCTGCCCCGCTAACAGTAATATTACAACACGGGGATTATGCCAGCTACAAAAAATATTACAACAGGGGTTATCTGCCAGTACAGTTAATATTACAACACGGGGTTATCTGCCCAAGCTACAGTAATATTACAACACGAAGGTTGGTTATCTGACAGCTAACAGTAATATTAAACAAGGGGTTATCGACCAGTAACAGTAATATTACAACACGGGGTTATCTGCCAGCTAACAGTAATATACAAACATGAGGTTATTACAAACACGGGTTATCGTCCAGAACAGTAATATTACAACACGGGGTGTCATTCCACACAGGTATATACCAGGTACACCAGTAATATTAAACACAGGAGTATTCTGCCAGCTAACAGTATATATACAACACACAGGGTTATCGCCAGCTAACAGTAATATTACAACCAGGTTGGGGTTTATCTGCTAGCCTAACAGTATATATTACAACCACAGGATTATCTGCAGCTAACAGTAATATAAAACAGGGGGTTATCTGCAGCTAACAGTAAATTACAACACGGGTTATCTGCCAGCTAACAGTAATATTTACAACACGGGGTTATCTGCCAGCTAACAGTAATATTACAACACGGGGTATCTGCCAGCTAACATAAGTAATATTACACAAGGGGTATTTGCATCAGCTAACTGTAATATTACAAATGGGGTTATATGCCAGCTAACAGAATATTACAACACGGGTTATCCGCTAACAGTAATATTACAACAGGGGTATCTGCCAGTCTAACAGTAAATTTACAACACGGTATCTGCCAGCTAACAGAATTCAAACACGGGGTATCTGCCAGCTAACAGTATATTTACAACACAGGTTATGCCTGCTAACAATAAAAGTATATACAACACAGGGTTATCTGCCAGCTAACAGTAATATTACAACAGGGTTATCTGCAGCTAACAGTAATATTTACAACACGGGGTATCTGCCAGATACAGTAATATTAACAACACGGGGTTATCTGCCAGCTAACAGTAATATTACAACATGGGGTATCTGCCAGCTAACAGTAATATTACAACACTGGGTATCTGCCAGCTAACAGTAATATTACAACACGGGGTTATCTCCAGCTTACAGTAATATTACAACACGGGGTATTGCCAGCTAACAGTAATATTTACAACACGGGTGGGTATCTTGCCAGCTAACAGTAATATTACAAAACACGGGGTTATCTGCCAGCTAACCGTAATATTACAACACAGGGTTTCTGCCGCTAAACAGTAATATTACAACACGGTTATCTGCACAGCTAACAGTAATATTACAACAGGGGTTATCTGCCAGCTAACAGTAATATTACAACACGGGGTTATCTGCCAGCTACAGTAATATTACAACACGGGGTATCTGCCAGCTAACATAATTACAACACGGGGTTATTGCCAGCTACAGTAATATTAACAACACGGGGTTATCTGCCAGCTAACAGTAATATTACAATATGGGGTTATCTGCCAGCTAACAGTAATATTACAACACGGGGTATCTGCCAGCTAACAGTAATATTACACACGGGTTATCTGCCCAGCAACGACATATCACAACACGGGGTTATCTGCCAGCTAACAGTAATATTACAACACGGGGTATCTCCCAGCTAACAGTAATATACAACAGGTGGTTATCTGCCAGCTAACAGTAATATACAAAAACAGGTTTTCTGCCTGCTAAAAGTAATATTACAACACAGGGTTATCTGCCAGCTAACAGTAATATTACAACATGGGGTTATCTGCCAGAACAGTAATATACAAACAGGGTATCTGCCAGATGACAGTAATATTACAACACGGGGTTATCTGCCAGTAACATAATATTACAACACGGGGTTATCTGCAGCTAACAGTATTACACCAAAGGGGTTATCTGCCAGCTAACAGTAATATTACAACCGGGGCTATCTGCCAGCTACAATAATATTACAATATGGGGTTATCTGCCAGCTAACAGTAATATTACAACACAGGGTTATCTGCCAGCTAACAGTAATATTACAACACAGGGTTATCTGCCAGCTAACAGTAATATTACAACACAGGGTTATCTGCAGCTAACAGTAATATTACAACACGGGGTTATCTGCCAGCTAACCGTAATATTACAACACGGGGTTATCTGCCAGCTAACAGTAATATTACAACACGGGTATCTGCCAGCTAACAGTAATATTACAACACGGGGTATCTGCCAGCTAACAGTAATATTACAATAGGGGTTATCTGCCAGCTAACAGTAATTTTACAACACAGGGTTATCTGCCAGCTAACAGTAATATTACAACATGGGGTATCTGCCAGCTAACAGTAATATTACAAAACGGGGTTTATCTGCCAGCTAACAGTAATATTACAACACAAGGTTATCTGCCAGATAACAGAATATTACAACACGGGGTTATCTGCAGCTAACAGTAAATTACAACACAAGGGTTATCTACAACACGGGGTTATCTACCAGCTAACAGTAATATTACAACACGGGGTTATCTTACAAACACGGGGTTATCTGCCAGCTAACAGTAATATTACAACACGGGGTTATCTGCCAGCTAATAGTAATATTACAACACGGGATTATCTGCCAGCTAACAGTAATATTACAACATGGGGTTATCTACCAGCTAACAGTAATATTACAACACGGGGTTATCTGCCAGCTAACAGTAATATTACAACACGGGATAAACCTACCAGCTAACAGTTATTAAACAAACGGGGTTATCTGCCAGCTAACAGTAATTATAACATTTGGTTATCACCAGCTAACAGTAATATTACAAACACGGGGTTATCTGCCAGTAACAGTAAATACAACACGGGGTTATCTGCCGCTAACAATAATATACCAACATGGGGTTATCTGCCAGATAACAGTAATATTACAAACAAGGGTTATCTGCCAGCTAACAGTAATATTACAACACAAGGGTTATCTGCCAGCTAACAGTAATATTACAACACAGGGTTATCTGCCAGCTAACAGTAATATTACAACACGGGGTTATCTGCCAGCTAACAGTAATATTACAACACGGGGCTATCTGCCAGCTAACAATAATATTACAACATGGGGTTATCTGCCAGATAACAGTAATATTACAAACAGGGTTACTGCCAGCAACAGTATATACAAACACAAGGTTATCTGCCAGCTAACAGTAATATTACAACACAGGGTTATCTGCCAGATAACAGTAATATTACAACACGGGGTTATCTGCCAGCTAACAGTAATATTACAACATGAGGTTATCTACAAACACGGGGTTATCTACCAGCTAACAGTAATATTACAACACGGGGTTATCTACCACAGGTTTATCTACCAGGTAAACGTAATTTTAAAACACAGGATTGATCTGCCAGCTAACAGTAAATATTACAACACAGGGTTATCTGCCAGCTAACAGTAATATTAAAACATGGGGTTATCTGCTAGCTAACAGTAATATTACAACACAGGATTATCTGCCAGCTAACAGAATATTAAAAAATGGGGTTATCTGCTAGCTAACAGTAATATTACAACACGGGGTTATCTGCCAGCTAACAGTAATATTACAACACGGGGTATCTGCCAGCTAACAGTAATATTACAACACGGGGGATCTGCCAGCTAACAGTAATATTACAACACGGGGGTATCTGCAAGCTAACTGTAATATTACAATATGGGGTTATCTGCCAGCTAACAGTAATTTTACAAAACGGGGTTATCTGCCAGCTAACAGTAATATTACAAACATGGGGTATGCCAGCTAACAGTAATATTACAACACTTGGTATCTGCCAGCTAACGAACACGGGGTAATCTGCCAGCTAACAGTAATTTACAACACAGGGTTTTTTTGCCTGCTAAAAGTATATTACAACACAGGGTTATCTGCCAGCTAACAGTAATATTACAACATGGGGTTATCTGCAGCTACAGTAATACAACACGGTTTCTGCCAGTGACAGTATATTACAACCGGGGTATCTGCCAGCAAAAGTATATAAACACGGGGTATCTGCCAGCTAACAGTAATATTACAACACGGGGTATCTGCCAGCTAACAGTATATTTACAACACGGGGTTATCTGCCAGCTAACAGTAATATTACAACACGGGGGTTATCTGCCAGCTAACAGTAATATTACAACACGGGGTATCTACCAGCTAACAGTAATATTACAACACGGGGTTATCTGCCAGCTAACAGTAATATTACAACACAGGGTTTTCTGCCTGCTAAAAGTAATATTACAACACAGGGTTATCTGCCAGTAACAGTAATAATACAACATGGGGTTATCTGCCAGCTAACAGTAATATTACAACACGGGGTATCTGCAGCTGACAGTAATATTACAACACGGGGTTATCTGCCAGCTAACATTAATATTACAACACGGGGTTATCTGCCAGCGACAGTAATATTACAAACAGGTTATCTGCCAGCTAACAGTAATATTACAACACGGGGTTATCTGCCAGCTAACAGTAATATTACAACACGGGGTATCTGCCAGCTACAGTAATATTACAACACGGGGTTATCTGCCAGCTAACAGTAATATTACAACACGGGGGTTATCTGCCAGCTAACAGTATATTACAACACGGGGTATCTACCAGCTAACAGTAATATTACAACACGGGGTTATCTGCCAGCTAACAGTAATATTACAAACACAGGGTTTCTGCCTGCTAAAAAGTAATATTACAACACAGGGTTATCTGCCAGTAACAGTAATATTCACATGGGGTTATCTGCCAGCTACAGTAATATTACAACACACGGTGGTATCTGCCAGCTGACAGTAATATTACAACACGGGGTTATCTGCCAGCTAACATTAATATTACAACACAGGGGTTATCTGCCAGCTAACAGTAGTATTACAACACAGGGTTATCTGCCAGCTAACAGTAATATTACAACATGGGGCTATCTGCCAGCTAACAATAATATTACAACATGGGGTTATCTGCCAGATAACAGTAATATTACAACACAGGGTATCTGCCAGCTAACAGTAATATTACAACACAGGGTTATCTGCCGGCTAACAGTTATATTACAACATGGGGTTATCTGCTAGCTAACAGTAATATTACAACACGGGGTTATCTGCCAGCTAACAGTAATATTACAACACGGGGTTATCTGCCAGCTAACAGTAATATCAACACGGGGTATCTGCCAGCTAACAGTAATATTACAACACGGGGTATCTGCCAGCTAACAGTAATATTACAATAGGGGTATCTGCCAGCTAACAGTAATTTTACAACACAGGGTTATCTGCCAGCTAACAGTAATATTACAACATGGGGTATCTGCCAGCTAACAGTAATATTACAACACGGGGTTTTCTGCCAGCTAACAGTAATATTACAACACAAGGTTATCTGCCAGATAACAGGAAATATTACAACACGGGGTTATCTGCCAGCTAACAGTAATATTACAACATGAGGTTATCTACAACACGGGGTTATCTACCAGCAAACAGTAATATTACAACACGGGGTTATCTACAACACGGGGTTATCTGCCAGCTAACAGTAATATTAGAACACGGGGTTATCTGCCAGCGAATAGTAATATTACAACACGGGATTATCTGCCAGCTAACAGTAATATTACAACATGGGGTTATCTACCAGCTAACAGTAATATTACAACACGGGGTTATCTGCCAGCTAACAGAGTAAATTACAACACGGGATAACTACCAGCTAAAAGTTATATTACAACACGGGGTATCTGCCAGCTAACAGTAAATAAACATTGGGTTATCTACCAGCTAACAGTTAATATACAACACGGGGTTATCTGCCAGCTAACCAAGTAATATTACAACACGGGGTTATCTTCCAGCTAACAGTAATATACAACACAGGGTTATCTGCCAGCTAACAGTAATATATAGTGGGACCTCTCCATTAGTGGCCTATGCCTAGAAATGTCCCTGCTTTGCAGGAACGTTTGGCCATATTTACAGCATTGTACGTCCTCGGTTGTACATTTACGGCTGAACATTCGTTAATTTATGAACTTTTGACCGAATATCATGCGGTAGTAAACTACCTCAATGGTTTTCCATGGGGATCATAAATCTACTATCGCATTATCGATATCGGTAATTTACGATTGTAAATTAACGAATGTTAAAATGATAGAAAATTAGCAATCATTTTAAGGAAGGGATTTTTAAAAGGGCAGTATTGCTAAAAAGCAATAACGCACCTTTATTAATATGGCCCTTTATATTTTAAAGAAATAGGTGAGTTTATTGTAAACAGACAATTTCAGACGATTGTGTTTGAATTCCAATACCATAATTCTTTATTATTGATGACACAGCCCCTTGACATTCCATGTTATAATTTTAAATCCTGAGCTATTGAATATCTCCAGTATTAGACTTGTCACCCTGTACATATTCCCTTAAAGTTAAAACGTTTATTAACTGTTTAAACCCATTTTATATTTTGTACTGGTTCATATAGAATGCTTTCACATATCATTAATGACCTTTTTGTACCACTATTTAAGACGCTACAGTATAAGGGATAACAGTAAACCCCTTGCCCTGTACAGCAGGAAAAACAGAATTCACAAGCCGATTTATAAAAAATTACCCAGAATTCTATGTAGTTCAAGTAATTCATTTTACGATGCTTTTGTGAATAGAAAGAAATATAATGCATAACCTCTATCTGTTGACCCCAAATTCATAACTTAAGATGCAAATAAAGTGCTTAAATATCTAAAACAATGCAATAAATACTTTAGAATTCATAATAATTTTATAAAAAGCAAAAATGTTCATAATAAACCTCCATTTCGTAGATTACCGTGCGGTTGTGAACTACCGCAATGGTATTCTATTGGGATCTTAAATCTTTGATTTCAGTATCATATATTTACGATCGTTACAAATCTTTCCTGACTCCAAATGGCAATCGGAAAGTATCCATGGATGTACCAGAATTGCAGTATATGTATTAATACCAGTAATTCTCAATATTATATAGTATCCCTGTACCAACCCGAACTACAGTATATGTATTAATACCAGTAATTCTCAATATTATATAGTATCCCCGTACCAACCAGAACTGCAGTATATGTATTAATACCAGTAATTCTCAATATTATATAGTATCCCTGTACCAACCCGAACTACAGTATATCTATTAATACCAGTAATTTTCAATATTATATAGTGTCCCTGTACCAACCAGAACTACAGTATATGTATTAATACCAGTAATTCTCAATATTATATAGTATCCCTGTACCAACCAGAACTGCAGTATATGTATTAATACCAGTAATTCTCAATATTATATAGTATCCCTTTACCAACCAGAACTCCAGTATATGTATTAATACCAGTAATTCTCAATATTATATAGTATCCCTGTACATACCAGAACTACAGTATATGTATTAATAACAGTAATTCTCAATATTATATAGTATCCCCATACCAACCAGAACTGCAATATATGTATTAATACCAGTAATTCTAAATATTATATAGTATCCCCGTACCAACCAGAAGAACAGTATATGTATTAATACCAGTAATTCTCAATATAATATAGTATCCCCGTACCAACCAGTAATTCTCAATATTATATAATATCCCCGTACCAACCAGAACCATAGTATATGTATTAATACCAGTAATTCTCAAAATTATATAGTATCTCCGTAACCAACCAGAACTACAGTATATGTATAAATACCAATAATTCTCAATATTTTTTAGTTTTAGAAATGTATCCAGCGCACTTTTAAAGCTAGTCAATGAACTTGCCATTACCACATCTGCTAGAAGACCGTTCCACAGTTTTACCATTCTGACTTTCCTAACCCAGGTATCCCACCCTTCCGGGAGTCGCAGGAGTCTCCGGATTTTGGGGTGGTTTCCTGCACTTCTGCGAGACCACCCAAATTTCCCGCGAACCGAACATTCTGGAGTCTCCGCCTCCAGAATGCCCCTTTTTGGTCACCATGCCCCTAACCACACCTCTTTGATGATGTCATACACGTCCTGCACACCATCCCGTCCCTAAATCTGCCCCACCTCTTTGATCACGATGTTGACGTCATGCCAGCCCGCCACGCCCCCTTCCTTTCCCCTTCTTCCCACCCTGCCTGGAAGCCACATTTGGCAAGGTTGGATGTCTGCTAAACTGAAGATGAAACTTCTTTTCTTATATTCTTAAAGGATGTCCACTAGCCCTCTGTTATAACCTTTTAGTGAACAATGCACCAGAGAGTTTATTGTATGGACCATTAATATATTTATATGAAGTTATCATATCCCGTGCAAATGTGGCACTCCTGCACTGAAGAACGAAGGAGGCAGACTGGCAGTGGGGGATTTTTTTTTTCCTTAACTGGTGCAAGATGCGCGTGTGTGACCACGAATGTGCACGCGCAACCAAGGGAAGTGTGAGCGCCGCCCACATGACTCCAATATACACAGTATCTTGAAGTTGCTTCAACTAAGCTTTTGCTTCTTTAAGGGGAACTGTGGTCCAAAAATGACTTTAGGTAAATTGATAGGAATTGCTCTCCTGAGAATTTTTGCAATTTATTTCATTGTTTATTTTGCATAGTTTTGAAGATATTTACATTTTTGTGTGTGATATGGCAGCAGCATCACCAGGTCCCCTGCACTTCCTGCTTCCTGCTCTGAAACCATGACAGTCAATCTGCCCTGTGTCTCCTCCTCCCCTTTGCAGCCCCCCTGGTCCCTCCCACTCATGGACCCCTTGGTCCCTCCAGTTGCAGGCCCCCTTGCTCCCCTCTTACAGCCCCATCTGGCCCCTCCCACCCGTGGGTGCCACTCCCCCGCCCACTCACAGGTGCATAAGCCCCACCCACCCATAGGTGCTTATGCCCCACCCACTCACGGGGGGCATAAGCCCCGCCCACTCTCACGGGTGCCGTGGGCCACTCAGACCCTCCCCTTCAGAAAACTCTGTGGAACAGCCTTTTCAGGCAGAGTGAGAACTCTGCCTGAAAAGGTTGTTTTCACATAGGCTGTAGATTTCCTTACCTAGTCTGTCAGGGCTTCACACAGCAGAGAGGAGGAGGGACTTCCTGTCTCCCTCACACACTGAGGGAGTCTGAGGCTGTGCTCGCCGGTGGCACTGTGCAGGAGCAGCCTTAGGATTATCACATGTCAGCCTCCCACCCATTAATTTTCTGGTCAATCATTTCTTTATATCTTGGGCTGTGGAGCACAAAGTGAGGTTGTTGATGGCTTGTTTTAAAGGTAAGAAACTGGCCTTTAATTTAGACTCAACTTGTTTGGAGACCACAGTTCCCCTTTAAGACAGTCAGTAGTCAGGACACACACCCTGCTGCTCAGTATAACGTATGGCTCCTACTCAAGAAAGGATGTCAGTGGAAGTCACTCAGTGGAACCAATTAAAACACTCCCATAGTGCACAGCACTATTCATTCCTTGCTGCCTATTGGTTCTCTGAGGCTCCCCTCTTGTGTCAACAGGTGATTAACAGTCCAGCAGCAGCATCAAATTATTGCTAATTGACTGTCTGAGGAACTGTTTAATTACCTATGTGATAGAAAGTTCAAAATTAAAAAATTTTGGCCATGCTTATCGACAAAACCACACCCACTAACAAAGCCACACGCACTCCAGAAATAATCAAGGGCAGCATCTAAAATTTGGGTCAGGTAGCAAAAACCCTAGAAGTGCCCTCGATTAGCCCCCTGATCCCTAATCCCTTTATCTATGTCAGTGTAGTCCAACGTACCCTACCCCATAAGTAGTTTAAAATCTCCTCTAACCCTCTAGCCATCTTCTCCCCCAAAACCCACTGCATCATTATCTTTGAGGTGCAGTCCATCTCTACTAGCTGACCGAAAAGTCATCCCAGTTCTCTAAAAACCCAAACCCCTTCTCCCGATGTATTATGAATGGGCATTTCAGGCCGACAACTTAGAGATGGCCGAGCTATATAAAGTTTGGTCCATCTTTGAACTTTAGAACTTCAGAGAAAGTTCGAAAGTTCGAATTCGGACCCATTCAAGTCTATGGGGAGTGACAGTTCAAAAAGTCCGAGTGATTTACAGCTAAACTAACAGTGGTAACTTACTGTAAATGGCTGTGGCACCTGGAAAATGGTCTGGGGAGCATGTCACTGTCACCAAAACGTGTTAAAACACTTCCTGATGTCAGATGGGCAGTTGTCGGGTTTTGCGCAAGCTACATTCAGCGATACATTCGAGGATTATCAAATGAATGATGATCTTTTCTGTTAGCAAACAGTCCTTCCTAGGCTTAGCGAATGGTACATTCGAGGGTTGGATAGTGTATTGGTTAAAGGCACCTTCTTTAAACATGGGAGACCAGAGTTCGAATCCTGGCTAGGGGTAGCTATACAAATGTTTATATTATTATAATACCCTAGTAATATAATAACCATATAATAACCTAGTAATATAATAACCATATAATATAATAACCATATGATAACCTAGTAATATAATAACCATATAATACCCTATATTATAACCATATAATAACCTAGTAATATAATAACCATATAATACCCTAGTAATATAATAACAATATAATATAATAACCATATGATAACCTAGTAATATAACAATGATATAATGTAGTGGCTGGATTGTGAACTGGTTAAAGGAACTACCTTTGACATGGGAGACCAGGGTTTGAATCCTGGCTAGGGGCAGTTATACAAATGTTCAGATTTTTATAATACCCCAGTAATATAATATTATATGGTTATTATATTACTAGGTTATCATATGGTTATTATATTACTAGGTTACTATATAACTGGTTATTGACTTATTACTGTACAGCGCTGCTTCCCCAAGTGGCACTTTATAAATAAACTATACATACATACATACATACTATACACTAAAAATTATAATAACCCAAACATTTGTATAGCTGCCCCTAGCCAGGATTCAAACCCTGGTTTCCCATGTCAAAGGCAGTGCCTTTAACCAGTACACTATCCAGTACATTTCCAGGTATAGCTGCCCCTAGCCAGGATTCGAACCCTGGTCTCCCATGTCAAAGGCAGTGCCTTTAACCAGTACACTATCCAGTACATTCGCTAATTATCGAATTTACGATTGAAAGTCCGGAAACATCAAAAGTCCGAGAAATCCGGGTCCGGGATAGTTTAAGAAGTCCGAGTCCGTTCAAACTCATAAAGTTCGACTCGAACTCGGGCTAGAGTTTGAGTTCTAGTCCATCCCTACAACAAATGTTTAGTGTATGTATGTATGTATGTATGTATGTATGTATAGATTATTTATAAAGAGCCACTTGGGGACGCAGAGCTGTACAACAATAAAGTCAATAACATCATACAAAGGGGATAAATACAAAGATAGTTCAGTACAAAAATATTTAAATTATATAAATAGAATTGCTAGAGCTTTGCCACAAGAGGAAAGGAGGTCCCTGCCCCGTAGAGCTTACAATCTAGTGCTTGGTCTGCTAAAATGGCCATTCAGTCGGGCCTCGTTAATGATCATCAACAAAACTATTGTTTATTGCCTGTGTGCACGTGATCGTGTGTCATGCCTCGTTTGTACAATCAAAAGTGTGTACAGGCCTTAAATCTAGGATGTTGCAGGTACTAAAAAAAATCTTAATTGTTTCTCTTTGTTTTCAGTTACTGCTATCAATGTAATAGATCTTCTTGGAATGGATCATCTTGGTGTAGAGTCAGGACTACGGTTTGGACGTTCTAACTATAGTTTCAGTATTTTGGAGGAGGAGCCTGAAGGATCTAAGGTTGGGGTAGTGGAGGCTCTCAATAGAAATGCAGGCTCATCAGTGACATATACACTGAAGACATACACTGATGTGTTTTCTATCACAGACAATGGACATATTATTACCCGGGTTACCTTAGACCGAGAGGAGCAGGATTCTTATTATATAGTTGTCCAGGCCACTGACATTCAAGATCTCAAACAAACTGCAGCAACTGTGGTATGAATGTTTTCACCTGAACTTTGTGATTTTGCCTTAACTTCTTAACTTTTGTCTTATTATTGTGTGGTTTATACTTGTTAATGTGTTAATGTGTTAATGTTGTCTTACTACAGTTCGCAGGTAATACACAATAAATACATTTCTGAATTTTGTCTTTTTTTCAAACATGGTACATTTGATTAACAATAACATTAAGATGTTTCAGCCTTTGGTAGTTAAAGACTTCTTGAGTTTAGCTGAATAGATATTAAGTGCCAGAAAATTGTCTCTTATTTCCTTCAAGTCTTATTGCAAATATTATTATAATATTATAAGTACCATACAATGTTTGGTTTTAAGAGAAAATGTACAGGGTGACAAGTCTAATATTGTAGATATTCAAACGCTCAGGAGTTTAAAAACATCATAGAATGTCAGATTGCTGTGTCATCAATAATAAAGAAATACAGTATCTATAGAAGCCCTTAAAACTCAATTGGCCTGCAGATGGCGCTGTGGTTCTCCCCTCACCTTGTGTAAGGTTCTAAAAAACCAAGCACTGCTGTTGAATGATTTACATTCTTACATCTGCTAATTTTGTCAGAGAAACATTGAAATCCATTAAAACGGGATTTTTTCATCTTTTTATACAGGATTCTTTATTAGTTACTCATCCAAAGGCGTTAAAGGGCGTGCCCACCCCCAAAACAAAACCTTCTTATACTAAAAGTTGATTTTCGGGGTGGACATGCAGGGATGAAGGGAGACACCTCACAATTATTTTTCACAAAGTAGATATTCTTCCAACCAATACCCCCTACACACCCCCCTACGCATTAGTGAACCATCCTAGCTGTAATATTCGCTATGTGAATGTTTCTGGTGATCCCTGTTCATTGCCACAGAAATGTGTTTAGAATCAAGGAAGCAAATTTCAAAATGTAGATGTTAAATAATGTATTAATTCTCATTTCATTAAAGCTTTACGTTTCTCTCTTCCCTGCAGGTTACTGTAACTGTAATAGATATTAATGATAACGTCCCAATTTTTTCTCCATTAATTCGGTTAAATATCACCTGCCCTGAAAACAAGGCGTTTGTACATTTAGGCTCTGTAAGTGCAACTGACAAGGATATAGGGGAAAATGGACGTGTTGAGTACTACTTGGAAGATGATTTTGACAGGACGTTTAGAATTAACTCTTCTACTGGTAATCTGGTGACTATTGCAGCGCTGGATAGAGAAAGAATAGCGCAGTATGACCTCAAAGTAATAGTAAGTATCTAAAATACAGTTTTGTTCATTCCTTGAACATTTGGTCATACAAATAGGGGGAGACGTAATATTTTTTCTTATTGCTAAGTCAGTGTAAGACCCATGATACCCGGTGTACTATCAGGTTAGTGTGGGTTTAACATTGACTTAGCGGTGCTTGCTTTGAATCCACAAATATTCGGGCTTTGTGCAGCGCACCCTAATTTGACTAATGGGCATCCATTTTAATTCCTAAATATTAAAGAATTAGCACTAATGATAAATTTGCATGGCAAAAATGGTAACCGAGGGTTGTATTTATAAACATGCGGTATCACACATTAGCGATACCATGGGTTATCGGTAAGTTATGACGGCGGCCATAAATGTACGCCCGTGATCGTACATTTACGCTGAACGTTCATTAATTTACAAACGTTCAGCCGTAGAATACATTGCAGTAGTAAAGTAACAGAATGGTTTTCTATGGGGATGTACGATCTCGGTAATAGTTACAATGATAGTAAATTAACAGTATCATGCCTTATAAATATGTCCCCAAATGTGGCTCATTTACCAGGAAACTGTGTGCTTGGCAGTATTTCTGGCCTATGCTATTATTTTGCAGCAACCAATCAGATTATAGATTTTTACAGGGTTATTGCAGTTAGGTATCATCAGATTAGTTGATACAAAGGAAAAACACAGGCAAACTTTTGCACCATTTATTGCATCAGCCCCTAGACTGCAGTTAAAAGATGTAAGTAGGAAAAAAATTTTTTTTTCAATTTCCGTCAATTAATTCTTTAATTTACAGGAAGGTGGAAACAAATACTCCTACTTCCTCTTCTTTGGCTGAGGCCACACTACAACGCATCAAGCGCGCACGCTTTCGTGTGCGTTATCGCACGCAATTGCGTGCGCGATTTCTGTGCGTTAGCGTGCGTTGTTTTCGCGTTTGTGGTTTTCGCTATTTATAAAGCGAAAAGGCAAGCGATTGCGTGAAAAAAATGCTTGCCGCAAAACCCGAACAGACGCGCAATCGCATGTGCATCAGAAAATGCAGGATCGCGATTTCCATGTTAGTGGAAATCACGGGGGCAAACGTGAGCGCAAAACGCAAACGTGCGAAAAACGAAATAGTGTGGCCCAGCCTTTACTTTTAAGTCTGAACTTTAGCCAACACAATGGTACCAATATTTCTCGAAGCAGACACTGTTTATATAATTAGATATTTACAATGACATTTTTTTATGTCATGGGGACATTTACCCTGCCCAGCAAAGCTAAAGATTAATAAAACCTACTGCATTTTTATATTAAAGGCAGTATATAGATAGGGTCCTCCTGGACAGTAACTATGGAATGTTGCATTTCCTGATTCCCAAAAAGTCATATTGGCCTATAGAGTTTGTGGAAGTGAATCTTAATCTCAAGAATTAAATGTACCCTGAGCCCTATGATGGTAGCTTTAATCAAATCAAAGGAAAAAGTGTATATAAAAAGAGTGTATTAGATGGAGCTCTGATTCTTGACTTAGTATTTGTAATGCTCTAAATGTCCAGCAGATAGTGTGGAAACATAGACATTTCTCAGAAGTCTTCACTTTATGAAACATTTTGCATATTAGGCGAGGGAGCTAAAGCCAAATGTATCCCTGTCTTATATGACTCTTAAGTGATGTCACTCCAATGACCAATCAGAATACACACTGTAATAGCCTACTATCTACTGATGAGATGCTAGAATGTAATGTAGCGCCAAACAGATACACATGAGCGCTCTAAATTACAAAGCAGCAGCCATTAAATCATAGAAATGACATTTGCATTGTGGGATCTGTTTAAAGGGCATGTCCACCCCCAAAACTAAAATTTAACCCCTTACTGGCCACATCAAGTAGTTTAAAACAATCCTTACCTTACATTCCTGCTCAAAATAGTTCCACTGCTGTGCCCCTCCAAAGTCCAGGAAACTGCTGTGTAGGAGCTGTGTGACTCATGCTGTGCCTGAGACTTCCTCAACCTCATCAAGGTTGAGGCATGCTCAGTGCAGCCCTCCCTGCCTCTCAGCCAATCATGGACGCGCTGCCGGTCCCGCCCCCTGCTTTCAATTCCATGCAAGCAGAGGGCCTGAACACTGCAGCGGATGAGAGAGGGCAGGTAAGTAAGAATCGGGGGACTTTCTAACAATTATATTAATGCGGTTGGGGCTGGGGGAGCATGCCCTACCACATATCAAAAGTTAAATTTCGGGGTGGACATGCCCTTTAACATTTTATAGCCACAGTCATTTTGTTCTTCTCAGTTCACATTGCAATATATTATTTTGTATAAAAACCATTCATAGATATTATTTATTCTTACTTCTTAGGCCCAGGATTTGGGAGATCTTCCACTGTCATCCACAATAAATCTGAACATTGAAGTTGAAGATGTCAATGATAATCCGCCTGTGTTTGATAACAACTCCACTCACATCACTGTAAAGGGCAATGAACCTCCCCATGTGGTATTTATCATAACCACTAATATTCCAGTATAATTTAATATAGTGGGTTTACGTAAGTAAGTTCTATCTAATTGTGCTTTGTTTCATTGTATACACATTGGTAGTTTTATTAATGGATAGACACAATACAAGAGTTTTAAAGGGACAGAATATTTCCATCTCTAGGCTAGGGTCACACTGCAGCAAAAAGTGGACAAAATCCAAATATTACCCAGGATCTGAATCTGATCATCAGATTTTAACCACATACATTATATTTATATGGTCTAAATCTAGGTCTGATGTTTGGACAGTCTGAACAGTCAAACTTTTCCATTACTGACTGACAGACATCTATGCATGGCAGATGTAGTAAATGTTTCTCAAAAATGTACAATCACATTCCCACCATTCCTAAGAAAAGCATTATTTAATATTTGTACCACTTTCTACTTATGTCACAGATGTCATGGATGTCTAGTGCAAAACAGTTTAAACCTATACAGGATAAAAAGTCATTTAGAAAAAGCAGCGGAGCACTCCTCTGGAAATTTTAAACATATTTATTACACAAAGTATGTGTTACTAATTTATGTGTGATGACAATCCTGAAAGGACTGAAACGCGTAAATTAGTAACTCGTACTTTGTGTAATAAATATGTTTAAAATTTCCAGAGGAGTGCTCCGCTGCTTATTCTAGATATATATATCCCCTACCATAGATATATATAGAAATATATTTCCCCTTACATAGATATATATAGATATATATTTCCCCTACCATAGATATATATAGATATGTATTTCCCCTACATAGATATATATAGATATATATTCCCCTTACATAGATATATATAGATATATTTCCCCTTACTAGTATATATAAATATATGTTTCCCCTTACATAGATTATATAGTATATATTTCCCCTTATATAGATAATATAGATATATATGATCTATTTCCCTACATAGATATATATGATATATATTTCCCCTACATAGATATATTAGAATATATTCCCTATAGTATTATAATATTATTTCCCTACATAGATATATATAGATATATTTTTCCCCTTACATAGATATATATATATATTTCCCCTTACATAGATATATATAGTATATATTTCCCCTTACATATATATATTAATATATATTTCCCCTACCATAGATATTATAGATAATATATTTCCCCTTACATAGATATAATATAGATTATATTTCCCCTACCATAGATATATATAATATATATTTCCCTTACATAGATATATATATTATATATTTCCCCTACCATAGATATATATAGATATATATTTCCCCTTACATAGATATATATAGATATATATTTCCCCTACCATAGATATATATAGATATATATTTCCCCTTACATAGATATATATATAGATATATATTTCCCCTTACATACATATATATAAATATATGTTTCCCCTTACATAGATATATATAGAATATATTTCCCCCTATCTAGATATATAATGATATAATATTTCCCTTCATAGATATATATATATATATTTCCCCTACATAGATAATATACATATATATTTCCCCTTACATAGATATATATAGATTATATTTCCCTCCCTACATAGATATATATAGATATATATTTCCCCTTACATAGATATATTAGATATATATTTCCCCTTACATAGATATATATGATATATATATTTCCCCTTACATAGATATATATAGATATATATTTCCCCTTACATAGATATATATAGATATATATTTCCCCTACCATAGATATATATAGATATATATTTCCCCTACATAGATATATATAGATATATATTTCCCCTACCATAGATATATATAAATATATATTTCCCCTACATAGATATATAAAGATATATATTTCCCCTTACATAGATATATAATATAATATTTCCCCTTACTAGATATATATAGATATATATTCCCCTACCATAGATATTATAAATTATATTTCCCCTACATAGATATATATAGATATATTTTCCCCTACATAGATATTATAAATATATATTTCGCCTACATAGATATATATAGATATATATTTCCCTTACATAGAATAATATAATATATATTTCCCCTACCATAGATATATAAATGATATTTTCCCCTACATAGATATATATTTCCCCTACATAGATATATATAGATATTATTTTCCCCTTACATAGATATATATAAATATATATTTCCCCTACATAGATATATATAGATATATATTTGCCCCTTACCTAGATATATATAAATATATATTTCCCCTACATAGATATATATAGATATATATTTCCCCTACATAGATATATATAGATATATATTTCACCTTACATAGATATATCTAGATATATATTTCACCTTACATAGATATATCTAGATATATATTTCCCCTTACATAGATATATATGAATATATATTTCCCCTACATAGATATATATAGATATATATTTCCCCTTACATATATATATATATAGATATATATTTCCCCTACATAGATATATATAGATATATATTTCCCTACCATAATATATAAATATATATTTCCCCTACATGATTATATAAGAATATATTTCCCCTTACATAGATATATATAATATTATTCCCCTACATAGATTATATAGATATATATTTCCCCTACATAGATATTATAATATTATTTTCCCCTACATAGAATATATTAGATTATATTTCCCCTTACATAGATATATATAAATATATTTTCGCCTACATAGATATATATAGATATATTTTCCCCTTACATAGATATTATAGATATATTTTCCCCTACATAGATATATTAAATATATTTCCCCTTACATAGATTATATTTCCCCTACTGAATATATAAGATATATATTTCCCCTTACATAGATATATATAGATATATATTTCCCTTCATAGATTATATATAGATATATATTCCCCTTACTAGATATATATAATATATATTTCCCCTACATAGATATATATAGATATATATTTCCCTACATAGATATTATAGATATATATTTCCCTTACATAGATATATAGATATATTTCCCCTTACTAGATATATCTAGATATATTTTTCCCTTACATAGATATATTTAAATATAATTTCCCCTACATAGATATATATAGATATATATTTCCCCTTACATATATATATATATAGATATATATTTCCCCTACTATATTATTTAGATATATTATTTCCCCTTAATAGATATATATAATATATTCCCCTACATAGATATATATAGATATATATTTCACCTTACAAGATATATATAGATATATATTTCCCCTACATAGATATATATAGATATATATTTCCCCTACATAGATATATATAAATATATTTCCCCTTACATAGATAATATAATATATTTCCCCTACATAGATATATATAGTATATTTTACCTTACATAGATATATATAGATATTTTTCCCCTTACATAGATATATATAGATATATATTTCCCCTACATATATATATATAGATATATATTTCCCCTTACATAGATATATATATAAATATATTCCCCACATAGTATATATAGATATATTTTCACCTTACATGATAATATAGATATATATTTCCCCTTACATAGATATATATAGATATATATTTCCCCTACATAGATATATATAGAATATATTTCCCCTTACATTGATAATATAGATATATATTCCCCTACATAGATTAGATATATATATCTTTACCCTTACTAGATATATATAGATATATATTTCCCCTACATAGATATATATAGATATATATTTCCCCTACTATATTATATAGATATATATTCCCCTTACATAATATATTACATATATTTCCCCTAATAATATATATAGATATATATTTCCCTTACATAGATATATATAGATATATATTTCCCCTACATAGATATATATAGATATATATTTACCCTTACATAGATATATATAGATATATATTTCCCCTACATAGATATACATAGATATATATTTACCCTTACATAGATATATATAGATATATATTTCCCCTTACATAGATATATATAGATATATATTTCCCCTACATAGATATATATAGATATATATTTCCCCTTACATAGATATATATATAAATATATTTCCCCTACATAGATATATATAGATATATATTTCCCCTACATAGATATATATAGATATATATTTCCCCTACATAGATATATATAGATACATATTTCCCCTTACATAGATATATAGTTACATATTTCCCCTTACATAGATATATATACTGTATAAATATATACGGTATTTCCAGGGCCGGATTTCCCAGTAGGCCACCAGGGCGGTAAAATAAAAAAGGTTTAAGTTAGGCAGCATTGCACCCCCATATTAAATTTACACAAGGTACACCAGTTGGCACACAACAGAACCTTACCGATTTCTGTGAAAACGGGCTGAAATCTCTGATTTGCTAGGGGCGGCAAGTCCCTCTCCCAATAACAGAGCTCCACTTCAGCCAATGAATGACCGTGTACATATGAGGTGATGTCATCACACACGTGACACCTTCTCTGCATGCGAGTCTTCTTGGAGAAAGAAACACACCCATGCCCATACAGTTTTAAAAAGCAAGATTAAGCAAGCTGCAAGCAAGGAAGTCTGCAAGTGGTGTCTGTGTTGGTCCTCTGTGCCAGCCTCTGCTCTGTTTGACCTCTCAAGTAGTTAGAGGAAAAGATACACATTCTAGGTTGGCTTAATATTTGCTATATTAGCTTGCTAGTGCAGTTAATTTTAATGTGCTCCCTTCCTCAAAATACATACATCATGTATTAACTGAACAAGAGGTTTAAAGGGCAACTATACAAAATATTTTACTTTTTCTAATTTAAATCAATGTTTCAGTTGAGCGGCATATTCTTCTTATCTCTATAATAATTATTATATATTTATTTTTCCTTATTTAAGTAAATGTGTTTTTTAATTTACTTAAGCCTTTGTTTTGTGATTATTTTCTTGATGATACGAGGGGTGGGGCGCAACACAGGCAGTACAAGTTAGCTGGCCTAGGGGGAAAAAAAGTATAAATCCAGCCCTGTATATTTCTCCTTACATAGATATATATATAGATGCCCTGTTAAAGGGCCAGTGGTTTGCCACAAAAGTTTGGTACGAAATATAACTTCCCCTGCTTAATTTTATTCATGTCTTTTAGGGCATGTTCACCCCATTATTTATAACCATGAACCCCCAAAACCTCAACTTTGTGATACTGACTGTCCTTCAGGACGTCGCAGAAGAAAGATCTTATTCTTGATCTTTGCCACTCCAGTCTTAAAGGTGCATGCCTCTTCTGCATGCTTTACAAGCTTGCGCAACTACAGAGGAGGCAATTTGGAAAGCAGCCATAAGTCATTGGACGCAAGGAAGAGGACTTTTTCCAGTCATAATCAAGAAGAAGATCGCCCTTCTGCAACATTCTGGAGACCACTAAGTATTGTGAAGAGGTCCTGGTGTTAGGAGGGTGACCATGCCTTTTTAGAAAATCATACACATGCCTTTACCGTCATCCAATACTCAGTTTTGGACAAATCTTTTTATTTTTTTAACATCTGTATGTGTATTTTCATTCAACAGACAATTCTTGCACAAGGTTTTGTAGAAATGTCATAAAAGCTTTACTACAGGTATCTGACAATTAATTCTATCAAACTCTCTAACTGATCTCACTGGCAGCAAACAATAATATCTTACAGCATGTATACGTGTATGATCTATAGGAAAACATTCATCAAAATGTTAAATTGGACAATGACATTGGTGTATGTGTGACATCCCTGAACCATAAAGTGTATACGTTGTTCCTTTTCTCTTTTTTTAGATATTAAATGTTTTTGCAGACGATCAGGACATTGGAGATAATGCCTTGGTTCTCTATACTTTTGCAAATCCGTCTCCTTTTTTCTACATTGGGAACATTTCTGGAAATATATTGATTCTCCAGCCTTTAGACACAGTAGCAGAGAGAAGTCACATGCTGGAAGTGATTGCATATAACCCTAGTAATCCACCACTCTCTAGCACTGCAACAGTTACTGGTAATTATATATATATATATAAAAGGAATATTTTGACTAGTTTGCTTTTACAGGGCTGCAAGCACTCCACTTGCTAGGATTTGCATCTAGGGGTAAATTATTACTGTAATATAACCTACCCCTGTAGTGGATTTCTTTAGGAGGAACTGTAAGATTATAGCCTTATAATCTTACAGTTTCAGAAGGAGAAGGGAACCAGGAGCCACAAAGGGATAGGTTATAATAAATAATGCCCCCCGAACTGTAAATTAAAGGGATATTAGAAGTCACCTTGGAGATCCGCACCCTGTATAAAAGTAACTCGGCCTGCGGCCTCGTGCTTTTATATGCTCACACAACTCCTCGGTGACCGTTTCTTATTGGATGGGTGAACAGCCACACCTTTATTGACAAATTTACATATGCATGAATATTAATGTATGCCTTGCTTTTTTAATTACCATCCCTAGATTATTACTAACCAACGGTAACTCAAACTTGAATGCCAACTTATGGTTTATCAGAGGGCATGTGACAGCTCTGAAATGTTTTACCCTTGCATACCCGCCATGCTGGGAAAAATTAGCCAACATAACCTACCTCCAGGAAGGGAGAAGGAAAACTGTGCTTCTTTGCTGCAATAAACAAATGGCAACTGGCCTTTTAAAGGATCTTTTCCTCTTTACTGGCGCAATGATGTCACATGCCAATATGTCATACCACCCTGCTGCAATACCATGTCTGATCATGGCACAAACCTAATGGGCCCAGAACTTCTCCTATTCCTGGAAATAGAATTTTCTTAGAGACAAACTACATCTCCCACCCCAGTCTCTCCCTATACAGGACGAGGCTTCACAGTAATCCAGCCAGGCAGGAACAGTGTCTCCCTTGTTCCTACAAATGTAGATAGTCGCAGACAAGCTCTCAGGCCTGCGTATACATTCAGCAGCGCAGCTCTTCCACCTTGTTGCTGGAAAGCCCCATGGGACAGAGACTCCCCTTTTCTTTAGGGAAAGAACCTTAGAAATAATCACATCATTCCATCCAAGGTCTCATCTCGATGAGCTGGACACAGTGAAGCCCCAGCCACATTCTGGTGCACTGATACACTGACAGACTTATTGCCAATAGTCCAAGCAGCAGGTATATTACAGGCTGAGTTGCCAGATTCTGGCTACTGTAACTCAGGAGGCAGAGCAAGGGATGGGGCGGAGCAGGGGGGGGCAGGTTGTGAGCTGGGAGTGGGAGCGTCACAGACGGTTGGGGACGGGTGGTGGCAAAATTTGGGCATGGGCCCCCCAACACCGCCACAAACACAAATTGGCACCACAAACCAAATAATAATTTCCATAAAAAACATCCAAATTCATTATTAACATTTTTTTACAGGAACTCATTTTAAAACAGACAAACATACTTTACCCATAGAACTAGCAAAACTATTCAATCAGTATTTCTAAACTTAGATCCTCAAACCTTCTAAAATAACTAACCAACTGATGCTAGTAAAATGCTTGGCACACAGAAAGTGGTAAAATGCTTTGTATATAACTACTGGTAAAATAGTTGGCACAAAGACGGGTTAAATGCTTGACATGCTGACAATGATAACTGGTGGGAAGTTAGCACTGGGTTAAATGCTTGGCACACAGACAATGGTAAAAATGCTTTGTACACAGACCACTGGTAAAAACAGTTAGTACACTGACTGGTAGTTTTGGAACCTTAGCACAAAATGGGGCCCCTTCTTGGCCAAGGGCTCTGGTACGGTGGCATCCCCTGCACCCCTGGTAGCTATGCCCCAGGAGGGAACTAACCATGCTTTACAGAGACAGAGATTTCAGGATTTTTTCCCTGCTGTCAGAGCAATCCCGTCCAAATTGAGATGTCTGGCAACCCTGATTACAGGTCAATCCCAACACTAAATAAGCATTAGTATTTTTACACAAATTTGTTAATTTTGTTTTGTTTTTCCCCCAGTGGATGTAGAACAGGTGAATGAGAAACGACCGATTTTTCAACATCAAACTTACAACCAAGTGATGCTGGACAGCAATTCATACCCAGGCATGACCATTTTTGATGTTAATACAACAAGGGGAGGCAGAGCTACAGATGAAGGAATTCATTATTCTCTTACAGGTATTATCTATCAGAGCCCAGAGAATAAATTGCTTTCCCTTTAGTGGAAGATAGATATGGAATGAATGGAATTCCTTATTGCAGCACTTTAATCTGTTCAAGGACTGATGCCACCAAAAAGTAATGTTCATGGACACCCAATGAACTGTATAGGAATCCTCAAAGGGCTGGTACACGTGGGTTGATATTTTGCCTGGGTGATTGGATTGGTTGTGTGGTTGATATCGATATACCACATGACCCAATTATGTGTTGGCAAATCAATTAAACAGTCAGACTAATATGTTAATGAGTAAACCTGTTATTGCAAATTATTAGGCAAACTGGACCCCTGTGTAATGGAAATGCTTATTAAATATGACAGTAATGTTGAACCTTGGCACGCCAAATGTTTGGAAGCTTCCCCTCCCAGCATGCCTTGGTTGCAGAATATTAAACATCTGGAATGCCAAGTTCCGACATCACTGTTATATGATTTAAGGCGGTAGAAGAAGTTTTATATGAATTATATAATTATAAACATAATCCATCCTAGCAACTGAAATGAATCATAAAAGGCGTAGAAAGGGGCAACTTTATCCACTTTTAAGCTTTGAAATCTATATTTTAGGGGGAAGCAGGAGGCACATTCCTTCCTTTATTTCTTATACAGGGGGGGAGCAAGAGGTGATTCTGACTGTGGCTCTTGTTTCTATCCACGGTGCTGAGTTGGAAGAAAGTAAGAATGTGCGTCTGTCTAAAAACTAGATTTCAAGCACATACAGCTAAAAAATGGGTCCAGTTAGAGAAGGTCCCACTATGTGCGTTGTGCTGTCCGTTTGAGTGTGTGTTAGGACAATGCATTTTGTCTGCGTTCCAGTCTGTTTGCAGGTTAACAGACATGCGGTTTTCTATGCATTTGTCCGCGTGTGTCCACGTTTTTTTGCGTTCCCATAGACTATTATTAAAGTGCAATTCTGACACACAAGGACCAAGAACTAAAATTCGTGCACCCATGCAGATAAAAAAGGGGCCGCTTAGATTCGGAATGCAAATCTCCATTCTCGCAATTTCCATTATATTTTAAATTACATTGCGATTGCAAAACTCACGCAAAATGAAAAAGGGAATGCAACGCGCATAGTGGGACCTAGCGAAATCGATTGATGTTACCCTATTGCTGCGATAATGGTGATTCATGGGCCGGGAAAAGGGTCAGCAGGGCAGCAGAGATAGTGGGGCCATCCCCGATCTCTTCTATTGGTGTGCGCTGAGCACTGTGCTAACATAGCACAAACCAAAATAGTCTAGTGGGGCCTAGCCCTTACCCGTTACATTCCAAATCCCTGCTTCAGAATGAGACTGGTAATGTGCCTCTCAATGGTTCATTGAAACGACACCAGATGGATTGTAAACTAATGTTTCTTTCTATAGGTGGGAACAGTGAGGGGATGTTTGCTATATCAAATTCATCCGGACATCTGTTTTTAATAAAAGATCTCCCAGTACAGAATGAGCCAAAGTACTATGTTCTGCAAGTCACAGCCACTGATAGAGCGATTCCACCTCTTTCTACACCTATTCAGGTAACAGGTTTACTGTTTCATAAGATCACCTACTGTTTCATACCCTCAATGATGGGTACACTAACCAGATTTTTCAGGCTGCCCAAACTTCCGTAACAGAACCGGAAGTTCGTGTCCGGTATTTTAAACAGCTGATCGCGCGTATGTTTCCTTTTAAACAGCTGATTGGAAGGTAATAGTATTGATTAGTATTGATTTTAGGTCTTTTTGCTGATAAATCCCCAACCTGCTCTTCTCACGCTGTCTGAAAATCAAGAACGTGTCAATGTCAGATTTCCACTGATGTTTATAGCAATCATTTATCAATTGCTCAATTCTGAGCGATAGTTTGTAAGGGGAAATGTTACTATGAGTCCACAAAAAGCTAAAAATATTAACCAGTTGGGTAATTCATTATGCAGCAAGCCTCTGAATGGAGAAATGAATTGCAAAATGTGTTAATTACTTATCTGCTTCCATTGCCATCCAATTAAATAAATATGAATATTGAACACAATTTTATGTTTTCCATAAAATTGTAGAAAGTATGGACACAGGGTTCTACAGCAGAAACCCAGCAGCCCGTTAAGTGGCGACAAAGATTGAATTTATGTTTTATATGTTAAGATGTAACAAACGTTAAATAGTGGCTGCACATGCCTGTTGTGTTGTTAGTATAAAGGGGATTTGTTCCAGAAATAAATCTTTAACAGTGGCGTTTATGGATCCTGCACATTTCATATTTAGGAATGGTACGTGAAGCACCCCTTTAATTTCAAACTACATGTTTAAAAAAAAAAACAGTTAATATATTGTCTTTATTCTGTCATCTTCAGGTATTTCTGTCAATAGCTCCAAGCAACCTTACATCTCCAGTTTTCTCAGCAGTAGTCTATAACCCCAACCCTCTGAGTGACCAGGCTGGATTATCTACCGTCCTGACACAAGTCTACGCTTTCTATACTGCTCCAATTAAATACAGTATATCAGCAGGAATGATGAAGGTACCGAATTCTAACTCATTATTTCATGTTTTTAATGAAAGAAAGAAAAACACTTCTCCGTATGATAGGATTATATATGTGTGATATATTACTATTTAAACATAGGGGCATATTTATAAAGGTTTGTTAACTTTTCGGCCGTTTTTCCCGCCATTTTCGTAAAAAAATCACATTTTCCGCGATTCATAAATGGGCGGAAGCTAACGATTCGGCTATATGAACAGTTACCGCCGCTTCTATTTATAAGGCGGCGGTAACTGTTATGCATCGCTAATCTTGGCCGTAATACTTCGCCACCTTGAAATGGCCGAGATTCCCCCCTGGATCGTGGCGGGTGGTCGCACCCGCTCCGGGAGGCACACCCACCCCGCCCTCGCCCTCCTTGGCGGCGTGGCGGGTGGCTGCTTCTTTCTTCAGCCATCTACTGCAATGGCATCTGAGGTCCGTACGGAGTGCATCTCTTTATATAGGTTTGCAGAAAACCCTAATCCGTTTCTGATTGGTCAATTTTTTAATGCTTGGTTTACATGCTTTACACTAACCAATCAGATCTGATTGGTTAATGTAAAGCATGTAAACCAAACATTAAAAAATTGACCAATCAGAAACGGATTAGGGATTTCTGCAAACCTATATAAAGAGGTGCACTCCGCCGCTGTAAAAACAACAAAAGGGGGTGCGTGGTGGGTGGTCGCGACCATCTGCTGCGGGCCCTTCCCAGGGGCTGCTGGGAAGTGGCGGGTGGTCACCGCCACCGCGGGGGTTGAGGGCGGGGTGGGCTTATGGCCCGCCCCTGAAGTGGAGGCGCCGGGAAGTGATTTTAAGTCCCTTCGCGGGAATATTGTACTTAGCGCATTGCGCTAAGTGCAGTATCGGCGGGAAGGGACTCAAAATTACCGCCAGACATCGCGGCTGCGATACATATTGCGGCGAAGGTGCTCGCCATTATAAATACAGCGAGAGAGCTATTTTTGCAGCAGTAATTTTTGGGTGCTATTTTCGGCCCTTTATAAATATGCCCCATAGACTGCATAATTATTTAGGTTTACATGAAATTTATAAAAGCAAAATGTTTTTCTCAGATTTTGACCACATACTGTAAGTGCTGCATCAAGGAAAAAAACAACTCACTAGTATTTATTAGAATTAAACCAGGCTGTGCAATTAACTTTGGGTCACACCCCTGGGGGCTTGAACATTGGAGGAACTGTAATAAAGAATGGCACACCCAGATGATAAGGATTGCTGTTTGATTTATTTATTTTTACAATAGTTAAATTCTGCAAAACATTTTGTTTCCCACTAGGCTACTTTACAATTGATCCCATAGAAGGTGTAATAAAAACCGATAAACTGTTGAACAGACAAGATTTTCCAAGCAATCTAACAGTCCGTGCAGAAGATGCCCTAAGGCCCAACATTTTTGCTACAGCTAAAGTTCAAGTCACAGTGGAAGAAAGAAATAATTTTGCTCCAGTTTTTCAAAACAATCTTGTTGAGATGGCAGTGAATGAAGTAAGAAGGCAGTACCCTATCTACATGAATTGCTTGCTGCAAACCAATTATTCAGCTACCTGTTCCAGCTATTCATATGATAATCAGTAGCTTCTATATTATAGGAGAACTCTCTTGACAGACAGGTCAACCCTTTAGGCAGCAAAACTCTAAAAGATGTACAGTATGACCTTCCATATGCCATGCATCCCCTGCATAGAATATAGGAGGTGGTAGGTCCAGAGCAGCTCTTACTGGGTACAATTTATACCTATCATAGTAACATAGTAATTGAGGTTGAATAAAGCCAAATGTCCATCAAGTTCAACTTTCAAGCCTCCTTTTTAACAGTTGATCCAGAGGTTAAAAAAAAAACACTAAAAAGAGGGGGGGGGGGGAATTCCTTCCTGACTCCAAATGGCATTGGAAGTATCCCTGTACCAACCAGAACTGCCGTATATGTATTAATACAAGTAATTCTCAATATTATATAGTATCCCTGTACCAACCAGAACTGCCATATATGTATTAATACCAGTAATTCTCAATATTATATAGTATCCCTTAGACCACCAAAACTGCCATATATGTATTAATACCAGTAATTTCTCAAATTTATATAGTATCCCCGTACAAACCAGAACTACAGTATATGTATTAATACCAGTAATTCTCAATATTATATAGTATCCCCATACCAACCAGAACTCAGTATATGTATTAATACCAGTAATTCTCAATATATATAGTATCCCTGTACCAACAAGACTACAGTATATGATTAAAGGGTATCTCCACTCGCATTTTCAAGATTGGGAATCCAGTTCTATTGAAGAACGGGAGGTAAGGAGCTGTGCCTTACCTTCCGTTCTTCAATAGAACAAACAGGAGCCAGGAGAGAAGGTAAGGAACTTACCCGCTCGCTCGCTCCCCCGCACTTAGTCTGACGGTCCCGACGGACCTTGTCTTCTATGCGCATAGATCGCGCATGCGCATAGAAGACAGGTCCGTCGGGACCCTGTCAGACTACACGTCCCACCTCCCTAATGAGGCAAAGTGAAGCACATTACAGAGCAGCACCCTGTTGGGAGGCAGCAGGTTTTTATTTTCCTGGAATCATGTGCCTAGGGCACATGATTTTTCCATGTGCCTTGGAGCCCAAATGTCAGTCCCCCCCTCCCCCCTCCTAAATTGCTGTTTGTGAAAACCACATATTTTCAGGGGGTACTGTCACTAAATAGAAGGGGAAGCAATTCATTTGATCAAAACCAATATTTGTTAGCCCTGCAGATCAAAAATTAATGTTTGGCATCATTTGATAGTCACTGTGGGCATCATTTACTAGTCATTGTGGGCATTATTTACCAGTATATGTGTATAAAGCCTCTCCCACTTCTTGACAAGCCACACTCCACCTGGACAATGCATCACCCACTTTCAATTATAAAAACCACACCCCTTCCAGCAATGCGGCGAGGGGGGAAGCATTTGAATTTTATTTTCAGGTGCCACAAAGTCTAGAGACGGTCCTGCACAATGAGGGTTACATGGCTCTGACTATTGATTAGCCATGATGCAAAAACTGATCTAATATAAGTACACTGGAAAATGACCTACAACAACACATTCTTCTTAGATACAGCAACAAGTTTTTCAGATAAACTGATTAAGATCACAAGATGGAGGTTTATGATTGGTCGATGACTAGTCCATATAGGATTCAGTGTGTAACCAGTTAGAGACACAATATATTTTAAAAGATTAGTGAACAACTTATATAGAATGTATTTAATAATATACTCCCTTTTTCTAACTAGGAGCAACAATTTCCAACATATGTAACCCAGTTACAGGCCTTTGATAATGATACTGGTAGGAATGGAGACATCACTTACAGAATTCTCAGTGGAAGTACAGAATTATTTAGAATTAATGCCCAAACTGGGAAACTTTATGCTGAAACTACTTTTGATTTTGAAGAAGGTCCAAATGAATATCAGGTAAAAAGGCCTACTGCCTTATTTTGTAATACTAATTAAAGGGGGGGAAAGTCATCAGGCAGCATTGTTCCATTAGATGGAGCAAATTCACAAAAATGCAACAAGCTGTGATTGTCTCAGCCAATCACAAACACAGCTGCTGGTCCGGCCCCTATTGCTACTCCAATCCCGGAAGTAGAAATAGAATCAGAGGCAGAGGGAACGAAGGTGGGTAAGTCTGTTCCTGTGCACTTTTTAAGGTGTTTAGGGTTGGGGGTCCCCTACACTAGAGAAAAAAATAGATTTTGGGGTGAAGATACCCTTTTAGTTGTTGGAACTTGGTTACTGGCTTTATGCTGGTCCTAAACATTTATCTATCTATGATCTAAATGGGGGATTATTTTACTTTGTATTACCATGGATTTCTCCTATAATTTTAGATTGTATTTGACAGTTTGTGAAGTCTGTCTTTATGGAATGGATTTGTTATGTTCATTCACTTCATGGGTTTCCTAACTGAACTGATATAAACTGTTACACACTGTTATAACAATATAACAATAACTAAAATGTATTAAATTCTATTACGCGGCAGATTTTTATTGTTGCTGAGGATGATGGGACACCAGTCAGAAAACATGGCTACTGTACAGTTGTTGTTTACATTGTTGATATCAATGACTGTAAACCAGTATTCAAGGCTATAGAAAACATGCTGGTTAAAGAGAATGCGCCAATTGGAACCATGGTTGGCAAGGTGGAAGCAACTGATGAGGACAGTGGAGATAATGCGTTTATACTGTATAGTCTGTACGGTAATATCATTTTTTACCATTATAATTTATAGTTCTTATGGTGGCCAATCTGGCCAATAAAACTTTGTTCGACTAGTCTTGAGCAATAGACAGGAAAGTCATTGAAATGTTGTAAGGTCACCATATGATTGTTCATAAAAAGTTCTGTCATGTTCTATCATCCGAGATCCAAGTGTGTTCCAGTGTGCGCTCCTCTTTTTTTATTAAAGTCACACTAACCCATTTAGGTTAGCAATTGGGTATAGGGTGTGGGAAGAATTTTAATCATCAGTCGGACTTTAAGGCTGGGTACACACCAGCCAATATTTTCGGCCGCCCGACCGATTCCCAGCACTTTCGGCTGAAAATATTGTCTGGTTTGGGGCGGGCGGCCACGACCGACATCGATCGTTCGTTCGGCCAAATCGTACGTGTCGGTGGCTGGTATCGGTACATTCCGATCGATCGTGCGGTTCCCTATGGGACCGCACGATCGATCGCTCGCATCGATCGCTCGATGGACATTTGTCCTGGCCAAGCGCTCGCTCGTAGCGAGCGCTCAGTTGGGACAAAAAGTCCCACCAATGTGTACCCAGCCTTAAACTTCAGCTTTTACCTGGCATTAAAGGTTATGCAGGATAAGGCCCTGGATTTACCCAGAGCAATAAGTGCGATAATATATTGATAGATCTGTGTGCTTGTGGCTTCTGGTAAATATCAGTGATTGGGAGGAGGAATATTAATTATTAACAGCAGATTATCTGCTCTTAGGCCCACCAGGAACTGGTATTTTATCTAGTTGATGTGTTCCTTTGGAGACATGGGAATGAATTGCAAAGGTTGGGATTGTCCCAACAGACAGTTGGTGTAGTATGCAGTTTACAGATCAACAATTAAATCTAAAAACAAATAAGAATATCTTTCATGGGGGTATAAATGGGCTGTTGTTTAGGTCTTGCAAATGTACATATAAAATGGAGACAGTAAGGGCAAGGCCACACTAGCGCAGTTTATCACACACTAATGTTAGTGCGTGGGAATCCCTGTACTGTGCATATCAATGTGGGTGGTTGCCCTTCGATCTGCTTTCGAAATGCATGCAATCTCCTCATAATGTACTATTGCGCGTTATCACATCGCAAACAGACGGTAACGCGTACTCTCATCCGGCACTGTGCAGCCTCAGCCTGATATACAGTATAGTACTCTGAATGCTCTTGTAATAAATATTATAACACAAACAAATGGCCAGTGTAAGGTAATCTAAATATCTCTCCACCTGTAGATAAAAATGATCATGTTTAAAATTGAGAACTATTGGCCCAAACATTTTAGTGTGAAAAATCCTCTTGACTATGAAACCAGGAAAAGGTCAGTGCTGAGAGTGACTGCAACTAACAACAAGACGGCTCCATTCTTCCAGGTAAGTGGGAAGTGACAGGAAGATACACAGCATTATTAATCATGAGCCCTGGTTTCGAAAAGGAACCTGTTTCGACTCGAACAGACATTATTGAAAATCCCCAGAAAAATATTGTGTTAGAAAATTTCAAAGAACATTGGAAAACTGTGATTGAAAATTCAAAAAATCGAATTCAATAGGGGTTAAATTAGATTTTCGGAACATCAAAAAGGTTGCACAGAACAAAACTCGACATCCATTTCTAGTCATTATTACAAACAGGAAATAGCAATGTTACTTGGTTGCAATAGATTACCTGTGAATAAGATAGAAATCTGTAGCTTCTGTGAAATAAGAAAAAACAAAAATAGTTTTAGCACAAGAATTAAAGGGACACTATACTGAAAAATGACTTTGCCTCATCTTAATCTTTAATTAATAACATGTAAGTATGACTTAATCTGATTTGTGTGTGTTGCTTCATGCCTTCAATCCAGCACACATTTTGTTTAGGAGCAGTATCCCCCCTTCCTCTTATAACCACTCCCACTTCCATCTGACCTGACTTCTGACCTGACTTTCCCTGCAAACCAACTGTCAAGCCTGCTCACAGCATACAGCATTCCAACTGTCCAAACTCCATCACCATTCCAGCTACAGTAAAACTACTTGCAGAAGAATAGTTTTTGAGAGCTGTACTGATGGATTTTATTAAAGTGAAACGGTATATCATTTTTTCCAAACTAAGGCAAGTAATACATTGTTTTAAGATACAGTTTTTGACTGCATCTTACAAAGGAGGCCAATGTCATGTCCATTAGTAATGTTTGGAGTGACTTTCATGCCCTTTTGCCTTTGGGATATTTAGTAATGTTTGGAGTGACTTTCATGCCCTTTTGCCTTTGGGATATCCCATTTGGTGAATCTCCTTCTCTGTAAACGTTGATGTGGCTTTTTAGTCTTATGTAAACAATGTTTTTGTACCATTAGCCTTGGTATTTACAGTTGCATAATTTATCCCAATGGTACAGGAGATAAATACTCCCTGAATCTGCTTGGAAAGTGCATGTTGGGAATTCCTGGAAATGTTCATTTATATTAATTCATAAATTCCCATTTATCCAGCTTCATTTGCTTTTGGTGTGGTTGCCATGGCAATTATGCTTGTGAAGGTTCTCATTCATCCAGGTCATGGTATATCTGTTGTATTCAATTAGATCAACTGGACTTGAAGTTTAGTTCTTGAAGACGTTTCGCTAGTCATCCAACTGGCTTTCTCAATTCAGAATGACTTGTACAAGAATCTGTGGCAATTATGTTCACTGAAAACAAGTGAGTGCTGCAGACTTTCTTTTTTCTTCCTTGCATATGTGTATTTGTCTTTACCAGTAAAAAGTCAGTGTATACTTACATGCAAATATGATATATCATAAACCAATATTGACTCCCGACAATGATGACTAAAAAACTGGTCTCAGACGCACTTAACTGCACTATTGTACAATGGACTGTCTGCACATTTGACAGTCCTAATGGAGTGTCATAAGGGGTCCTTCTAGATGTTTTGGCAGCTGGATACATTTTTAAGTTACACACAGTGACCAGTACATATAAGTTGCCCACTGTGACTGGTATATACAAGTTGCCCACTGTGACTGGTACATATAACTTGCCCGTAGTGACTGGTACATACAAGTTGCGCACAGTGACTGAGACATACAACTTGCCCACAGTGACTGGCACATATACATTGTCCACAGTGGCTGTCACATATAAGTTGCCCACAGTGACTGATACATATAAGTTGCCCACAGTGACTGGTACATATAAGTTGCCCACAGTGGCTGGTTTATATATGTTGCCCACACAGATTAGTACATATAAGTTGCCCACTTTGACGGGTTTATATAAGTTGCCCACACAGACTGGTACATGCAAGTTGCCCACAGTGAATGGTAAATATAAGTTGCCCACAGTGACTGGTACATATAAGTTGCCTACAGTGGCTGGTTTATATATGTTGCCCACACAGATTAGTACATATAATTTGCCCACAGTGACTGGTTTATATAAGTTGCCCACACAGACTGGTACATGCAAGTTGCCCACAGTGAATGGTACATGTAAATTGCCCATCCTGACTGGTAATATATGTTGCCCACAGTTACTGGTAATATAATTTCCATCTTAGTGTGGTGGGGGATATGTGATGGCAGGCAGAGGCAGGAATCGCATCAGATAATAGTTACTGTAGTAGAGCAACAGGGAGTGCGCTCACGCACACAGGGCCACTACGGCCTGAAACAAAAGTATAACTTTGCCTCATCGCATGAAATGACCACTGTATGTACTGTATGTACTCTGTATCTTTGTTGTTAAGAAATGTTACATGTAATTTATATCCATTGATTGTTTCTATTTACCAGAAAACCTTCAGAAATAACAACTATCAGTCCTGCACTGGAGACATCAAGTAAGGAGACTGTAAAGGCAGAAGTTAAACTTGATGTTGAAGTGCCAATTACTACGGACCTCACGTGAGTCCTCGAGTTTTTCTGATTACCACCCCCAAAATCCCTGCAATCCCATTGGGCCTGGTGATATGGAGAGTCCAGAAAGGAGAACAGATGGTCTGTGAATCTGTAGAGCAGTATGAGCTGCAGATAAGTCAGATACATTTAATGGAACTTAACTACAGAGAAGGGTTCACAAGAGAAGGGTTGTTTCTAAAACAAGCGGTTGGCCTAATCAATGAAAAGCAGCTTATATGTGGGAGGGAAACAGGGGGGACTGGTCGAGTAGACTGAGGGGCAAATGCCCCCCGGGCTGGTCTCCGATGAAAAAATGGCTGCCACAGAAGCTATTAGTAAGTTACTTCTTTCCAGACTGTCAGATTAATAGAAGCAGCACAGCAGTGTCTAATGTTTACAGATAACTTACTGACAATCCAAACAGCACATTGAAGGAAACTGAGAGCAGAGCAATATATGGTGGGTCTCAGTTATATAATCACATTTATTATAAGTCAGCCTTCCGGTTAATTAGCCAGTGTTAGTCAGCCCTGCAGATCCTAAGCCAGTGTTGTCATCCCTCCAGATCATTACCCAGTGTTGTAAGCCCTCCAGTTCATTAGCCAGCCCTCCAGTTCATTAGCCAGACCTCCAGTTCATTAGCCAGACCTCCAGTTCATTAGCCAGACCTCCAGTTCATTAGCTACTGTTACATCAGCCTTCCAGATCCTTAGCCAGTGTTGTCAGCCCTCCATATCATTACCCAGTGTTATCAGCTCTTCAGGTCATTAACCAGTGTTAGTCAGACCTCCAGTTTATTAGCCTGTTAATTATCTTAACCACATCATACACTTGAAAATATTGCAGGCAACCATGTAAAATGGGAAAAGTAGTCTTAAAAATGGGCTTAACTTAAACAAAGTGTGTGTGACCATAGCTAAGTGGGCGTGGTCCAACATTTTGCATTCTACATTGAAAGGGCCACTTGGTTGTGTTTGCCCCCCAGGCCAAAAGGTCCACCCCTGGAGGGAAAAAACCAACACTCTACCAGCGTCAAACTAGAGATCCAAGACATTGATCTAAGTGACAGTCTAAACGAAAGCCCACAGATTGTGATGAAGTTGGGGGATGGGTGGGAGAGCAGCCTGGTAGCAAGAAAAGTAAAATAAAGTAAAAGCAACTTACAGATATGGGTGGTGCATTAACTGAAGGCTGGAACTACTAAGCACTAGCTTATCCATTCTTCTGGCTGGTCTTTGACAGGTCTAAAGCCTCGTAAACACGTTGGATAATTATCGTAGGATGCAGCCGGTAAACGTGCAATCGCACGATATTCGTACGAAAATATAACATCAACAATCGTCAAAGACCAACGACCGTCAACTATTGTCCAACGATCAGCCTGACGGATTCGTTCTGCCGATTATCGTATATTTATACATGGTCGGCAGATTATCGTTAACATTCTACGAAAAAAATATATAAAAGGCGCATGCTCTGCTTTCGTAATTGCGCGAAGATACGAACGTTACTTTACGTACGAACGTCTATATCTAACGACTATTGTGGTGGCTATTGTTGCTGTGTGTACAGATGTCGTTTCAATTATGAGGATTAATAATAATGTTGTTAAACGTTCGTCGGCTGCATCGTACGAAAATTATCCAAGGTGTGTACGAGGCTTAAGGATCCTTAAATTTAGTGAAGTCAGAAGATATTGGCCATTTAGAAAATACCAAGCTTTGAGTCCTAGTTTAATGGAAGATTCTTATTGTTCTAGCAAGGTTCCAGCACATGGCCATCATTTTCAGCCAGCAGTTGTACGGTAATTCTCCCATCAGATTAATGGCTTTGCCATGTTTGCCTGATAGACAAAACACAATTATTTAAGGCACAGGATATACAGGTAATTGGTCCCAATAGACCCAGGTGCAGGTACTATAGCTAGTAAATTGTTTAGAAAACAGAAGAGAAAGAAAAGTACCGCACTCAAAAATATATATAAATAAAAACCCTTTATTGGGAGACTTATGAAAGTCAAAAAGAAGGGGTACACAGATAAAGAATAGAAATTAAGGTTAAAACTCTAAAAACAAATCACAAATAGATATTAACCTCTACAATCAGTAGTATGGTCAATACCCAACAGTCATAATACTCCAATACCTACTTAACTGTCAAAGGTGCTGCAAAAATAGCGACACATCATTGGGGGGTCCCAGTAGATAAGCAAAGCCAATGTAGAGGAAACATCAGTGAGCCAGATATTGAGAACGCCGAACGCGTTTCGTCCAAACGGACTTTCTCAACAGCGTGATAGCCTGATAGCACTGCAACCATCCACCGAGTTCAGTAAAACTAAATGTTTTGTTTATTTGTTTACCAGAAAAACTGCAGAAACAATAACTGGTTCTACACCAGGGAAGCCAAGTGAGGAGACTGTAAAAGCAGAAATAAAGCTGGATGTTGAGTCCCCAGACAGTGTGTAAGTCCTAAGGTTACTCATTGGGCCCCTAAAATGTTTAGGATAGAAAATATTTTATATTGGAGCTTTGTAAGGTGCCATGCTGGCTGTGCCTACAATTTATTAAATTCCAAACTGCAATCATGACTGCAATAGCATGTGCCTATTACTTTCCTCCATGGTGCTCAATCCTCTGGACACCTGGCCATATCCCTGTGATCTATAGATGGAAATGAACACAGGGTTATCAGCAGATGATAATGAAAACATTGTTTTTTCACCTTTAATTGTTTAATTAATAGACTTAAGGTTCGTACACACGTGCGATCGCGGGACCCGACCCGCGACACACGATGTGTACGAATGTTCATTTCGGCCAATAATCGGCCCGTGTATGGGCCCTTTATCATCTGAAACAGCCGTTTGGTCGGGGATCGTTGCCCGACTGACCGGGCGGATCTCCGAATGACCGCCCATTTCGGCCGATAAAGGGCCCATACACCAGACGATTATTGGTCGAAATGAACGTTCGTACACATCGTGCATCACGGGTTGGGACCCGCGATCGCACGTGTGTACAAACCTTAAGGGACCCACAGTATCGAAAGTTTGTTCATGGCTCATGGCGTGTGCATCTGGGATTGCTACAAAGGCGTCAGTCTGTGAGATGGTTCTCCCCCCCCCCCCGTTTGTGTTGGCTAAGGGCCAGAGGATGAGGAAGAAGCTGCAGTGGACTCGATTGCATCTCCCCAGCTGATTGGTCCTATTGAGCCTGCACATACCGGTAAGTCTTACTTCACTTACGCAACCAGAGCTCAATGGGACCAATCAGCCTGGAGATGAGTCCACTGCAGCTTTTATCTGTCCGCCAGTCTAAGGTAAAGCACTGCGACCTGTGGGGGGAATCCCTGACTGACTCATGAGAGAGGGAGGGGGTGTGTATGTGTTGCTTTGTGTGTGTGTGTGTGTCTGTCTGTCTTTGCCTGTCTGTCTGAGTGTGCCTGTCTCTGTGCCTGTCTGTCTGTGTTTGTCTGAGTGTGTCTTTGTATCTGTCTGTGTTTGCACTTGCAGGGCCCATCTTTGTGTGCAGGCCCACAGTACAACTTAATGTTGAAAAGAGAAGAAGGCAGCAGATAAGAATGGATTTTAACTTAATATTTTTAACAGTTACATTGAAAAGTTATGTAATACAGTAAGTACTACGGTGTCCATTTTAGGACATCATCAGGTGTCAGGTATCGGGTATCAGGTGTCGGGTATCAGGTGTCAGGTATCGGGTGTCAGGTATCGGGTGTCAGGTATTGAGTATTAAGTGTCAGGTATCGGGTATCAGGTGTCAGGTATTGGGTATCGGGTATCAGGTGTCAGGTATCGGGTATCAGGTGTTAGGTGTCAGGTATCAGATGTCAGGTATCGGGTAACGGGTGTCAGGTATCAGGTTTTGGGTATCGGGTGTCAGGTATCATATTTTGTGTATTAAGCTGGCCATACACTAAGCAAACATTAAATAGGTTAGACATTAGACAGGTTAGCAAAATGACCTAGCTTTTGGGGAATAATATTAAAAGTTTTTTTAATAGAGGTGGACATACCCTTAACAACCAGTAAGTGAAGATAAATGTGTGTAAGAGTATGTACCTGTATCTGTGTGGGGGTTGGAGGTATTAGTGTTTGCATTTACAACCATGAAACTAATTGTTTTGATGACATGACCCTTAGGCTGAGGCCACACTGCAACGCACAGGAATCGCGAGCATTATCGCACGCGATTGTGTGCGCGATTCTTGTACATTTGCATTTGCGTTTTGCGCATGCGTTTTTGCCATTTTGCGTTATGGAAATGCATGCGTTAATGCACCAAAAACGCGAACAGACGCACAATCGCATGTGCATCGGAAATTGCAGGAAATTTTCGCGTTCCCGCGATTTCCATTTCAGTGAAAATCACGGGCGCAATCGCGAGCGCAAAAAGTGTGCGCAAACGTGCGAAAAAAGCGCTAGTGTGGCCTAGCCCTTAAACCTCAAAATATCCATATTAGAAGATTGTACCCTTTGTGGGAAAAAAATATCCTGATATTTGCCGATAATGCAGTAACCCTTCCACCGATTCCTTAGCTAGCTAAAATAGGAAGAACAGTAATTTAGCTTTTCAAGCCAAATTAAAAAAAAAAAAATATATATATATATATATATATCTAACAAACTGTGAAGGCAGCACTCAGGATTCTTGATTCAGTTGCCGTAATTTCATTGTTACACAGTCATCATCGTACAAAGCGACGTTTCGGGAGTAACATTCTCCCTTCTTCAAGCTCCAAAATTGACTGTTACACATTTACAATTTCCCCACCCAAATTTAAATTCAAACCTCTAATTAACTTTCGATTAACCTATTCATTGTTATTTAATTAACAACACACCAATTACAATCACCATATTTTCAAAAACACTCATGTTATTGGATGCATACAATAACTACAATATATAATAATAAGACCTTATACATATGTTCCCATATATCTAAATCTTCAATTAGATTGTAAGCAGTTTTGCCCACAAGGAGAACCAAGGAGGAACTACAGGAACAGATATAAATCATAATCTTTATTTAGCCCCACCGGAGCCAAAGTATTCAGTTTTTTTACCCACTAAACCATTGGTGAATAAATTTCAATGCAGGGGGTACCCAAAACATGTATTAGAAGGAGCTTTACATAAGGTTCAGAATAAAATAAAAACTAGCGGAGTGAAATCCAAGATTGACCGCATTCCATTGATTATGGAATTCAGGATAGGTAGTGAACGGACAGGTCAAATTGTACGTAAGAATTGGTACATCTTGAGTAAAGCATATCCTGGGGTCCAAGAATTTTTGGAACCACTTCTTATTTCTTATAGAAGAGGCAGAACATTGGGAAACAAATTGGTTAGGTCGGTGCTACATTCTGATAGAATACAAAAGGGTACTTTTTTGGGACCCAGGAAACGGTATGTTCCCCTGACTGCACTGCACTCAATGTACGTGTGTACACAGGGGAACACAATTTGATATTCGGGGTTATCACACATGTGACACCAAATTTGCTGTGTATGTGTTGTGGTGCCCCTGTAAATTTTTATATGTTGGGGAAATCACTCAAATGGTTAAATCACGGATATCCCAGCACCGTTCTAGTATTAGATTAAAGGATATTCAATTACCTGTCTCCAAACATTTTGTGGAGACAGGGCACAAGGATAGTGAATTACGATTCATGATACTAGAAATGGTTCCAACTCCATTGAGGGGTGGAGATAGAGAGCTTAAACTTAAACAGCGGGAGGTTTGGTGGGTAAAAAAACGGAATACTTTGGCTCCGGTGGGGCTAAATAAAGATTATGATTTATATCTGTTCCTGTAGTTCCTGTTAATTAAATAACAATAAATGGGTTAATCGAAAGTTAATTAGAGGTTTGAAATATGTCATTTCCTGTTGGGAAATCGAAAGTTAATTAGAGGTTTGAAATATGTCATTTCCTGTTGGGAAATTTAAATTTGGGTGGGGAAATTGTAAATGTGTAACAGTCAATTTTGGAGCTTGAAGAAGGGAGAATGTTACTCCCGAAACGTCGCTTTGTACGATGATGACTGTGTAACAATGAAATTACGGCAACTGAATCAAGAGTCCTGAGTGCTGCCTTCACAGTTTGTTTGTAATATGGGATACAATACAGCCATGTGTCCATAGGCATTGCACCGGACCATGTGAAGTGGTGGAGTGCTGTGATTCATCATGTATCAGAGTCAGGTATCATTCATCATGTATCAGAGTCAGGTATCAGTTATCAGTTATCAGAGTCAGTATCATTCGTCAGGTATCAGTTATCAGAGTCAGTATCATCATCAGTTATCAGAGTCAGGTATCAGTTATCAGAGTCAGGTATCTTTCATCATGTATCAGAGTCGGTATCATTCATCATGTATCAGTCAGGTATCATTTATCGTTCATCAGGTATCAAGTCAGGCATCAGAGTCAGGCATCATTAATCAGATCAGAGTCAGCTATCGGTCATCAGGTTTCAAAGTCAGACTCATTCATCAGTATCATTCATCGTATCATTTATCAGTATCATTCATCGGGTATCATTCATCAGGCATCATTCATCGGGTATCATTCATCAGGTATCAGAGTCATGCATCATTCATCAGGTATCATTCATCAGGCATCATTCATCGGGTATCATTCATCAGGCATCATTCATCGGGTATCATTCATCAGGTATCAGAGTCAGGTATCATTCATCAGGCATCATTCATCGGGTATCAGAGTCAGGTATCATTCATCGGTTATCATTCATCAGTATCAGAGTCAGGTATCATTCATCAGGTGTCAGAATCACTATCATTATCAGTGTCAGAACAGGTATCATTCATCAATGATATCTGATGGCTGATAACTGTTTCCTGACTCTGATACATGATGTATGATACCTGAATTTGATAACTGACTTTGATGTCTGATGATGATACCTGACTCTGATACATGATTATGATACCTGAATTTGATAACTGATTGATGTCTATGAATGATACCTGACTCTGATATCTATGAATGATACCTGACTCTGATACCTGATGAATGATACATGATGAATGATACCCGATAGATATCCTATGAATAATGAATAACACTGATAGCTGACTTTGATACCTGATGAATGATACATGAAACCTGAAACATAGGAATGACACAAAGATGTTTTTTTCTGTACATTTAGACATGTGCTGAACATTACATCCGATAGAGGGTGCTGATTTCTAGCTTTAATTTTAGGGTTTTTTTTAAATTTCACTTGAAAAGCTAAATTACTGTTCTTTCTATTTTTTTTTATCTTTGACTTTATTTAATAATTTTTTTTTTATCATTGATCAAAAAAAATTTTTTCACTATAGTTATCCTTTAAGTATGCTGCCACAGAAATGGAAGGGTCAGTAGGTGTGTGTACCTGGGTAAGATTGGGCGTAAAAAAAAACACTTTTTTAATTATTGATCAAAATTTTTTTTAGACTAAAGTTACCCTTTAAGTATGCTGCCACAAAAATGGAAGGTTATGTCAGTAGGTGTGTGTACCTGGGTAAGATTGGAGGTTAAAAAACACACTTTTTTGATTGATTAAAATTTGTTTTTTGACCATAGTTACCCTTTAAGTATGGCTGCCACAGAAATGGATGGGTAGATCTGTAGGTGTGTGTACCTGTATCAGGTTAAAAAAACAGACCTTTTTTAATGATTAGTCAAAATTTATTTTAGTTACCCTTTAAGTATGGCTTCCATGGGAACGGAAAGGTTTGTGTTTATGACTATGAAACAAACTGTTTTGAAATATCCACATTTGAGGATTGTTACCATTATAGTCTATGGGAAAAAATGTCCCGAAATTTATCAATAACGCTGTCGCGGATTCCTTAGCTAAGGTAATAGCACACTTCTCCTATATGCCCCGCACGTCTGTACCGAATTTCATGTCTCTAGGTTGTGCTTGTGAAGGTTCTCATTCATCCAGGTCATGGTATATCTGTTGTATTCAATTAGATCAACTGGACTTGAAATGTAGTTCTTGAAGACGTTTCGCTAATCATCCGACTGGCTTTCTCAATTCAGAATGACTAGGTTGGCAAGACCAGGTTGTGTGGATGAACAGCGATTGGACACTGCCATAATCACCGGAGATCATGGCTAAATGTCGCAATTGTGGACGTCGGGGGCCGAAATCACAATTGTATCGTGTGTACCCACCCCCCATGATATGAGAAACACAAGATGGGTCTGTGGAGGGGATCATATAACTGAAAAACATTATAGATTTAACCCTTGCCTGTGATTGCTGCATCCTTCCAAATTATTGATATCTACGATTGTGGCCGTATGTTTACTCCCACCATTGTAATCACTTTCATGCGTTAAGGGTGAACATGCCCTTTAGTTCTTCTCTATGCGAATGCGTGACTATTAATGTTATATCTCTTTATTTACAGATATTGTGAGCGACTATAATAATTTGGAAGGACTGCAGAAATCCCAGGCCAAGGTAAATCTATAATGTAGTTCTCAGTATCATGATCCCCTCACAGACCCATCTATGTGTCTTTTCTCATACATGGGGGCTGGGTACACATGATACAATTTTGCATTTCGGCCGACCGTTCACCAATTGCGAAATTAGAGGCAACATCTGAACTTGTGGCATTAAAGGTGATAAAGAAAAGGAATGATAAAGCACGGGAAGCTCAAGCTATGACAGAGAAGAGAATTCTCTCCATCGCATGGGAGTGTCCATTTCTAACCCATGGATTTGCTGCTTTTCAAAATGAGGTAAAATATTAAACAAATCATATCAACCATGTTAAAAAAAGTTCATGTTAAAATGGTCAATACCTTCTCTAAAGCTACCCATAAACGAGAAGATATTTTTCAGATTGGAAGAACAGGTTAAAGTTCCCCACTTTGTGCCGCTGATTTTTTCACTGACTTCCCCTTAAAATCCGTGGAAGATGGGGATTTAAAGATGGGGTCAGCGAAAGATTTGCAACCTTGTCCGATCTTTGTTTCTATGATAAACTGCTCAACATTGACGATAGTTTGAGTGATTCAATAGAATTTGCAGCTTAAGGCAGCATTGCAGTTTACCATATAAACGCCTCTCCCATGATAAGAACAGGCTAATTACATGTAATAAGGTTATATAGCTGCCATCAATCAGACCACATTAAAAGGATTTGGAATGTAACAACATTGTTTAGAATAAAGAAGAAAGAAATGAAAGATTAAGATATTCCTAGTCAAGGGAACCAGTGAAATGTCTGACATCAGTGAGCATCCCCATTAATATTCATAATGTTATTTCAATGAAATGGTAGTCGTAATTTCTATTCAGTTGCTTTTTATATTTACATATCATTTCTTTAATACTAATGCTATAAAGTCAGTACATTGTGAGAAGTAACGTTAAAACAACCTTGGTGCATTACTTATTAATGTTCTTTCTTAGAACCATCTATTTTATGTGATTCTTCTATTCAGATAATGATGATAGCGACAATGATGAAGATGATGATGATGAAGAAAATGACAATAGAGAGAAAAAAATAGATTCCATCTTGTTTGCACCTGTTCTGTTCCCAGAGAGAAAAAAATAGATTCCATCTTGTTTGCACCTGTTCTGTTCCCAAAACACTTTACAGAAGACACAAAAGACATTATTGGCAAGGTAAAATAGAAGTGATGTATCCGTCACACAAGAGACACAATGATATGATGGCCCTCCTATATCTAAAGGTTCTTACACACGCTCAATGTGCATCTGAGCCACGACCCCGACGGCTACACGTGATGAACATCCATTTCGGCCGAGAATCATCCGTGTGTATGTGTTCGGTCAGGGGCGTTTGTTAATATGCTGGGCAGATCAACAAACAACCCCCGACCGGAAGCATACACACTAAACGGCCACTCATCACATGTAGCCATCAGTGTCGGGGGTCTTGGCTCAGGACAGACATTGTGGGTGTGTACGAGCCTTAAGTCCCCATCCCATAAAACCTATTTAAATGGTATTTACATTACTAGTAGAGAACTTATCAGTTTCTGTTTCTATTTCTAGTTCCTTCTCAGGGATTACGCCAGCAGGTTGACAGAAAAAAAGAAAATACGAGGCCATTCATTCTTCAAGTCCATAGATTGGCCAGGAAGGGAGAAGGAAAACTGTGCTTCTTTGCTGCAATAAACAAATGGCAACTGGCCTTTTAAAGGATCTTTTCCTCTTTACTGGCGCAATGATGTCACATGCCAATATGTCATACCACCCTGCTGCAATACCATGTCTGATCATGGCACAAACCTAATGGGCCCAGAACTTCTCCTATTCCTGGAAATAGAATTTTCTTAGAGACAAACTACATCTCCCACCCCAGTCTCTCCCTATACAGGACGAGGCTTCACAGTAATCCAGCCAGGCAGGAACAGTGTCTCCCTTGTTCCTACAAATGTAGACAAGCTCTCAGGCCTGCGTATACATTCAGCAGCGCAGCTCTTCCACCTTGTTGCTGGAAAGCCCCATGGGACAGAGACTCCCCTTTTCTTTAGGGAAAGAACCTTAGAAATAATCACATCATTCCATCCAAGGTCTCATCTCGATGAGCTGGACACAGTGAAGCCCCAGTCACATTCTGGTGCACTGATACACTGACAGACTTATTGCCAATAGTCCAAGCAGCAGGTATATTACAGGCTGAGTTGCCAGATTCTGGCTACTGTAACTCAGGAGGCAGAGCAAGGGATGGGGCGGAGCAGGGGGGGGGCAGGTTGTGAGCTGGGAGTGGGAGCGTCACAGACGGTTGGGGACGGGTGGTGGCAAAATTTGGGCATGGGCCCCCCAACACCGCCACAAACACAAATTGGCACCACAAACCAAATAATAATTTCCATAAAAAACATCCAAATTCATTATTAACATTTTTTTACAGGAACTCATTTTAAAACAGACAAACATACTTTACCCATAGAACTAGCAAAACTATTCAATCAGTATTTCTAAACTTAGATCCTCAAACCTTCTAAAATAACTAACCAACTGATGCTAGTAAAATGCTTGGCACACAGAAAGTGGTAAAATGCTTTGTATATAACTACAAATGCTTGGCACACAGAAAGTGGTAAAATGCTTTGTATATAACTACTGGTAAAATAGTTGGCACAAAGACGGGTTAAATGCTTGACATGCTGACAATGATAAACTGGTTGGGAAGTTAGCACTGCACACAGCCAGACACTGGTTAAATGCTTGGCACACAGAAAGTGGTAAAATGCTTGTATATAACTACTGGTAAAATAGTTGGCACAAGAAGATGGTTAAATGCTTGACATGCTGACAATGATAAAACTGGTTGGGAAGTTTAGCACTGGCACACAGCCAGACACTGGTTAAAATGGTTGGCACACAGAAAGTGGTAAAATGCTTTGTATTAACTAATGGTAAAATAGTTGGCACCAAAGAAGGGTTAAATGCTGACATGCTGACAATGATAAACTGGTTGGGAAGTTAGCACTGCACACAGCCAGACACTGGTTAAATGCTTGGCACACAGAAAGTGGTAAAATGCTTTGTATATAACTACTGGTAAAATAGTTGGCACAAAGACGGGGTTAAATGCTTGACATGCTGACAATGATAAACTGGTTGGGAAGTTAGTCACTGCACACAGCCAGACATGGTTAAAGCTTGGCACACAGAGAAAGTGGTAAAAATGCTTGTAATAACTACTGGTAAAATAGTTGGCACAAAGACGGGTTATTAATGTTGACATGCTGACAATGATAAACTGGTTGGGAAGTTAGCACTGCACACAGCCCGACACTGGTTTAATATTGGCACACAGACAATGGTAAAAATGCTTTGTACAACCAGACCACTGGTAAAAACAGTTAGTACAATGACTGGTAGTTTTGGAACCTTAGCACCAAAATGGGGCCCCTTCTGGCCAAGGGCTCTGGTACGGTGGCATCCCTGCACCCCTGGTAGCTATGCCCCAGGAGGGAACTAACCATGCTTTACAGAGACAGAGATTTCAGGATTTTTTCCCTGCTGTCAGAGCAATCCCGTCCAAATTGAGATGTCTGTGCACCCTGATTACAGTCAATCCCAACACTAAATAAGCATTAGTATTTTTACACAAATTTGTTAATTTTGTTGTTTTTTCCCCCAGTGGATGTGAACAGGTGAATGAGAAACGACCGATTTTTCAACATCAAACTTACAACCAAGTGATGCTGGACAGCAATTCATACCCAGGCATGACCATTTTTGATGTTAATACAACAAGGGGAGGCAGAGCTAAGATGAAGGAATTCATTATTCTCTACAGGTATTATCTATCAGAGCCCAGAGAATAAATTGCTTTCCCTTTAGTGGAAGATAGATATGGAATGAATGGAATTCCTTATTGCAGCACTTTAATCGCTTCAAGGACTGATGCCACCAAAAAGTAATGTTCATGGACACCCAATGAACTGTATAGGAATCCTCAAGGGCTGGTACACGTGGGTTGATATTTTGCCTGGGTGATTGGATTGGTTGTGTGGTTGATATCGATATACCACATGACCCAATTATGTGTTGGCAAATCAATTAAACAGTCAGACTAATATGTAATGAGTAAACCTGTTATTGCAAATATTAGGCAAACTGGACCCCTGTGTATGGAAATGCTTATTAAATATGACAGTAATGTTGAACCTTGGCACGACCAAATGTTTGGAAGCTTCCCCTCCCAGCATGCCTTGGTTGCAGAATATTAAACATCTGGAATGCCAAGTTCCGACATCACACTATTGTATATATTTATTTAAGGGGTAGAAAAAGTTTTATATGAATATTAATTATAAAATAATCCATCCTAGCAACTGAAATGAATCATAAAAGGCGTAGAAAGGGGAATTTATCCACTTTTAAGCTTTGAAATCTATATTTTAGGGGGAAGAGGAGGCACATCCTTCCTTTATTTCTTATACAAGGGGGGGAGCAAGAGGTGATTCTGACTGTGGCTCTTGTTTCTATCCACGGTGCTGATAGTTGGAAGAAAGTAAGAATGTGCGTTCTGTCTAAAAACTAGATTTCAAGCAATACAGCTAAAAAATGGGTCCAGTTAGAGAAGGTCCCACATGTGCGTTGTGCTGTCCGTTTGAGTGTGTGTTAGGACAATGCATTTTGTCTGCGTTCCAGTCTGTTTGCAGGTTAACAGACATGCGGTTTTTCTATGCATTTGTCCGCGTGGTGTCCACGTTTTTTTGCGTTCCATAGACTATTATTAAAGTGCAATTCTGAACACAAGTACCAAGAACTAAATTCGTGCACCCATGCAGATAAAAAAGGGCCGCTTAGATTCGGAATGCAAATCTCCATTCTCGCAATTTCCATTATATTTTAAATTACATTGCGATTGCAAAACTCACGCAAAATGAAAAGGGAATGCAACGCGCATAGTGGGACCTAGCGAATCGATTGATGTTACCCTATTGCTGTGATAATGGTGATTCATGGGCGGGAAAAGGGTCAGCAGGGAGCAGAGATAGTGGGCCATCCCCGATCTCTTCTATTGGTGTTGCGCTGAGCACTGTGCTAACATAGCACAAACCAAAATAGTCTAGTGGGGCCTAGCCCTTACCCTTACATTCCAATCCCTGCTTCAGATGAGACTGGTAATGTGCCTCTCAATGGTTCATGAAACGACACCAGATGGATTGTAAACTATGTTTCTTTCTATAGGTGGGAACAGTGAGGGGATGTTTGCTATATCAATTCATCCGGACATCTGTTTTTTAATAAAAGATCTCCCAGTACAGAATGAGCCAAGTACTATGTTCTGCAAGTCAAAGCCACTGATAGAGCGATTCCACCTCTTTCTACACCTATTCAGGTAACAGGTTTAGTTTCATAAGATCACCTACTGTTTCATACCCTCAATGATGGTACACTAACCCAGATTTTTCAGGCTGCCCAAACTTCCGTAACAGAACGGAAGTTCGTGTCCGGTATTTTAAACAGCTGATCGCGCGATGTTTCCTTTTAAACAGCTGATTGGAAGGAATGTAGATATGATTTTTAGGTCTTTTTGCTGATAACCCCAACCTGCTCTTCTCACGCTGTCTGAAAATCAAGAACGTGTCAATGTCAGATTTCCACTGATGTTTATAGCAATCATTTATCAATTGCTCATTTGAGCGATAGTTTGTAAGGGGAAATGTACTAGTGAGTCCACAAAAAGCTAAAATATTAACCAGTTGGGTAATTCATTATGCAGCAAGCCTCTGAATGGAGAAATGAATTGCAAAATGTGTTAATTACTTATCTGCTTCCATTGCCATCCATTAAAATATGAATATTGAACACAATTTATGTTTTCCATAAAATTGTAGAAAGTATGGACACAGGGTTCTACAGCAGAAACCAGCCAGCCCGTTAAGTGGCGACAAAGATTGAATTTATGTTTATATGTTAAGATGTAACAACGTTAAATAGTGGCTGCACATGCCTGTTGTGTTGTAGTATAAAGGGATTTGTTCCAGAAATAAATCTTACAGTGGCGTTTAGGCCTGCACATTTCATATTTGGAATGGTACGTGAAGCACCCCCTTTAATTTCAAACTACATGTTTAAAAAAAAAACAGTTAATATATTGTCTTTATTCTGTCATCTTCAGGTATTTCTGTCAATAGCCCAAGCAACCTTACATCTCCAGTTTTCTCAGCAGTAGTCTATAACCCCAACCCTCTGATGACCAGGCTGGATTATCTACCGTCCTGACACAAGTCTACGCTTTCTATACTGCTCAATTAAATACAGTATATCAGCAGGAAATGATGAAGGTACCGAATTCTAACTCATTATTTCATGTTTTTATAAGAAAGAAAGAAAAACAGCTTCTCCGTATGATAGGATTATATATGTGTGATATATTACTATTTAACATAGGGGCATATTTATAAAGGTTTGTTAACTTTACGCAGCGTTCTTCGTTGTTATTCCGCCATTTCGTAAAAAATCACATTTCGCGATTCATAAATGGGCGGAGCTAACGATTCGGCTATATGAACAGTTACCGCCGCTTCTATTTATAAGGCGGCGGTAACTGTTATGCATCGCTAATCTTGGCCGTAATACTTCGCCACCCTTGAACATGGCCGAGATTCCCCCCTGGATCGTGGCGGGTGGTCGCACCCGCTCCGGAGGCACACCACCACCCCGCCCTCTTTGCGGGCGGTGCGGGTGGCTGCTTCTTTCTTCACCATCTACTGCAATGGCATCTGAGGTCCGTGACGGAGTGCATCTCTTTATATATGTTTGCAGAAAACCCTAATCCGTTTCTGATTGGTCAATTTTTTAATGCTTGGTTTACATGTTTACACTAACCAATCAGATCTGATTGGTTAATGTAAAGCATGTAAACCAAACATTAAAAAATGACCAATCAGAACGGTTAGGGATTTCTGCAAACCTATATAAGAGGTGCACTCCGCCGCTGTAAAAACAACAAAAGGGGGTTCGTGGTGGTGGTCGCGACCATCTGCTGCGGGCCCTTCCCAGGGGCTGCTGGGAAGTGGCGGGTGGGTCACCTCCACGCGGGGGTTGAGGGCGGGGTGGCTTATGGCCCGCCCGAAGTGGAGGCGCCGGGAGCTGGAAGTGATTTTAAGTCCCTTCGCGGAAATTGTTTAGCGCATTGCGCTAAGTGCGGCCATCGCGGAAGGACTCAAAAAAAGTACCGCCAGCATCGCGGCCCTGCCCAGATTACAATTGCCGCTGAAGGTGCTGGCCACCCTGCCATTATAAATACAGCGAGAGAGCTATTTTTGCAGCAGTAATTGGGTGCTATTTTCGGCCCTTTTAAATATGCCCATAGACTGCATAATATTTAGGTTTACATGAAATTTATAAAAGCAAAATGTTTTTCTCTAGATTTTGACCACAACTGAAGGTGCTGCCATCAAGAAGAAAAAACAAAAACCACGCACTATATTATTAGAATTACAACAGTGCTGTGCCCAATTCAACTTTGGGTACACACCCCTGGGGCTTGAACTTGGAGGAACTGTAATAAGAATGGCACCCGATGATAAGGATTGCTGTTTGATTTATTTATTTTTACAATAGTTAATTCTGCAAAACATTTTGTTTTCCCACTAGGCTACTTACATTGATCCCATAGAAGGTGTAATAAAAACCGATAAACTGTGAACAGACAAGATTTTCCAAGCAATCTAACAGTCCGTGCAGAAGATGCCCTAAGGCCAACATTTTGCTACAGCTAAAGTTCAAGTCACAGTGAAGAAGAGAAAGAAATTTTGCTCCAGTTTTTCAAAACAATCTTGTTGAGATGGCAGTGATGGTAGTAGTAGAAGGCAGTACCCTATCTACATGAATTGCTTGCTGCAAACCAATTATTCAGCTACCTGTTCCAGCTATTCATATGATAATCAGTAGCTTCTATATTATAGGAGAACTCTCTTGACAGACAGGTCAACCCTTTAGGCAGCAAAACTCTAAAAGATGTACAGTATGACCTTCCATATGCCATGCACCCCCTGCATAGAATATAGGAGGTGGTAGGTCCAGAGCAGCTCTTACTGGGTACAATTTATACCTATCATAGTAACATAGTAATTGAGGTTGAATAAAGCCAAATGTCCATCAAGTTCAACCTTTTCAGCCTCCTTTTTAACAGTTGATCCAGAGGTTAAAAAAAAAACACTAAAAAGAGGGGGGGGGGGGGAATTCCTTCCTGACTCCAAATGGCAATGGAAAGTATCCCTGTACCAACCAGAACTACAGTATATGTATTAATACACATTAATTCTCAATATTATATAGTATCCTCTGTACCAACCAGAACAACAGTATAGTATTAATACCAGTAATTATCAATATTATAGATCCCCTGTACCAACCAGAACTGCCATATATGTATTAATACCAGTAATTTCTCAATATTTATTAGTATCCCCGTACCACACCAGAACTACAAGTATATGTATTAATACCAGTATTCTCAATATTATAGTATCCCCATACCAACCAGAACTACAGTATATGTATTAATACCAGTAATTCTCAATATTATATAGTATCCCTGTACCAACAAGAACTACAGTATATGTATTAAAGGGTATCTCCACTCGCATTTTCAAGATTTGGGAATCCAGTTCTATTGAAGAACGGGAGGTAAAGGAGCTGTGCCTTACCTTCCGTTCTTCAATAGAACAAACAGGAGCCAGGAGAGAAGGTAAGGAACTACCCGCTCGCTCGCTCCCCCGGCACTTAGTCTGACGGTCCCGACGCCTTGTCTTCTATGCGCATAGATCGCGCATGCGCATAGAAGACAAGGTCCGTCGGGACCTGTCAGACTACACGTCCCACCTCCCTAATGAGGCAAAGTGAAGCACATTACAGAGCAGCACCCTGTTGGGAGGCAGCACGGTTTTTTATTTTCCGGAATCATGTGCCTAGGGCACATGATTTTTCCATGTGCCTTGGAGCCCAAATGTCAGTCCCCCCCCCCCCCTCCTAAATTGCTGTTTGTGAAAACCACATATTTTCAGGGGGGTACTGTCACTAAATAGAAGGGGAAGCAATTCATTTGATCAAACCAATATTTGTTAGCCCTGCGATCAAAAATTAATGTTTGGCATCATTTGATAGTCACTGTGGGCATCATTTACTAGTCATTGTGGGCATTATTTACCAGTAATTGTGTATAAAGCCTCTCCCACTTCTTGACAAGCCACACTCCACCTGGACAATGCATCACCCACTTTCAATTATAAAACCACACCCCTTCCAGCAAGCGGCGCGAGGGGGGAAGCATTTGAATTTTATTTTTTTCAGGTGCCACAAAGTCTAGAGACGGTCCTGAACAGAGGGTTACATGGCTCTGACTATTGATTAGCCATGATGCAAAAACTGATCTAATATAAGACACTGAAAATGACCTACAACAACACATTCTTCTTAGATACAGCAACAAGTTTTTCAGATAAACTGATTAAGATCACAAGATGGAGGTTATGATTGTCGGTGATGACTAGTCCATATAGGATTCAGTGTGTAACCAGTTAGAGACACAATATTTTAAAAGATTAGTGAACAACTTATATAGAATGTATTTAATAATATACTCCCTTTTTCTAACTAGGAGCACAATTTCCAACATATGTAACCCAGTTACAGGCTCTTTGATAATGATACTGGTAGGAATGGAGACATCACTTACAGAATTCTCAGTGGAAGTACAGAATTATTTAGAATTAACGCCCAAACTGGGAAACTTTATGCTGAAACTACTTTTGATTTTGAAGAAGGTCCAAATGAATATCAGTAAAAAGGCCTACTGCCTTATTTTGTAATACTAATTAAAGGGGGGGAAAGTCTCAGGCAGCATTGTTCCTATTGATGGAGCAAATTCACAAAAATGCAACAGCTGTGATTGTCTCAGCCAATCACAAACAACGCTGCTGCTGGTCCGGCCCCTATTGCTACTCCAATCCGGAAGTAGAAATAGAATCAGAGGCAGAGGGAACGAAGGTGGGTAAGTCTGTTCCTGTGCACTTTTTAAGGTGTTTAGGGTTGGGGGTCCCCTACACTAGAGAAAAAAAATAGATTTGGGGTGAAGATACCCTTTTAGTTGTTGGAACTTGGTTACTGGCTTTATGCTGGTCCTAAACATTTATCTATCTATGATCAAATGGGGGATTATTTACTTTGTATTACCATGGATTTCTCCTATAATTTTAGATTGATTTGACAGTTTGTGAAGTCTGTTTTATGGAATGGATTTGTTATGTTCATTCACTTCATGGTTCCTAACTGAACTGAATTAAACTGTTACACAGTGTAAACAATATAACATAAACTAAAATGTATTAAATTCTATTACGCGGCAGATTTTTATTGTTGCTGAGGATGATGGGACACCAGTCAGAAAACATGGCTACTGTACAGTTGTTGTTTACATTGTTGATATCAATGACTGTAAACCAGTATTCAAGGCTATAGAAAACATGCTGGTTAAAGAGAATGCGCCAATTGGAACCATGGTTGGCAAGGTGGAAGCAACTGATGAGGACAGTGGAGATAATGCGTTTATACTGTATAGTCTGTACGGTAATATCATTTTTTACCATTATATAATTTATATTCTTATGGTGGCCAATCTGGCCAATAAAACTTTGTTCGACTAGTCTTGAGCAATAGACAGGAAAGTCATTGAAATGTTGTAAGGTCACCATATGATTGTTCATAAAAAGTTCTTCATGTTCTATCATCCGAGATCCAAGTGTGTTCCAGTGTGCGCTCCTCTTTTTTTATTAAAGTCACACTAACCCATTTAGGTTAGCAATTGGTATAGGGTGTGGGAAGAATTTAATCATCAGTCGGACTTTAAGGCTGGGTACACACCAGCCAATATTTTCGGCCGACCCGACCGATTCCCAGCACTTTCGGCGAAAATATGTCTGGTTTGGGGCGGGCGGCCACGACCGACATCGATCGTTCGTTCGGCCAAATCGTACGTGTCGGTGGCTGGTATCGGTACATTCCGATCGATCGTGCGGTTCCCTATGGGACCGCACGATTCGATCGCTCGCATCGATCGCTCGATGGACATTTGTCCTGGCCAAGCGCTCGTCGTGACGAGCGCTCAGTTGGGACAAAAAGTCCCACCAATGTGTACCCAGCCTTAAACTTCAGCTTTTACCTGGCATTAAAGGTTATGCAGGATAAGGCCCTGGATTTACCCAGAGCAATAAGTGCGTATAATATTGATAGATAGTCTTGTGCTTGTGGCTTCTGGTAAATATCAGTGATTGGGAGGAGGAATATTAATTATTAACAGCAGATTATCTGCTCTTAGGCCCACCAGAACTGGTATTTTATCTAGTTGATGTGTTCCTTTGGAGACATGGGAATGAATTGCAAAGGTTGGGATTGTCCCAACAGACAGTTGGTGTTAGTATGCAGTTTACAGATCAACAAATTAAATCTAAAAACAAATAAGAATATCTTTCATGGGGGATAAATGGGCTGTGTTTAGGTCTTGCAAATGTACATATAAAATGGAGACAGAAGGGCAAGGCACACTAGCGCAGTTATCACACACTAATGTTAGTGCGTGGGAATCCCTGTACTGTGCATATCAATGTGGGTGGTTGCCCTTCGATCTGCTTTCGAAATGCATGCAATCTCCTCATAATGTACTATTGCGCGTTATCACATCGCAAACAACGGTAACGCGTACTCTCATCCGGCACTGTGCAGCCTCAGCCTGATATACAGTATAGTACTCTGAATGCTCTTGTAATAAAATTATAACACAAACAATGGCCAGCGTGTAAGGTAATCTAAATATCTCTCCACATGTAGATAAAATGATAGTTTTAAAATTGATGAACTACTTGGCAACATTTTAGTGAAAAATCCTCTCGACTATGAAACCAGGAAAAGGTCAGTGCTGAGAGTGACTGCAACTAACAACAAGACGGCTCCATCTTCCAGGTAAGTGGGGAAGTGACAGGAAGATACACAGCTATTTATTCATGAGCCCTGGTTTCGAAAGGAACCTGTTTCGACTCGGAACAGACATTATTGAAAATCCCCAGAAAAATATTGTGTTAGAAAATTTCAAAGAACATTGGAAAACTGTGATGAAAATTCAAAAAATCGAATTCAATAGGGGTTAAATTAGATTTTCGGAACATAAAAAGGTTGCACAGAACAAAACTCGACATCCATTTCTAGTCATTATTACAAACAGAAATAGCAATGTTACTTGGTTGCAATAGATTACCTGTGAATAAGATAGAATCTGTAGCTTCTGTGAAATAAGAAAAAACAAAAATAGTTTTAGCACAAGAATTAAAGGGACACTATACTGAAAAATGACTTTGCCTCATCTTAATCTTTAATTAATAAATGTAAGTATGACTTAATCTGATTTGTGTGTGTTGCTTATGCCTTCAATCCAGCACACATTTGTGTTAGGAGCAGTATCCCCCCTTCCTCTTATAACCACTCCACTTCCTCTGACCTGACTTCTGACCTGACTTTCCCTGCAAACCAACTGTCAAGCCTGCTCACAGCATACAGCATTCCAACTGTCCAAACTCCATCACCATTCCAGCTACAGTAAAACTACTTGCAGAAGAATAGTTTTTGAGAGGAAGGAACTTGATTGACAGCTGTATATAGAAGTTTTAGATTGGATATCTAAGAAATAAGGGGAAGATCAACGAAAAAACTATACACTGGGGGAAAGAGGGAAAGAGGCTGTGTGTAAGTAGAGTTCGGATTATTTATTTTACACCCAAATATGAAGTTGGGGGTGGGAGAGGGTCCCCTAAACTACAGAAAAGCCCGCTTCTGCTCTCTTCTACGCTGGATTAATGTTGGGCCCCAAGGGTAGGGGGTAAAGAGGATTGCACCTACAGAATTTATGCCTTTGCCAATATGCAACAACGGTGTGCTTGAGTAAACCTGTATATTTGTGTTATTCCTCTATTACCGAATCTGCCTTCATTTATTTTATTAGGTTTTCCAAACATTTAGACCAGGGATGATTTTTATTCCAAAAGGCTTGTGAGTTCTCGTTTTTCCCCCCATTTAGTCTATAGCATTGTGGAATATGTTTGCACTGTATAAATACACTGGAATATTAGTTTTGTGCGGTAATATCTGGTATATCTTGTGTATTTTGCAGGTCAGCACACCAGTCACTGTTAATGTTCTGGATGTAAATGATAATGCACCAGAATTTGAAAAGAAACAGTATTTTGCTGAATTAACGCTCGGTAATGCTCCGGGAACATATGTCCTAGCCGTGGGGGCTACAGATAGAGATCAGGTATGTTACGTCCTTAATTTTATTTAATTCCTCAGTGCAGTTACAATGACATCACTGCTTTTTTTTTTTTTTAACTAAAATGAAAGCCTAATAAAGGTAAATGACTGTATAAGGGAGAAGGAGTTCCTGATACACTGAGAAGCCTTTTATCCCTCCTGTCCTGCCTACAATCATATTCACTCCAGTACCTTCACTCATTCATTCCACCTAGACCCCGCTCCTGCTATCCATGCCATCTGTAGTACCCAGGGTCAGGACCTAAACTACATGGTCCTCACCCCTGGGTTCACTTTCTAACTCTAGATTTACTTACCTAAAGTTTCCTTCGGTGTTCTGGTCCCATTCCGCATTTGCAATCTGGCCAATGAGAAGACATGCTTGTTTCAGAGTGCGTCTCCTTATTGGCCAAGTCGCCAACGGACTTCAGGATCGGAGCACCGAAGGGAACCTTAGGGGAGTAAATCTACAGAAAGTGAATTGAATGACAAATGAAGTAACAGTAAATAATACCCAGGGGACTGATTTCATCCATATTGTTTCTTTGGAATGGATAGGGATGAACTAAAGCACCCACAGTAGCAAGCACAGATACTGACGCACGCACATTTCCTCCCAGCATAGTGAGGCCTAAGCCTTAATCTGTATTGAGGCCAGTGTGGCCTGCCAGGGAGATTATGGTTTCTACTAGTACCTTAGTACAGTGTTATTTTAGGGTACCATGCCATGGGCATGTGTATCTCACTCAGGCATTCTTATATTAGAGTCATCCATTGTTTTTGCAAATTGAAGATCTAAAGATTTAACGTAATAAGTAAAAAAAAAACACAGTGAGTAAATGGTTCAGCCAGCCTAGACCAAGGGCTTGTCAACGAACCCAAAATCTCTCATTACCCCTGGTTCTTCCACGGTGAAACTGAAATGAATTTGCAAGGCTTATCACTAGTGTTAAGCTGCTTCATACACATGTGCTATAGCAGGTGCCGACCCATGACACACATGTGTATGCACGGCTGTTTCGGACGATAATCTTGCCGCGTATAGGCACTTTGTCGGCCTAAGTGGTCGTTCGGTTGGGGCTCATTGAAAATCTGCTAGGCAAATCGGGCAATGAACCCCGTCCCCGTCCCCGTGCCCATACATGTCATGATTATCGGCTGAAACTGCCATGCATACACGTCGTGGGTCGGCACCCACAATCGCTTGAAGCTTTTGGCTGCTCAGAGCATTTGGGAGTTAATCTGAATGAAAATGCAAATGACTGATGCTGTATCTTTCCTAAGATCAACTGTCTGTTTTCCTTCTGTATTTCAGGGTGATAATGGGATAATTGAATATATTCTGCTGCCAGGCCTGACACCCTCTTCTCAATTTGTGATTGGAAATGTGAGAAATGGAGACATTGTAACCACAGGGAACCCACTGTATTCAGAAATGGTTAATTTAACGGTTCTTGCTAGAGACAGGGGGTCTCCATCTATGAGCAGCACGACACTTGTCATTTTAAACATAGTAAATAAAAGTCTGTCTATTCCTGAGTTTAACTCTAATGAATTAAGGTAAGTTCACCATGAATGGGCATTGAATATATACATTGGTGTACGATTTCACAGTCTTCTCTAAGGCCAAAAACAGACAAAAAAGTAAAAACCAACAAAATGGCAGAAAAAAAGAAATCATTAGGATGGGCGACAGTGGCTTAATAAACAGTTAGACGTAGACAAGTATTATTTAAAGACCAAGAATGCCAGACTATTGTAATAATCACTTGTTCACATTATCTGGTGGGCATAAAATATTGTACCTAAAAATGCTTTTTAATTAGTTAACAGTCTGTACCGTACAGCAAAGTAATGGAGACTCTGGTCCCAAAATGTAATGTGGTTGTGGCTCTGTGCAAATAATATACCTCCTGCAGTTCAATATAAGATTCTGACAGCGGTTCCGCAGAACCTACTGAAGTTCTGAAACATTTGAAAATCTGATTCAAACCCAATTGAAAATTGGAAATTTTAGAAACTTTTGATTTTTCATTTTGTTTTCATTTTCTGTTGAATTTTCTATTTTAAACCAATTTTCAATCTTATTTCTGAATTTTTAATTTTCTAATATTTGATTTTTGATGATAAGCAGGGCCGCCTCGCTAATGATGCAGGGTGCAGCACACTACAGAGCGGCATCCTGTAGGGAAGCGGCACTGGGTCATAGTGGGGAAGGCAGGATTTTTTTTTTACTGGAGGCCGGCGTCCGCCGACTGCCCAACTACCTAATCTGTTGGGGGGGGGGATTGCGTGCTACCGTTGTAACCTGGAAGGAATACTGTCTGGTACATTACTGCACATCTGCACCAGCAACTGTCCGTGTCTGATGACTGTCCTCCAGGCTCCATCCCGTGCCAAAACGTTGTTGCATGATGTGTGTGCTGCGTCGCCATCGGCTATATGTAGTGACATCAGCACTGAAAGAGCACAAGTTCAGCCCGTGCAGCCCAGGGCAGGCTGCTAGAGCTGCGCTTGTGGCCTGCTGCTGGCGCCTAAGTTGCGGACTCTTGCGGATACATTGGGTACCACTTTATTTAGGAAAGACAATTTTATATCATACGACCTGTCATCCATATGGTACAAAAAAGGGACTGGTATTCAGCCAGTTCCTTCGGGTATTGAGAAACAATACTGACAGCACACTTGCAGAACCCCAATTAGAAGAAATGAGGGTTCGACTACAATCACGTGGGTATCCCAATAAAATGTTAAAGGAACAGTTGGATAGGGCCCAACGGTATGCCACATCCATTCAAAAGGTGACCCCTTTATCAAAGGAGTCTAACATCATTGATTTTTGTATAACATACACACCACACAGTCAGTTGGTCAGAGGAAACCAACAAATATTGGGATCTTGTCTGTAATGACAAGTCCCTACCATTTCACAATAAAAATTTACAACATACTTACCGTAGAGGCAGGAATTTGGCCAACCATTTGGTAGTTACAGACCTCTTGACTTTGGAGGATAATAAACCCAGTATCTTGGGTAACCCATGTACTGGTTGTTACAGATGTTCTGACTGCATCACTTGCAGATCTATGCTGGTAGGCAGAGAATTTGCCCACCCACACAATGGCAAGAGATTATCAATTAAATATCATTTTTCTTGCCATAGTCGTTTTGTGATTTATATAATCATTTGCCCATGTGAGCTATATTACGTTGGTAAAAATAGGACCACATTCAAGGAACGTATGGCTAATCACCAAGCTTCCATACGACTGGCTCTCAATCCCGCTGCCACTACCAAACCTGAAAACAAATGTATTGATGCACCGGTAGCACGACATTTCAAACAGGCCAACCACACATTAGCCAGTCTTAAATGTATAATAATTGATACAGTATCACCGAGGGGGTTAAATGAGCAACTATCTTTCCATTGCTTTCTTTAAAGGTGCTTAGCTCATTGGAGAACCTGTGTTTATTAATTGTGATTGTCCCTTTATGTTGGATACAGGGGTTCCTTCATTAAACCGTTCAATTATAATTGTTCTGTTACATATGTATATAACTTCTAGGTTCTTTTCTGAAGTGTTTACGTAGTTTTTATATTGTAAATATTTATTTGATTAATGTTTTTTAATTGTGATGTGTTTCCTCGCGGGTTAATTTTCTCTCTATAAAGGGCCACTCACTAAGAGGGATGTAATATCCTGAGGAAAGCTCGTCCAGGGCTGAAACGCGTCGATATGTTTTAAAGTGATCTGAATAAAAGCTACTTTTTATTTCAAAGACCCGTGAGTGCCTCGCTTTGCTACATATTGTACTACCCGTATTGAGGGTCACCCGGGCAGGAGTCAACTATATGGAATGGTGTGCTGGCTTATCCTGCTGATAGATAGATAGATAGATAGATAGATAGATAGATAGATAGATAGATATAGATGATAGATGATCTGATAGACATTGATAATATGATAGACATTTGATAGATACGATAGGATCATCGCTCGATCGACCGCTCGCTCATCGCTCGCTCGCTCGCTCGCTCGCCGCTTCGCTCGCTCCGCTCGCCCGCTGCTCGCGCTCTCGCTCCTCGGCCGCTTGTGCTGCTGCTCGCTCCTCGGATCGCCGACCGACCGCACAGACATACAGAACAGCCCGACAGACATACATACCGCACAATCATATCGATAGATAGATAGATAATAGATCGATAGATCGATAAGATAGATAGATAGATAGCTATCTGATGCTAGCTAGACATCTGCTCGCTCAGCATATACTCGTCGATCGATCGATACTCGCTCGCTCGCTAGCTCGCTCGCTCCGCTCGCTCGCTCGCTCTCGCCATGTTCTCTCTCGCTAGATGGATCATCGTAGATAGATAGATAGATTAGATAGACTATAGATAGATAGATAGATAGATAGAAGATAGATACAGATGATAGAGAGATAGTTAGAAGCAGATGGGATGATAGCATAGAGTAGCTAGACAGAGATAGTTAATAGATGAGATAGATAGATAGATAGATAGATAGCTAGATAGTATGATGATAGATAGACAATGATAGATTAGATAGATGATAGATAGACTAGATAGATAGATAGATAGATAGATAGATAGATCAGTAGTGATAGATAGATAGATAGATAGATAGATAGATAGATAGATAGATAGATAGATAGATAGATAGACATGATGATTAGATAGACAGATGATATATAGATAGATATAGATAGATAGATAGATAGATAGAGATAGATAGATAGATAGATAGATAGATAGATACTATACGATAAGATAAACAGAAGATAGATAGATAGATAGAATGATAGCCAGATAGATGATAGACAGATGAATAGATTGATAGATAGACGGACTATAGATAATTATAGATAGATAGATAGATAGATAGATGATAGATAGATTAGATAGACGATAGATAGATAGACAGACAGGCAGACAGACAGACAGACAGACAGACAGACAGACAGACAGACAGACAGACAGACAGACAATAGATAGAAGATAGATAGATAGATAGATGATAGATAATAGATAGATAAGACAGATGATAGATTATAGATAGACAGACAGATAGATAGAATAGATAGATAGATAGATAGATAGATAGATAAGAACAGATAAATTGTATAGATAGACAGATGATTAGATAGATAGATAGACGGATAGAATAGATAGATAGATAGATAGTACATGATGATAGATAGACATTGATAGATAGATAGATAATAGATAGATAGTATAGATAGTAATAGATAGATAGATAGATAGACAGATGTAGATAGACAGATAGGTAGACAGATATATATTGATAGATAGACGGATAGATAGATAGATAGATAGATAGAATAGATAGATAGATAATAGATTAGGATGAGATGATGATAGATAGAGATGATAGATAGATAGATAGATAGATAGATGATAGATAGATAGATAGATAGATAGATAGAGTAGATAGATAGATAAAGATAGATAATAGACATAGATAATGACAGATAGATACGAATAGATGATAGTAGACAGACAGATAGATAGATATATAGATAGATAGATAGATAGATAGATAGATAGATAGATAGACGGATAGAACGGATAGACAGACAGGCAGACAGACAGGGCATACAGACAGACAGACAACAGACAGACAGACAGACAGATAGATAGATAGATAGATAGATAATAGATAGATAATAGATAATAGATGATAGACAGATGATAGATTGATAGATAGACGACAGATAGATAGATAGACAATAAGAACGATAAATAGTTGATAGATAGACAGATGATAGACAGATAGATAGATAGATAGATAGATAGATAGATAGACAGAGTAAGACAGTGATGATTGATAGATGACGGATAATGATGACAGACAGACAGATAATAGATGATAGATAGATAGATAGATAGACAGATGATAGATTGATAGATAGACAGACAGACAGATAGATAGATGATGACAGATAAGACAGATAAATAGTTTTAGATAGATAGATGACAGATGATAGATTGACAGATAGATAGATAATAGACGATTTTTTTTTTTTTGCTTTCATTTTTTATTTTATCTTTGTTCTGATTTATTTCCTTTTTACAATAAAAGGAAAATGTCTGGACGCAAGAGACCAAGCTGTCTGGAGCAGCGAATAAAAAGGCTTGATAAGAGGCTGTTTTTTATTCAACAAAGAAGAGCTATCCTAAGTTTTCTTCAGAGCAAGCCATGTGAAGGAAAATCTGTAGAACCTTTAGAGCCAAAACAGTTGTAGCCATATTTGGTCAGTGAACTAACAACTGTTGCAGATTCTCCTCCTGGTAGCACAACATTCCCTATATTACTATCAAAAGAAAGTTCAAGCAATGCCAAAACTTCACTATAGAATGTGAAATGGAACCAGATCTACAGCTACAGCTATGGAATTTGAGCAAAGCGTGCCCGAGGAGGAAATTAATGAGTCAGTCGCCCTGCAAGTTCATCCATCCTATACTAGACCCTGGCCTATGGATGGATATGAATAATGAACTAAGGCATTTCCTTGTGTCACATGGTCCACAGCAGGTTACAGTTTTAACTTTCCAAGGACCAGCCACAAAGAGTTTTAACCGTAAATATTATTGACGAGAATTGCCAATCAGAAATACACCAACAGATCATGGCTCCTGTACTCTGAGACAGAGATGTTGTATTTTACTTCTGCTGTAAAATATTTCCAACAATGCTGCAGTTTCAGTCGTCCTGTGCACAACTGGGTATAACGACTGGAGGAATATAAATAGAGCTTTGGCCAATCATGAGAAAGCAGATTACCACACGAAGGCATGCTTTAAATGGAAAGACCTGGGGCCCTATTTATAAAAGATCGTTATCGTAAAATACGACCGTTTTACCGATAACGACCGTTATTTACCAATACAACCGTTATCTACCTAACAACCGTTATTTAGCGATAACGACCGTTATTTACCGATAACAACCGTTATTTAGCGATACTGATCGTATTTTACGATAACGATACTGATCTTTTATAAATAGGGCCCCTGGAGCAAGATTACATCTGCATTTGACGATTGCTGACACAAGTAGAGAACACTTAAATCAGATACTCAGCACTGGAGAAAGTTTTAACAAGACTAATCATACTTATCCGAACTCTGGCTACACAGAACATTGCCTTCCGTGGAACATCTAGCAAGCTGCATGAAAGAAATAATGGCAACTTTCTAAATTTGTTGAGGCAATAAGTGAGTTTGATGTTCTTGAAAGCACGTAAAATGGTTACCAACAAGGAAACACACTACACTATCTTGGCCCTGTTATCCAACATGAATCATTATTTACTGTCTCTGCAGACAGAGAGAAGATTTTGGTGCAGCTCAGTGTTGCCAAGTATTATTCCATCATATTGGACTGCACTCCGGATATCAATCATATGGAACAGATGACACTGATGGTGCGCTTTGTTACTGCAACACGAATTTCCTGAAAGTGGTTCTGAAGAATTTCCATTAAGAGCACTTTCGTTTATTGATATAAATGACACAACTGGAGCAGGAATGACAAAGGTGCTGCTCGAGAACCTAAAGCTTTCAACATTGACATTAAAATATGCGGGGCCAAGGCTATGATAACGGTTCAACATGAAAGTAAAAACAAAGGATTGCAGGCTCAGGTTCGTGAGTTAAACCCTAGACTTTCTATGTGCCTTGCAATGCACATTCTTTAATCTGGTTTTTAGTATGCAGCATCCTGCGCTATTGAGATAGCCAAGTTTTTCATTAATTCAAAGTTTATATGTGTTCTTCTCTGGCTCAACACATCGATGGAATACTTTGAAGCAACATCTGTCAACAAATCATCAGTGGCTTACACTTAAACCATTAAGTGCCACTCGCTGGGAAAGCCGCATCGATGCTGTTAAAGCTGTCCGCAACCAGATTGGCAAGATAGATGATGCCCTCTCTGCTGTGATTGAAGATACAACTTCAATACCTAAAACTATGCTGAAGCACGTCATACAGGACAACGTTTGCAACTTTCATTTCTTGTGTGGATTAGTTCTGTGATATGACATCTTATTTGTAGTTAATATCACAATAAAAGACTCCAGGGAATTGAGGAAGACTTACTGGTGCAGTGGAACAGCTAGAAAGAGCAGGTTGTACCTGAGATTTCAATCAGATGAAGCATTTGAAAATGTTATCAAGACTGCACAAAACCTGGCTGTAGAATTGGGCATTGATGGCATTTTCCCACCTGAACAAAATGCTAGAGTACGTCACAAGAAGAGACATTCGACTATGAAGCACGGGATGAACCGACTGCAGATCACAGCAAAAGTTTAAGGTGAACTTTTTCTACAAATTCTAGATTGTGTGTGGAGATCATTAGAAATCGTTTTGAGCAGATAAAGGAGCACAGCAGGATGTCTGGATTCCTGTATACAATTCCAATGTCACAGAAATCTCAAGGTAAGAAGTTAAACAGCAATGTGATCAGCTGGAGAAAGCACTTTCGCATGGCGAACAACAAGATATTGATGCTGCCGATTTGTGCTATGACCTGTGTGTGCTCAGTAGTCATTTACCACAACTGTAACACACCAAGGACTGTTCTGGATTACATATACAAAACAAAATGAGTTCAATGTTCCAAATATGTGCATTGCTCTTCGTATACTACTCACACTTCCTGTTACTGTTGCAGTGGTAACGTAGTTTCTCCAAGTTAAAACTAATAAAAACCTATTTACGATCTACGATGTCCCAGGAGAGACTTGTGGCCTTGCTACTATATCCATTGAGTGTGAGTTAGCCCAGCTTGGATCTGGATGAAGCAATAAAAGCATTTGCTTCTCCAGAAGGCGAGGGGCACCTTTGTAATAACTGCAAACAATTCAAGTATTCAAGTTTGTTTTAAAGTTCTAAAGTTTCAAAAGTTTTAAAGTCGCCATTGTTCCGGCATATAGTAAAAAAGTTAAATAAATTAGAGACTCCTCTGCAATTACCATCCGCTATCTACTTGACTCCCTCCTTTCAGTCTTCTTGGTACGTAGTATTTTGCTTTTTTAATACTTGTTATTCTTTCAGTTGCTTTTTAATCTGTAAAATGACATTTAAGATTGTGCTTGGAGTTGGACTTTTTCATTATTAGCATTATCATAACCCTTCTACCTTAACAGGTTTGTATAAATGTTTGTCATTTTAATTCAAATAGTATGTGTGTATGTTACAAAAGACATTCTATGCTAGCTTTAGATAGAGTTGTTAGGTTAGATTAGTAGGTTAGTTAGGGCCCTGCTGTCTGAAAGTGTCTACATTCATGTGGTGGCAACTACAAGCTTACAAATCTTTTGGCCAAAACCTTTATTCCACAGGAAGTATGGTTGATCTGGGGGTGGGGAATGGGGATACTATTCTAGAGGGTATGTATTGTAAATAAATGGAGGAATGATATGTAAATACAATGATAATGACACAAGTTAAATCAAAGTGTATAAAGCACCACCCACTTTCAATTATAACCCACACCCCTTCCAGCGGCGAGGGGGCAGCATTTGAATTTTGTGTCAGGTGCCAAAAAGTCTAGAGACGGCCGCTGATGATAAGTTCCGAAAATGTTGAAAATTCTGTCTGATCGGGCGTATTCCCTAAACAGGCAGGTCTGAATTAAAACCTGGTTTGTCTGAAAAGACTCATCACTGGACACCAAGGACCCTGGTGATATATAAAGCACCACATAAAATAGCTGTATGGGAGAAAGAGGCCTTTCTTCTCAATTTCATTATTTCCATGTGAAAAGGGAAACAGTTAGGGCGTGCACGTGTGGATGAACAATGATCCATCAACAATAGAATAATTGAGGTCGGGAACCAAGCTTGTGTCAGTATTGTTTCTGTAATTAAAAATGGAAGGTAGGTATACAGTAGTAGCACTCCTACCTACCAGACAATATTATAGAATATGGGTTTAGAAATGGTGGGTGGGCACTTTAGTTTTAAGTTATATATTTTTAAGTTGTCTCCAGTTTAGTTCATTAGACAAAGTGAAAGAATGTCTCCAACTATAAACTAAAATAGATTTTTCAAACTATTGAATTCCTTACAACTATTTGTACAGTTTTTGGGACTTTGGGGGGGGGGCTACAAGAGAACCAGATGGAGCTGGATGTGAGGTAAGGATTAAACTACACTACACAATGGCGCAGTAGTGGGGGGATTATAGTTTTGGGAGCAACTGTCCGGGTCTGATGACTGTCCTCCAGGCTCCATCCCGTGCCAAAACGTTGTTGCATGATGGTGGTGCTGCGTCGCCATCGGCTATATGTAGTGACATCAGCACTGAAAGAGCACAAGTTCAGCCCGTGCAGCCCAGGGCAGGCTGCTAGAGCTGCGCTTGTGGCCTGCTGCTGGCGCCTAAGTTGCGGACTCTTGCGGATACATTGGGTAACCACTTTATTTAGGAAAGACAATTTTATATCATACGAGCTGTCATCCATATGGTACAAAAAAAGGGACTGGTATTCAGCCAGTTCCTTTGGGTATTGAGAAACAATACTGACAGCACACTTGCAGAACCCAAATTAGAAGAAATGAGGGTTCGACTACAATCAGTGGTATCCCAATAAAATGTTAAAGGAACAGTTGGATAGGGCCCAACGGTATGCCACATCCATTCAAAAGGGTGACCCCTTTATCAAAGGAGTCTAACATCATTGATTTTTGTATAACATACACACCACACAGTCAGTTTGGTCAGAGGAAACCACAATATTGGGATCTTGTCTGTAAGACAGTCCCTACCATTTCACAATAAAAATTTACAACATACTTACCGTAGAGGCAGGAATTTGGCCAACCATTTGGTAGTTACAGACCTCTTGACTTTGGAGGATAATAAACCCGAATCTTGGGTAACCCATGTACTGGTGTTACAGATTGTTCGACTGCATCACTTGCAATCTATGCTGGTAGGCAGAGAATTTGCCCACCCACACAATGGCAAGAGATTATCAATTAAATATCATTTTTCTTGCCATAGTCGTTTTGTGATTTATATAATCATTTGCCCATGTGAGCTATATTACGTTGGTAAAAATAGGACCACATTCAAGGAACGTATGGCTAATCACCAGCTTCATACGACTGGCTCTCATCCCGCTGCCACTACCAAACCTGAAAACAAATGTATTGATGCACCGGTAGCACGACATTTCAAACAGGCCAACCACACATTAGCCAGTCTTAAATGTATAATAATTGATACAGTTATCACCGAGGGGGTTAAATGAGCAACTATCTTTCCATTGCTTTCTTTAAAGGTGCTTAGCTCATTGGAGAACCTGTGTTTATTAATTGTGATTGTCCCTTTATGTTGGATACAGGGGTTCCTTCATTAACCGTTCAATTATAATTGTTCTGTTACATTGTATATAACTTCTAGGTTCTTTTCTGAAGTGTTTACGTAGTTTTTATATTGTAAATATTTATTTGATTAATGTTTTTTAATTGTGATGTGTTTCCTCGCGGGTTAATTTTCTCTCTATAAAGGGCCACTCACTAAGAGGGATGTAATATCC